>CM021100.1:215891285-215965301 GCA_007115665.2 Sequoiadendron giganteum
TTAGGGTTTAAGGGTTGAGGATTGAGGGTTGAGGGATTAAGAGGCTATAGGGGTTGAGGGTTGAGGGATGAGGGATTAAGAGGGTATAGGGATTGAGGGATTAGGGTTTAAGGGTTGAGGATTGAAGACTATTGTACACTAATAGGATCGAGTGAGGTACACTCTTTCCTTAGCTCAAATACAAGTTCATGGAGTATCGATACACGAAAGATGGCATGCTTTTGTTCTTCATGTACAATGCAAGACTAGAATGATTGTGAGTCAGGGGAGTGGGTTGACAACTGGTTCACAAGTTATCTTAGCCCAGTTCACACGTATCGCCCTCCGACGACATTGGAACTGACACAGATAGAATCATCGGTGGACTTTGACCACATATCAGATCTAGTTCAACGAGGTGATATATCTACTTTCTTAGTTGTTGAAATTTCATATCGTTAGATCTTACTTTGTACTGTATTCGTAATGTTGACAAATTTCAAGAGATTTTTTGCACATATCAATGCAAGGCATGTTTATGCAATTATTGCAAATGAAGACAATGAAGAGGGAACAAACTATTACTTGTGTTGTTGTGTTGAGATAAAAAAGAAATTGGAGGCCCCAGTTATAGATGGAGAAAACATCGAATACCCTATAGGGTCAGTTGTGGTTACTGGAACATGGCTTAGAAGGTACCCACATTCAAGTGTTAAACATTGGCTATTTCAGGACTTTTACATGCATCGTAAGATTCTTCATTACTTTAGCCTTTTTGTGGCATCCAATGTTCATTTGACCAAATATGGGGGTAGACCTTTGAACAAGACGTTATGGAAGGTCTGTGAGTCTGACCATGAGGCAATACTTGACACAATAAAGAGTAGAGCAGACCCAGATGGTTCGTTGGATTAATTTGTAAGTATATGCACATTGGTTCTTGTTAATTTATACATGTATGCACATTAATTTGTTTGATGCCAATGCTATCATCTTCTTTTATAGTGATTGGTGTCCCCTTGCAAAAAATGCATATATATGAGTCATCCAAGAGAATGTCAACCAGAAAAGCAATGCAACATCCTTATTTTGATGCCTGCATGCAACATCTGTAAGTGCCTTCCATCTATTCTTATTTCATTTCCATTTTGGATGCTCCTTATTTTTCTCTTTTACTTTGCATATTTGTAAGTAAACTACTAAGGGTTGATTGATCTTTCGTTGCAAAAAATGCTGATTTAAGAGCCATTGAAAAGAAAATCTGAGCCAAAAAAGCAATGCAACATACTTGTTTTGATGATTTTGATAAATCTCAATTTTGATTTCAAGCCATTGTAAGAAATCATGTGAAGCTTAGCGAGGGAATCTCAAGTTACTCATTTGAAGTCAACCTCGTGATGAGCACCTATGATGTAGACATTTAAAGAGATCTTGAATGTATGAGTGACATTGTAAAAGATCTGAGAGAATGAAGTGCCAGAGGCATTGTAATAAGATTTAATTACATAATGAGATATAATTGTAGACATGCAGATTTGACATTATTATCAATATTCATTTTTTAATTAAATAAATCAAGTTTTATTTAATTAAATCATAAATCTCCTAAGGTCTATTAATTTAGTCACCAATATTAAATTAAATGATCAAATCTCATTTCCTCTCATTTGATTTTAAAAGAAATGCAAAATTCTAAAATCAAATGTCATATCACATTGATCACTTATTAGATTAATCAAATCATGATTAATTTAATCCTAACTACAAGAATCTTCTAGATTCACCCACTTGCATCAATAAATCAATTTATTTGATTTATTAAAAAGACTTATTTTCCCTCAATAACTCTCATCTTTGACTTTTTTGGACAAAGATAATTCCCCCCAAAACCCTCAACAACATGCATTTATTGACATTTTTCAAATTTGAATGGGCACATTGGCCAAAATTTGCACAAGCTTTGGCCAATCCCATTATGACAAGTGTCTCTATCCTATTGGATGGGATTCAGTCCCACATTGCCTAATCTTGGCCTCTATTCTCTCAACTTCTCCTATAAATGCAAGGCATTTTCTCTCATCTCTTCAACAACCACATTTGAAAGCATCTACACTATAGGCAACCTGAGTTCAAACATCTCATTGTCTATCTCACTAAGCTGATCAAGGATTGGGAAAGGGCTCTTTCACATACTCAAAGAGCACCAATCCACCATAGAATAGGTTGTATTTCATTTCTTCTTTGCATGCTTGAGTTGGTTTTATCAATTGTTTGAAGGAATGTTAGGTGTCAAATTCAAGCAGTGCAAAGTTGCAAAGTGGTGTAACTTTCGCTCTGCAACTCATGTGACCAAGTGGACTGTTCCAACACGTCCGAATAGGTATTTTTACGCTAAGTACAATCCTCTTTCGTACCAAAACATGTGGAATCACTCCGAGCTATGTTCCACCGGATCGATCCCTTAAGGGTCCAAAGTGCAAAATGGCTGCAAACTTTAGCATGCTAGTTCTCGGATACCGTGAGACTTAGAAACTTCTCGTCTAATCCTACAGAAAAGTGTTGGGCCCCTCTAGAAAAACCTCTCTCGGTTTTGGCTATCTTGGAGTGGTTTTCTCATGGCGGTGGATTTTCATTTGATGGAAAATGTGTCAAATTCAAGCAGTGCAAAGTTGCAAAGTGGTGCAAATTTCGCTCTGCAACTTGTGTGACCAAGTGGACTATTCCAACACATCTGAATAGGTATTTTTACGCTATACATGGTCCTCTTTCACATTGAAACACGTGGAATCACTCTAAG
The DNA here is from genome assembly GCA_007115665.2 of Sequoiadendron giganteum. Taxonomy (NCBI): domain Eukaryota; kingdom Viridiplantae; phylum Streptophyta; class Pinopsida; order Cupressales; family Cupressaceae; genus Sequoiadendron; species Sequoiadendron giganteum. The sequence continues at coordinate 215,894,062 of CM021100.1, forward strand.
CTATGTTCCACCGGATCGATCCCTTAAGGGTCCAAAGTGCAAAATGGCTGCAAAATTCAGCATGCTAGTACTCGCATATCGTTACACTTAGAAACTTCTCATCTAATCCTACAAAAAGATGTTGGGCCCCTCTAGAAAAACCTCTCTCGGTTTTGGCTATCTTGGAGTGGTTTTCTCATGGCGGCGGATTTTCACTTGATGGAAAAGGTGTCAAATTCAAGCAGTGCAAAGTTGCAAAGTGGTGCAACTTTCGCTCTGCAACTCGTGTGACCAAGCAGACTGTTCCAAAACATCCGAATAGGTATTTTTACGCTAGGCATAGTCCTCTTTCGCACCGAAACACGTGGAATCACTCCGAGCTATGTTCCACCAGATCGATCCCTCAAGGGTCCAAAGTGCAAAATGGCTACAAACTTCAGCATGCTAGTTCTCAGATACCGTGACACTTAGAAACTTCTCATCTAATCCTACAGAAAGGCATTGGGCCCCTCTAGAAAAACCTCTCTCGGTTTTGGCTATCTTGGAGTGGTTTTCTCATGGCAGCGGATTTTCACTTGGTGGAAAAGGTGTCAAAATCAAGCAGTGCAAAGTTGCAAAGTGGTGCAACTTTCGCTCTGCAACCTGTGTGACCAAGCAGACTGTTCCAACACATCTGAATAGGTATTTTTATGCTAGGCATGGTCCTCTTTCACACCAAAACACGTGGAATCGCTTCAAGTTATGTTCCACAGGATCGATCCCTTAAGGGTCCAAAGTGCAAAATGGCTGCAAACTTTAGCATGCTAGTACTCGGATACCATGACACTTAAAAAACTTCTTGTCTGATCCTACAGAAAGATGTTGGGCCCCTCTAGAAAAACCTCTCTCGGTTTTGGCTATCTTGGAGTGGTTTTCTCATGGCGGCAGATTTTCACTTGATGGAAAAGGTGTCAAATTCAAGCAGTGCAAAGTTGCAAAGTGGTGCAACTTTTGCTCTGCAACTCGTGTGACCAAGCGGACTATTCCAACACATCCGAATAGGTATTTTTACGCTAGGAATGGTCCTCTTTTGCACCGAAACACATGGAATCGCTCCGAGCTATGTTCCATCGGATCGATCCCTTGAGGGTCCAAAGTGCAAAATGGCTGCAAAATTTAGCATGCTAGTACTCGGATACCGTGACACTTAGAAACTTCTTGTCTAATCCTACAGAAAGGCGTTGGGCCCCTCTAGAAAAACCTCTCTTGGTTTTGGCTATCTTGGAGTGGTTTTCTCATGGCGGCGGATTTTCACTTGATGGAAAAGGTGTCAAATTCAAGCAGTGCAAAGTTGCAAAGTGGTGCAACTTTCGCTTTGCAACTTGTGTGACCAAGCGAACTATTCCAACATGTTTGAATAGGTATTTTTATGCTAGGAACGGTCCTCTTTTTCACTGAAACACGTGGAATCGCTCCGAGCTATGTTCCACCGGATCGATCCCTTGAGGGTCCAAAGTGCAAAATGACTGCAAACTTCAGCATGTTAGTACTTGGATATCGTGGCACTTAAAAAATTCTCATCTAATCCTACCGAAAGGCGTAGGGACCCTTTAGAAAAACCTCTCTTGGTTTTGGCTATCTTGGAGTGGTTTTCTCATGGCGGCGGATTTTCACTTGATGGAAAAGGTGTCAAATTGAAGCGGTGCAAAGTTGCAAAGTGGTGAAACTTTCGCTCTGCAACTTGTGTGACCAAGCGGACTGTTCCAACACATCCAAATACGTATTTTTACGCTAGGCATGGTCCTCTTTTGCACTGAAACATGTGGAATTGCTCCAAGCTATGTTCCACCGGATCGATCCCTTAAGGGTCCAAAGTGCAAAATGGCTGCAAACTTCAGCATGCTAGTACTCGGATACCGTGACACTTCGAAACTTCTCATCTAATCCTACAGAAAGGTGTTGGGCCCCTCTAGAAAAACCTCTCTCAGTTTTGGCTATCTTGGAGTGGTTTTCTCATGGCGGCGGATTTTCACTTGATGGAAAAGGTGTCAAATTCAAGCAGTGCAAAGTTGCAAAGTGGTGCAAGTTTTGCTCTGCAACTTGTGTGACCAAGCGGACTATTCCAACACGTCCGAATAGGTATTTTTATGCTAGGAACGGTCCTGTTTCGCATAGAAACATGTGGAATCACTCTGATCTATGTTCCACTGGATCGATCCCTTAAGGGTCCAAAGTGCAAAATGGCTGCAAACTTTAGCATGCTATTACTCAGATGTCATGAAGCTTAGAAAATTTTGGTCCAATCCTATAGGATCGCGTTGAGCCTGTCTACAAAAAATTCTCTCGGTTTTGGCTATCTCGGAGTGGTTTTCCAGTGGTGGCGGATTTTCACTTGATGGAAAAAGCATCAAATGCAAGCAGTGGAAAGTTGCAGAGTGGTGCAACTTTCATTCTGCAACTTGTGTGACCAAACGAACTGTTCCAACACGTCCAAATAGGTATGTTTACGCTAGGCATGGTCATCTTTTACATTGAAACACGTGGAATCACTCTGAGCTGTGTTCCACCAGATCCATCCCTTAGGTTGGAGGAGTCTTAAGTTGCAAATTTGTAAGTTACTTAACGCAACAAATTTGAAATGATATTGAATGGCCCACTTAGCACAAGGAGAACAAGGAGATAGCAAGGCAAGATCAAGAAATTTTGGAGCAAGGGTTGATCAGGAAAACCATAAGCCCATGTGTTGTTCTAGTGGTGTTGGCACCTAAGAAGGGAGATAAGTGGAGAATGTGTACCGATTCTAGGGCCATAAATAGGATAACCATTAGATATAGGTTTCTTATTCCTAGGACAAAAGATTTAATGGACTGTTTAGGGGGTGCTAAGTACTACTCCAAGATTGATTTGAAAAGTGGCTACTATCAGATTAGGATGAAAGAGGGAGATGAATGGAAGTCAACTTTTAAAACCATAGAGGGGTTATATGAGTGGTTAGTAATGCTGCAGATGAAAAGGATAGGGCCATGCAAAGTGTTGGCTAAGTATGGATCCAATGCATACAAGGTGGAGTTACCCAAGCATATGTCCATTTCGCCTATCTTCAATGTGAAGGACTTGGTGAAGTATAAAGGAACAGAAATGGATGAGGAACAGTATAGTGCTAAGGTGAGTAAGGATTTGGATGAACTCAAGATACTTGATCAGATCAAATCACAAGTGGACAAGATTCTAGACTCAAGGGTGAAGAAGAAGACTAGGCACAAGACATACATGGAGCACCTAGTGAAGTGGAGACATCAACTAGAGTCAGAGGCTACTTGGATAGCAGAAAGTGACTTTAAGAAGCATGGAATTAGTGAGGAGCTCTTGACACCACAAGTTCCTTAACTTCTTTGTTGCAGGGGAGAGAATGGTGCAGGAGCACCTTAAGGTCTTTTGGAGAGATCTTTGCAATTTAGGCTTGTAGGTGGTTCTATCCAACCACCAAGGGAATAAGGACTATGATGTAAAGTCCCAAGAGTGTTTTTGATGAGTGAATTGGAAATAGGTGATGTAAGATGGGGTTGGATGGAACACTCACTATTCCATGCTCTGGGTCTCACTTTGGCAATCCCCTATGGTGGCACTCTCCACCACCTTCACCTATAGGTCCTATCTCAGGTATAGTTACCCCTGGTTCTACTGGCCATCCCCACTTTCATCCAAGTTCACAACTACAAAACCAAACTTGGTGCTTTGCCACTATCTCAACTTGACCCTAAATCCTCCCTAAAGTTCAAACACTCTCAACACTCAGGTAGATCCTTGCAGGGGTGTAGAGATGAAAATTCATGCTTCTTAGCATCCTATTAGGGTTTTTGAACAACCACTAGGCTCCATTTCTCCATCGCTCCCTCCAAACCCTCACCTAGGGTTAAAAAGGCTACAAGCCTAAAGCCCTAACCCGAGAAAAGTGGATGTTTCTCAATACTTTCCCAAAGTACCCCAAAACTTCCCTGTGGTTTCTTGGTCCTAATACCAAGTTCTTCAAGATTTTCAAGGTCTTAGTCCTTGTCTTTCCGTACATAGGCTCATTCATCAATTTAGCAAATAAAGGGTCTTTTTGTCAACTCTTGGCCACCCGGGTGAACTATCATGGAGTTCTTCCATCAAATGGATTGGTGTAGCCTCTTAACTATTACTAGACCTTTGTAGGGCCTCCTTCCACCTTTCTACCATGGGGTTTAGCATGGAGAGGTCTTCCCTGCAAGTGAGGTGCTTCACACCATTTGACTTTCCTAGCCGGGCACTGTTTAGCTCACCTAGGAAAGGTCTTCTTTCATGCACACTTGACCCCTAATGACTCCTAACACTACTAAAAGTATAGGTATGGAGCCTAGCCACTATTTCCAAGAGCCCATACACCAGGTACAGGGGAAAGGTGGACTAGAACTCCATTTATTGCAGCTTGCTAGGCAAAATTACCCAAAAACAAGAACCTAGAGAACTGAAATTAGAAACTTGAACGATGAAACAACCAGTTATTGACCAACCAACACTTTGAGATCAACTAAACTACATTCCACACATATGCCAATGCCTGGTTATTCCATTAACACATTTCCAAGATCTCAAACATAGAAAATTAAGCAATTACTCCTACTATTCTTCTTTCTCCTTCATGAAAAATTCAAAATTACAAAACTTCAAATGCCTTCCAACCTTTCACACAAGTCGAGGCAATCCTTATAAAGGTTCAAAAAGTGGTTAGCCTCCCCCTTCATCAGACATAACCACCACATTAAGCCAAAATTGCACATATGCAACATTTTGGGCTTTATTTCCAATTACTAGAAACTACCAAACATGAGTGTCTAAACTCACAACTCTTCCACTCTTGATAGCTCCTGACCAAGACATTTTTAAGTCTCTTCCACAATTTCAATGGTCAACATGACCTTATCACATTTAAAACAAAACTTAACAAAGCTTTCCTATTCCTAGTGTTTCCTAGGTGTTCTTCTAGGTGCTCCTACACCAATAGGTTTGTTAGGGGCTTGCGATTTGGGTAAGTCTTGGACACTGTGAGCATTTTGAGCAATGTTGCCTTGGCTATTTGTCCTAAAAGTTGGAAAATGGCATTAATGATGCTCTAAGCCCGACCCAAGGGTCCTAGAACATGGGAGAAAGGTATATAAGGTCAGAAAAACCCTAATACCTAGGTCGGAGGATTGTTTTCATGAATTGAGACTTGGAGAGTACATTTTTGTGATTGGAAGAGTGCAAATTTCATTGAATTTCTGTTTTTGTGCCTTCATCCAGTCAAGAATGGATTGAAAGGACTTATGTAATGCTTTGAGTCTTCCATTTTTGTCACTTAATTATCTTGTGTAGCATTAGATTATTCATCTAGATCGACTGGTTATCTTTTTGCAAGTTTTTGGTGTTCTTGGTCTCATTGCCGGTTCAGGCCAGTTTTTTGAATAATGAGTCCCACTTGAATTCCCATGGCTTTCCTCTCATGGAAACTTGGAATCAAGTTGGGGACTGGGTAAATATTGTACATATAGGTTTTGGGGTCTTGTTTTGCAGGGAAGGTGATGAAATCATCAAGCACTAAGCGAGTGCAAGTGCATTCTGGGTAGTAGCTTGGAGAGGACAGCAACAAGGAGAGTTGCTAAATGGATTGGTTTGTGCCAATCAAGAGTATGGGAGTGTAGGCACATGTATCTCAGTCATGTGTGTGCCAGGAGGAGAGTTGATGAGGTCGTTGAATCCGTCAAAGAAGGAAAAAGAGCCCAAAACCCTAGGAACCCTTGAAAATAGGGGGTTTGAGGACAATCATATGTACGGACACTTGTAGGACCTAAGGCCTGGTAAATCTTGGAGCCTTGATGGTAAAAAGAAAGAATCTACAAAAACATTTGGCGGTTGTTAAGACTGTTTGTGAGAAAATTCAAGAAAATGGGTTCTAGGAGGCCAAATTGGGGCAGAAGGCTACAAGGCCTAAAATTGAGTTTTTCAAGAAAGCGGTGGGTAAAAAGTGAAAGAATCCTATGAGATGGATCAGTGAGGAGTCAAATCAACAAGGGGATTGTGAGAATACCCTTTCCTAGCCCCTGGAGTGGTTAGGACACTTTGGGTCAGTGTGGAGCCCAAGGAAGCTTAGTGGTGGATTGGGAGTGATGGAGAAGAATTTGAAATTGGTGGAGAATCTTACATGGTGAGAGGGGTTTAGGAGTGATCCCTTAGTAGGGTAGAGAGGAATACCCTAGGAAGACCAGATAATAGGTCTTGGGAAGAGCAAGAGTGCTCTTGAGGGATAAATGGTTTGTTTGGAAACAAGGATGGGTTCTCTCTTCATCGACATATACATTATTCCTCGATGTGTTCACACCAGTGTTACAAGACTAGGACTCGCCTCAGACTTGACAAGCCATTTTTTGACTTGGACTTGGGCTCGGAGCCCAGACTCGACAAATAGAAAAACCTAAGAAATTCAAAGATTTGTAAGGATTTAAAACTTGTTTCATGCACCCTTTAATAAATAAACCTTAAAGACACAATAGCATCATCAAATAGAAATTACTATGATCCCATACACAAACATACATCAATCACATAAGTATAAGCACAAATTTTAGCTGAAGGAAATAACACATTTAGATATATAAATATTGTGATATTGCTATCAGGATTCAATTGTGTAGTTTTACAAGTCAAACTCATTGACCCATGATTCATCAGTAGTGGTTCACAAGAACCCATCTCTCATGATAATGAATGGTTCATAAGGAGGAAGATAAATCTTCATACATTTCTTCTATCACAAATGAGATAAGTGCTTGGTTTCAGGAAGGTCATGAGACAACCATTAATGGGGAGTGGAAACATGAAGAACTGATGGAGAATGATAATGGCTTCAGACCTGCTATAAAGGAATTTTTTTTTCGTTTCAATGATGTAAGAGGTTTTTGGTTTCACTACCAAAATGAGCCTACGAAGAATGCATGTGAAACTCCTTTTGACCTTGAGGGTGTACTTAATCCATCTCAAGGATCATGCATTGAGGATGACATAGATCAATGCTACGGCTAACAAATTAATAATTATACATGTGAATAAGTCAAACATGTACATGTCAATAAGGGAACTACAAGTATTCATAAACACGTAAGCCTCAAAAAGTATACACACGAATACATAGAATACACAAATTAAAACAAAGTATATGCACGAATACAAGGTATATGCATGAAAACATGTAAGCCACAAAGTATACACTCGAATGCACGTAAGTCACAAAGTATACACGTAAGTTGTAAAGTATACACTTGAATATACGTAACTCATATCTATTGAACCATCAATTTAAAATGCAAATATGGACAGGCATCGAAAAAAGATATTTGTATTAATCAAATAGCCATGTAGGCATACATAAATATATGTCGATATAAGTATGAAATATATGTACAAAATAGCCATGTAGGCTTATGAGAATGCCATCTAGGCATACAATGTCAAATATGTCCAATAAAAAATATGTACAAAACTGCCATGCAGGCATACAATAAAGGACTCTGGAATCAAAAGTCATTGCTCTCCATGCCCAGGAAATAAAATCTTTCCCTTTCCTTTTCGCTCGGATGGCGATAGGTTTGTCACTCATTTTTGTTGTGCTCATGGAGTGCTCCTGCTACTCCTCCTAGGGTTTAGTTCATGGTGAAGTTTTAACTGTTACAATAAGAAGTAAAGACATGAATATATAGAAATTAAATTATAAAAAATGATATATTTGAAAAAATAATCACTTACAACCATCTCACGATCTGTGTCCATGAGGGAAATATCCTCATGCCCATGCTCAGGCATGCTCAAGCCCTATATAAACCATGTAAATAGACAAAAACTACGTCAATCAATAATGGTTTGATTTCTCACTAACTAACATCTATAACAACAAATGTAAATTAAAATTTACTAATTTGCCTCATACCTCTTATGTCAGAGCCATCGAGGATTGTATAGCAGATGTCACACAAATATCCATTGCCCTCGTCACATTCGGAGGTGTATTGTCTCGCAACAACTGAAAATAAAACAACAAATTATTCAACGTAATCAACGATGTGCATGCATAAACTACACAAATCTATTAAGTACTTGATTCATTAGTTAAACTCTTTATTCTATTACTTGTGTGAAGGTTTGAGTAAATCCATTGCCACTGGGAAGTGTTCCATCGAAACCTCCAATATTAGTCTGTTCAACATCCAAAATTGCATATTAAATTACCATTCGTAAAACAATGCCATTAATATGCAATAAACTTATAATTGTTTACTAGTTACATACCCTAGCGATAGGTGTACTGCAAAAATAGGTTGTTGGGGGTCGGTGTATCTAGTCTCAACACTGTGACCTTGCAATTTTATTAAAATCATAAATTTTTTTTAGTTAATCTTGCATTTCAAAATCGAAATTTAATAAATTAAATTCAATGAACACATGCACTAAATTTTACCTGACTATCAATGCCATATGCCTCATGCAAAATGTCAGCTGCCCTCTCCATCTCCATAGCTGCAAATGGATCTTGTGTACCAGCCTCCTGAGGGTCAGTGGGGTCATGTGAACAAGTAGCCTCGCAAGATTGACACACATGTGTTCGAAGACCACCACTAGAAGACTCCCCTGGATGGCGTTGTAGAATAGGTCTAGTATGATGGATGACACTTTGGGTCAAAATGTTGATTGCCTGCAATGTCTCTACATGAGCAGTTTCCTTCATGACAGAAGGCATAACAATGTGCTCATGAGGTGGCCTAGCGAGAGCTTGTCTACCTTGCCACGTAGGATCCGACTGTGCACCAGGTCTATCCTGAGCTGACCCCCCACCTCTCCCCTGGAAATCCCTCATATCAAAATAATTTGGGATTTTGTTCAATATGAACTCAGTATATAGTTTCCTAAGGAAATATTGTGGGACCTTGCAATTGTTGCACAGTGGGTAATCGAAGACCATGTACCACCTATCATAAAACTGCTCCTTCATTTGTTGGTGGTGGCACCAATGGATAGGAAACCTCTTCGCATTGAGGGCAAGATTTTTTGGAGTTGAGAAGATACAACACCACAGAAGCCCAAAAGATCTTTGCAAACAAATAACCTATTACAAGGAGAAGCAAAAAGAAGCAACAAAGGAAATGCTCAAGAATGTGGAGCAATGTATTCACCTGAAAATGTAAAATGAATTAATGATACAAAAGATAGTTTTCAACTACATATAGATGAAAACCCTTAAAAGGAAAACCCTAGGCTTGCACAATAATAATTAATAAAGTAATTAATTATTATGCACCTAATGTTAACTTAAGTGAAAAAGAGCTAAAAGGGAACTTTACGTAATTAAACAAATATTGTTTAATTAATAAAGTAAATGTCCAATTACTCTAACACCCCCCTTAAGATAGACATAGGGAGAAGCTAAAACCTAGAAGAAGCTACTGAAAGAAAAAGCAATGGGTCCCGACAACAAGGCCAGATCAGGTACCCAAGTACAAAGAAATCTCTATGAAATGGAGAAAAGGAGAAAACCCAGTGGGAAAAACTCCTCTCCAAAAAGAGATAGAACAACATACTAAAAGAAACATGAAGGAAGGAAGGCCTCATAAAGACCCCCCAAGGACAACTTCCTTCACCCCAAGCATAGAGCGCAATTGAAGATAGCACGGAGATGCAAAATATTTCATGAAGATGTTTGCAACCTGCTCGGCAGTGGGAACATACTCCAAGATGAGGGAACCATCCTGAAACAACTATCTGATGAAATGCATATGAAGTTCAATGTGCTTTGTCCGCTGATGCTCCACCGGGTTGCGCAAAATGTGTATATCACTCTGATTGTCACACCAAATAATAGTGGGACTATAAGGAGGAAAACCAAACTCAGTCATCAACTGACAAAGCCATAAAATTTCCTGACTAGCGAGCACAACAGCTCGGTACTCAGCCTCTGTAGATGATAATGCATGAGCAGTTTGCTTCTTGCATGACCATGTGATAGGACCAGAGCCAAGACAAAAAACAAAGCCAGAAGAAGACTTCTGATCATTGACATCACCAGCCCAATCTGAGTCAGTGTAGCCAACAATGTGAGGATCCCCTAATGTGTAGTGAATGCCATATGAAGTGGTGCCCTGAATGTACATCAAAATACACTTGGCAGCTTACCAATGACTCTCATGAGGATCATGTGAGAATTGAGAGACAAGACCAACCACAAAGGAAAGATCAGGATGAGTGTGAGTCAGGTACAACAAACTGCCAACCAACTGCTTGTAAAGTTTAGAATCTACTGAAGGAGTGGGGCAAGTAGTAGTCAAAACAACCCCTGACTGAAAAGGTGTGGGGGCAGGCTTGCAATCAAGCATGCCAAAGCGCTAAAGCATATCAAAAGAATACTTCTGCTGGTAAATAGAGATCCCCTTTGAAGACTAAATCACCTGAAGACCAAGGAAATAGTGTAGAAGGCCAAAATCTGTCATCTCAAACTGCTCCATCAAGGCTAGCTGAGAATTCTGAATCATAGAGGATGAGCTACTTGTGATGAGAAGATCATCAACATATAGCACAAGAATCAGGATCTCACCCTCAAGATGCTGAATATAGACGGTGTGATCAGAATGACAACGAGTGAAACCAGTGGAGAGCAAAAAAAGTGAAACCAATGGAGAGCAAAAAAGAGTCCATCTTCTCATACCAAGCCCGAGGGGCCTGTTTCAGACCATATAATGAACACTGAAGTCTGCAAACCAAGGAAGCATCATGAAAAAATACCTGAGGCTGCTCCATATAGATATCCTCCTGTAGGTCACCATATAAGAAGGCACACTTCACATCCATCTAAAAAATGAGCCATCCTCTAGAAGCTGCAAGTGATAGTACAAATCGAATAGAATTCATCTTGGCGATAGGGGCAAATGTCTCAGAGTAATCAATACCCTCAACCTATGAGAAACCCTTCGCAACAAGACGTGCTTTGTACTTATCAAGAGAACCATTAGCAACATACTTGGTGTGATACAACCATCGGCACTGAACCATCTTTCTGCCCTTAGGAAGAGGACAAAGATCACATGTATTATTCCTCATCAAAGAAGAATACTCCTCCTCCATGGCACTATCCCACTCAAGGTGACCTGTTGCCTCTGAAAATCTCTGAGGATCCTCTGAAAGAGCATGAGTCAAAAGACCAGAACCCACAATATGAGAATGGGTGCGACGAGTGTCTGAAGGATCACCGGCCATAGATCCTACTACCTCAATAGTAAAGCGAGCCCATTTGGGCCTCTGAGGTGGAGCAAATGGAGGTGGAGATGGGGGATCATCAATATCCTCATCAGAATCATCCTCAAAATAATCCTGAAGAGCTGTAGTGGGTGGAGTAGGTAGTGAAGTGGACACTGGAGACAAGGTATCAACTGGAGGAAGGCGCTCATTAAACTGAACATCTCGTCGAAACAGGACCTCTCTGGAATCAGGATCAAACAACCTGTACGCCTTAACATCCTCATAGTAGCCGACAAAAATGAGGGGTCGACTCTTCCGCTCCATAGCTCTCCTCTGAGCATTAGGAATAAAAGCCCATGCCTGACTACCAAATACTCGAAATGATGAAATATCAGGCTTGTCATGAGACCAAGCCTCCTCAGGAGTCATATGTTGAATCGCCTTGTGAGGCATCCGATTCTGAATATAGCTGGCACAATTGACTGATCTGTATAGCGGAAGGGATCTATGACAAACGTTGCTTAAGTGATTATGAACAAAGGAATAAAGACATCAACAATGAAGTAGCAGGAACATTAATCAGAAGGAATTCAAAACATAGAATCAAGAGAGAGATGAGAAGACACCAATTTGATTACGAAGTTCGCCACAACGTGACTACGTCTCCGAGTCGAGCTCAATCGAGTGACCAATGTATTGAAATGTTCTGAAACGCAGTACAATCTCCACGAGCCTCTTGTAACACTGCTTTACAATATCTTGTAGCCTTTCCACAAAGTCATATAAAAAGTCTCTCACTCACACCCCTCTCAAAAGCTCTCAAGGCCAGGGATGACTAACAAAGAGGAAGAAAACTAACTTTGCCTAATAGGATCTACTACAAGACTTAGAACAACAATACATCACAACTCAAATATTCTCCTAATCCCCTCTAAAAATTCTCTCACAAAAGCCTCTCAAAGACCAAGAGAAAGGGATACAATGGAGAATGATCAACTAATGGATCAACTTAGGAAGTGATGATCAACTAATGGATCATCCACTAATGGCTGATCAAAAACACTCCAAGACTCCTCCCTTTTATACTTGAAGTTTACCCGATATGGGGAATAACCATAAAGTTATAAAATCCTCCATATTTACATATAAATCAAAATAAACAACCCCTTAATCTTTCAAATTAATTTAGAACCCTTCGTTCAATTTATTTTTGGGCTTTTAGTTTGAGGGGTTTGGTTATTTTGTTAACAAATAACCATTAAAAAGGTTGTTTAGGCATTCGGGCCTAACAACTCACCAAAAAAAAACCGAGCCCACAATATTGTTGAAGAAATTTCGTGGCTCAACGGTGAGCACACCTTTTGGGAGCCCGGCGGTTCCAGGTTCAACTCCGGCCGTCAGTTCTTTTAAAATCATTTTAAACAAAATTCATAACAAAAGAAACGGCCACCTATTTTTGGTAAAGGCATCGGTCGACGGTGCAACGGTTAAACCGTTCGCTGCTTCCGGGGAGATCATGGGGTCGAACCCCAAGCGGGCTCCAAAACATTTTGTTCAAATCCAATGCCGACGTCACATCCACGTGTCAAGCTCTCAGGAGGCCACGTGTCTGGAAACTACTCGCCGATGATACCACGTCAGCATCCATGTCAGCTGCCACGTCATAAGAAAGACAAGTGTCATCGCCCAATTCCCCGACTTTGATGATGTCATCAGCCAGGTCACCACACCACATCAGATGTACGGACTGTACGGACTGCCACATGTCAAGACCCCATCGGTCCACGTCATCATCCATACGATGCCCTATCTGCCAAGTCAGCAGGATGACATCATGCTAACGTCAGCAACCATACCACTTGTACCTCGGTCAACCGAAAACTTTGACTGGCTCTAACTCCCACGTACATGCTCCGTTTTCGATGAAACAAACGCCATTGGAATCGTGACGATGAGACCTTCGCAATGACATCAACTTCGACCAATTTGGTGATGATGAATTTTCCACCTTTTTTTCTCGTCCCTGATAGTTGGGTTGACCAGCGTTTGACCAGGCTTTGACCGGCGATATCTCGGACATACGGACTTGAAATTCGATGAAACAAACTTCGTTGTGATTGGGTCAATGAGCCCTCCAAACTGACACTACTTTCAGCCGATTCTGAGTCCATCAAATTTTCGCCTCCTGACAGCCCCCTGGTCCAAGGGTTGACCCAACTTTGACTGTGCGTAACTTGAGCAAACAGACTCCTTTTTTGCCCGTTCAAGTTGCACCGGATTCAAGATTCTGTGCTCTACACAATGGCGCTACTTTTGGGAGAAACTGGAACACTTCAATTTCAGGTCCTAAAGATCCACCTGGATCAAACCTCCCCACTGAAGAACTTTTGGTCCTCCAAAAGTGTATAGTTCCTTCTAAAACATCTCGCATTCAGCATCTTGCCATTCACCATAATCTGAATCACTAAAATACACTGCCACATCTGCCTGCTAGGGTCTTACACTTCGGCAATGCAGGAATTCACAACTCCTCATGATGCAGTTCAAAAATGGAACTTAAAACACCCAAAGCAAGAAGTAAAAACTGAGTATGATAAACCTATCCCCCAGTGCTTCTTACAAGTAGTTCACATTCTACATCTCTCGCCATTCTTTCTAGCATGCTTGTGTTGCTCCTCCAACTGCTCGAGCATGGATTAGCGCCTCAACCTGACATATTCCTTCACCTTTGTACTTCGGAACAACTGATTCAAGGCTCCACCATACAACTCGGGTCATGTCCATCTTAAGCAACAAGGTCATTGATAAATCCTTCAAGAACTCCATTTGAGTTCAGACTTATCCTCCAAATGGCCTCAACTGAGTCTTCAAGCTGAGAACATGCAAGGTCACTGTTGACCGTTCTCAACAACTCTGTCTGAAAAAAGTGCTCTTCAACTGAAGCTTCACACTAAAAGAAATTGCAAGAAACTATCAGCAACAAATTGCTATCCTGCAGTAAGAAGTTACAAAGTATTCTCTTTCCAGATTACAAGACATGGCTTCCAAGAGCCTTACAAATTCTCAATCTCTAGAGAAATACAACTTCATAAAAATTATTACAAACAAGTTTATTCAGAGCTCACAAAACAATACTAGCTTATCAACATATTCATCACACTACAAAAGATGTAATAAACACACACAAGCTGATATACTAGTTTGATAAGCGTTGTTCCCAGCTCTTACGAAGCTGTTCAAAGGAACTCTCTTTCACAGGTTGCTCAGGCTGTGGTTGAATTTCTCTTGGGACTACCTCAGAAGTGGTAGCTACTGCTAGCTCTACTTTCATCTCCTCAACTTTCTGGTGGTTGGGTCTCTCAATAGACCTCGATTGATGATGAAGCTCTGGATGCAGCTTCCAACACTTTGCCTCCCAATGTCCACTGATGCCACAGTGGTTGCAGAAGTTCTGAGCTTTAGAGGATTTTCCATCTCCTCCTCTAAATCCCAATCCTTGGTATCGTGGTCGCTTCTTCGCCTCGATCGGATTGGTGATGCCTTGCTCAGAAATACCAAAGCCTTTCCCTTTGAAGCCCATCTTCCCGAGTAGCTTCGATCCTATGCCTCTTGTGTGCTTCTTGAAGTGTGCAAAAGAGTCTTGCTCATCCTCTATTGACTTCTTCTGTTTGATGGAAGAAGAGGCTTTGAGATAATTACTGTCACTATCAGGCAGATTTAGAGTCTAGAGGTACTCCTTCTGTCGACAGTAAGCACACTCTACTGTACCAGGAGAGTTAGCCCAATCATGGCCACAAGCAAATCTAACCACGGGCCTCATCGCTAAAGAAGCTCCCGTACTATCAGGCGGTGTAAGCGGGGAGTATGAGGATGATGTATCCTTGGAATGTGAACAAAAACCACATATGTGTCCACTCCCTGATACAAGAGGACTTCTCCTGTTCTGCTCCTCTAAGATGTCCTGCAACAACTTTTGCAGTCTTTCCTTCTCCATGTTGGATTCCTCCAACATCCGCTGAAGTTCTGCATTCTCTCTCTGCAAGCGTCGATTGGCTTCTTCCAATTCTTGCATCCTATCAGCCTTCTCTCGATGGTCTCGATAGAGTTCTTCAACCATGCCTTTCATTGACAAGAGATCATCCACCATGGATGGGGTCAATGTCAGCCTGGAAGATTCACCCTTTTCTGATGCCATCTTTGCTCCAAACTCCAAATGTCCACTAATAGAAAAATGAATCACAATCACTCCTGCAAACTAGCCAAACAAAGCTCTGATACCACTTGATCCATATAGCGGAAGGGATCTATGACAAACGTTGCTTAAGTGATTATGAACAAAGGAATAAAGACATCAACAATGAAGTAGCAGGAACATTAATCAGAAGGAATTCAAAACATAGAATCAAGAGAGAGACGAGAAGACACCAATTTGATTACAGAGTTCGCCACAACGTGACTACGTCTCCGGGTCGAGCTCAATCGAGTGACCAATGTATTGAAATGTTCTGAAATGCAGTACAATCTCCACGAGCCTCTTGTAACACTACTTTACAATATCTTGTAGCCTTTCCACAAAGTCATATAAAAAGTCTCTCACTCACACCCCTCTCAAAAGCTCTCAAGGCTAGGGATGACTAACAAAGAGGAAGAAAACTAACTTTGCCTAATAGGATCTACTACAAGACTTAGAACAACAATACATCACAACTCAAATATTCTCCTAATTCCCTCTAAAAATTCTCTCACAAAAGCCTCTCAAAGACCAAGAGAAAGGGATACAATAGAGAATGATCAACTAATGGATCAACTTAGGAAGTGATGATCAACTAATGGATCATCCACTAATGGCTGATCAAAAACACTCCAAGACTCCTCCCTTTTATACTTGAAGTTTACCCGATATGGGGAATAACCATAAAGTTATAAAATCCTCCATATTTACATATAAATCAAAATAAACAACCCCTTAATCTTTCAAATTAATTTAGAGCCCTTCGTTCAATTTATTTTTGGGCTTTTAGTTTGAGGGGTTTGGTTATTTTGTTAACAAATAACCATTAAAAAGGTTGTTTAGGCATTCGGGCCTAACAACTCACCAAAAAAAAAACGAGCCCACAATATTGTTGAAGAAATTTCGTGGCTCAACAGTGAGCACACCTTTTGGGAGCCCGGCGGTTCCGGGTTCAACTCCCAGCCGTCGATTCTTTTAAAATCGTTTTAAACGAAATTCATAACAAAAGAAACGGCCACCTATTTTTGGTAAAGGCATCGGCCGACGGTGCAACGGTTGAACCGTTCGCTGCTTCCGGGGAGATCATGGGGTCAAACCCCAAGCGGGCTCCAAAACATTTTGTTCAAATCCAATGCCGATGTCACATCCACGTGTCAAGCTCTCAGGAGGCCACGTGTCCAAAAACTACTCGCCGATGATACCACGTTAGCATCCATGTCAGCTGCCAGTCATAAGAAAGACAAGTGTCATCGCCCAATTCCCCGACTTTGATGATGTCATCAGCCAGGTCACCACACCACGTCAGATGTATGGACTGTATGGACTGCCACGTGTCAAGACCCCATCGGTCCATGTCATCATCCGTACGATGCCCTGTCTGCCAAGTCAGTAGGATGACGTCATGCTGACGTCAGCAACCATACCACTTGTACCTCGGTCAACCGAAAACTTTGACTGGCTCTAACTCCCACGTACATGCTCCGTTTTCGATGAAATGAATGCCGTTGGAATCGTGATGATGAGACCTTCGCGATGAAATCAACTTCGACCAATTTGGTGATGATGGATTTTCCACCTTTTTTTCTCGTCCCTGATAGTTGGGTTGACCAGCCTTTGACCAGGCTTTGACCGGCGATATCTCGGACATACGGACTCAAAATTCGATGAAATAAACTTCGTTGTGATTGGGTCAATGAGCCCTCCGAACTAACACTACTTTCAGCCGATTATAAGTCCATCAACTTTTTGCCTCCTGACAGCCTCTTGGTCCAAGGGTTGACCCAACTTTGACTGTGCGTAACTTGAGCAAACAGACTCCTTTTTTGCCCGTTCAAGTTGCACCGGATTCAAGATTTTGTGCTCTACACAATGGTGCTACTTTTGAGAGAAACTGGAACACTTCAATTTCAGGTCCTAAAGATCCACCTGGATCATTGATTGCCTCAACCCAAAAAGACGAATCCACGGACTTGGACTGAATCATACAATTAGCCATCTCTCGTAAAGTCCTGTTCTTTCACTCAGCAATACCATTCTGTTGAGGGGTGTAGGGAACAAAAAACTGATGCTACAAACCATGCTTAGTGCAAAAATCTCTGAAAGCCTGATTCACATACTCCTCCCCATTATTTGTACGTATCCGCCAGATAGAAAGACTAGAATGCTTCTCTACAAATGTCTTGAAGACACGAAAGGAATCAAAGAAATCAGACTTGTACTTAAGAAAGTACAACCATGTGCATCTAGAGAAGTCATCAATGAATGTGAGTACATACTTGGCCCCTGAAAAAGGAGTGGGAAATGACATGAGGTCACTATGGATCAACTCTAAGGGTGCCAAAGCACGAGTGGTACTTCCCTTCGAAAAGGGATCCCTGTGATGCTTGCCAAGCACACAACCATGACAAATACCGTCAGTGCAAGAGATCGGTGAAAGACCAAGAACAAGAGACTGTGTACTCATCTGCTGAAGATATCTGTAATTGACATTGCCCAAATGCTCATGCCAAAGTTGACTCACCGAATCTGCATGTGCTATAAGAGATGAACCTATACCCTCAGAAGGCACAAATCCATCAAATCTGTAAAGATGACATGCAGTATCAACACTACCAGTAGCCACAACCAAATCAGAATCATGGAGGTCCCAAATAACCACATCATGTGGTGAGAACTCAACTGTCTTACCAGAGCCAGTGTGGAAAATCTGATAAATGGACAAGACGTTCGTCGAAATGTCAGGAACAACCAAAACATCCTGTAGAGTGCCCCCATCCAAAGAGATAGAACCTGAACCCAAGACGGAAAGCTGTGAAGAGTCACCCACTGCAATCTATGAAGTACCACAAGAGGCAAGAGAAGTGACCAACTGCTGAGTGTGAGTCATATGGTGAGAAGCACCAGAGTCTAAAATCCAAGTGGACCCATTGGTCAATGCTCGTGCAGTGAGAGCATGACCCTTCCTTGTGGTGGAAGAAGAAGAAGACTGAGGTGAGGAGATGTGTTGCTGCTGCATGGTGTCCTCTAAAGCCTCTAATCATTTCCAACACCTAGAAACTGGATGACCTTGCTTGCCACAAAAACTGCAAGTGTCTCCTGATTTCTCCTTAGTCTTGGAGGAAGACTCACCAGACTTCGAAGATTTCCCATGTTTTGGATTAAATGGTGGTTTAGAATCAGACTTAGGAGGCAGTTTGGAGGAATTCTCAATACCTGCAAAATCTTTCTTGGGCCTCGATTTCTGCTTTTGTTTCCCCTTCGGTAACTGAGCAACCAATGCTTTTCTCTTTGAACTTGAGAGCATACCCATATGAGAAAGGTGAGACTATTCCCGAGACAAACACTCACAAAACAAATAAAAGGTAGGCATGGTAAAACTGGCACCCAAACCATCCATGGTGGAGTAGAAGGAGGAAGCAAATATTTGAAATGGACCACGAAGCTTTGAAAGAATCAAGTAAATGCACATTGTGTCTGTCTTGTTCTTTCCACAACCTTGTAAAATAGTGCGGATAGTTTTGAACTTGTTCAAAAAATCCTCAATAGTGGGGAATGAATCAGGTAACAATGAAGTCAGCTCTGCCTCAATCTGTAATGCACAGAACTCATTAATGACCCCGAAAAGAGTCTCAAACTTCAGCCACATGGCTCAAGGAGTGAGCAAAGCATCAAGGTGAAACAAAAGACTGTTTGAAACATGCATGCATAACAAACCCATAGCCTCATCCATCTTGTTCCTGTGCTGCATAATCTCAAAAGGACACTGCAACTGAGGCTGAACCTCATCTAAACAAGACCATAACCCTCGTGACCTGAGTAGCCTCATCATACGAGACTTCCAAGTGTGATAGTTATGTGATGTGAGTAGCTCAACTAAAGAGTCTGCCATGAAACCCTGCACCTGTACCTACTTGTGTTTTTTATTATTATGTGATCTTTCAGAATAGACAGAAGATGCATAAGGGTTTGTATTTTTGAGATTTTTGGTGTTTTGGTTTTCTAATATAAATGACAGAAAGCAAGATAAAAAACACCCCCCACAAAAGATAAACCCAAACCCTAGTACAAACTGAGAAGAAGGAAGCAATGCATAAGAAAAAAATGCTTCAAAATAAATTCTTGTGTACTTGATAAAAATTATGATAAAATATATCACATCACTGAATAGAGCATGTTGAGAGCTTTCCAATGCCTATTCAAGTTTGAAAAATGGAGTTCGTTTGCATCTTCTATGACCCTAGAAGTGAAGAAAGAAGGCCTCACTTTGATTGGTAAAATATATCCAAAATGGTAAATTTTTTATAAAATTACCTACACCATCAGATCGGTGCTGAAACCAGCTTTCCAACGCTTCTTCCTGTTCGAAAAATGGAGCTAAAACGCCCGAGTTATGCCCGACTTCATGAGAGAGCAAAACAAATGCCCTATTAGACTCCTCTAGCACCCGGGAGCTAAAAAAAGGGCCCCTGGTCGCGTGGGTGAACCAGGGGGCTAAAGCTGGCGGAGCCCTTGGTCACCATATGACCGAGCGGGGGTTTGTTTGAAGCCCGCGGGGGCTGAGGGGCCGACTCAGGTCGGCGAGCCCACGGGGTCGGTGGTGAGCTCTGCGAGCCCGTGGAGTTGGTGTGAGCTCGACAGTGTTGGCGGGGCGAGCTCGGTGGAGCCCGGATGGTGGGGAGGTGGCGGTGTCGGCGGGGCGAGCTTGGCGGAGTTGGTAGCCGACAGGGGTGCTGGGCGGGGCGGCCGGGGAGCGGACTGGGCGAGGCAGTCGAGCACGAAGCTGAGCATGGGAAACGGGCGGAGCTCGACGGCGGTGCAGACAGCGGTGTGGAGGCCGATGGGCGACGCGGTGGTGGCCACTGGGCGATGAAAAAATTTGTACTGGCCACGCAAAATAATTTATCAAAAACCTTTGGGTTTTTTATTTTTTTATTATTTTTTTACGTTTTTAATCTTTCTGAGGGGGCCGTACGACCAAAGCCTAATTTGTTTTTTGCAACCTTGGTTGACTGTGGCCAAAATCAATGATTTGACAGTCAATTTAGGGGTTTTTGGGCGCTACAAATCCAATGGCACAGTCCATTTGAGCCCAAAGTGAACCTAAAATTTAGAGTATGCTGATTCCACAAGAAGAAACCTTAGAACCCTAGATTTGCTTCCAATGCAAAAATCTCAAAACAAGAACAAGCAGCCGCAAATCTGAAGCTTTGATACCGTGTTGGAGTTGAGAAGATACAACACCATAGAAGCCCAAAAGATCTTTGCAAGCAAATAACCTGTTACAAGGAGAAGCAAAGAGAAGCAACAAAGGAAATGCTCAAGAATGTGGAGCAATGTATTCACCTGAAAATGTAAAATGAATTAATGATACAAAAGATAGTTTTCAGCTACATATAGATGAAAACCCTAAAAAAGAAAACCCTAGGCTTGCACAATAATAATTAATAAAGTAATTAATTATTATGCACCTAATGTTAGCTTATGTGAAAAAGAGCTAAAAGGGAACTTTACGTAATTAAACAAATATTGTTTAATTAATAAAGTAAATGTCCAATTACTCTAACAAGATTTTGATTTGTGCGTGGGTTGGTGAATAATGAACACAAATCACCTTTTGTTATTTTTAAATCTTTCACATCCTTGTATGATAGTTTGTTTGCATAATACTCCCTGGCTGCCTGCCTCCTATCTTCCCATCCAGTTATTTGTTTGCTAATTGAATCTACGTTTTTTAACATATCTTTCAATGAATTTGCTAGGGTCATTCTTTCTGTGGTTGAACCATTTGGATCACTCAACCTATTGATCAAATCCTCAATTTGTTTTTTGTTGTTCTTAATTTCACTGATTAAATTTTGTTGAGTGCCAGGAGGGGGTTGAGTGATTGGTGGAGGAGGTTGATGTTGTGGTTGATTTTGATTTTGAGGATTTGGTTGGTCCTCCTGTTGAGGATTTTGAGGGTTTGCAAGTTGATTTGCGTCTCCTAAAAATTAAAACAAATAGATATCAAATTCAACCTAAAACTAACAAATTCAAAATAAAAAGCATAGAATCCTTACCTCTTACAGCTCCTCATCGTCGTGGCACCATCGTTGTGAAGAAATTCGGATTCTTGGTGAAGAATTCCTCTCCTAGAACGCGAGCGTGATATTTAGGGTTTTTGGCCCCGGGTGGAGCAAAAAAACCAGTCGAAATGCAAATGAGAGATTTACATTTGTTTTTTTTCTTTTAACAGAATATAATGCGTGCACGTTATAACGCACTCACATTATAACACGAGCGCGTTATGTCTTTGTATTTGTGGCCGAAGGGAAACTGCCTAGGTTTAATGAAAGTCATAACACGAGCGCGTTATAACGCGCTCGCGTTATGGATTTCAAGTTTTTTTTTTAGGGTGTCCACGGAATTGCTACCCATTTCCATGCACCCACCCCCTTGGCAAGATGAGTTTTCAAATAGATGATTTTATACATGCTAGGACCTGCTACCAACATATCATCAACATACAATAGTAGAATAATAAAACTACCATCATCATACCTTTGAACATAGGCATAATGATCAACCTCACATCTACTAAAACCTAAAATCATCATGAAGGAATCAAACTGCTTGTACCAACACCTTGGTACCTGTTTCAAACCATACAATGATTTTCTCAACTTGCAAACTAGATTCTCCTTGCCTCTTTCCTCAAAATTTTTTGGCTGCTACATATAAATCTCCTCAGAGAGATCACCATGCAGGAAGGTTGTTTTAACATCTAACTATTCTAACTCCAAATCAAGACTAGCAACAAGAGTTAAAACAACTATAACAATACTTAATCGTACAATAGGTGAATGTTTTTCATCAAAATCAATACCAAACTTCTGTGCATACCCCTTTGCCACCAACCGAGCTTTGTATCTCTCCAAATTTTCATTTATATCCCTCTTCAATTTGAAGACCCACTTGTTCCCAATAGCTTTTCTCCCCTTAGGTAATGGCACAACCTCCCATGTCTTGTTCTTATGTAGAGCTTCCATCTCCTCTTCCATAGCAACTCTCCATTTTCTTGCACATTCAACTTCACAAGCCCCCTGATATGAACTAGGTTCACCAACATCAGTTAGCAATGCATAAGCAGGATTACAAGTGAGAGAGTACTTTATAGGTGGTTTGATTACTCTACTGGATCTCCTTAAAATAGGTGGTGATTCACCCTGTGGCTCAACTGGTTGTTGTTCTTCTAGTTGATCTTCATCTAGTTGCTCTTCATCAAGCACATCTAGATAATCATCATGTTTTTCCACCTCTACTCGTATAACTTCCATGCCTTATTGTTCTTCACCTCTTTGCATTGATTTTTCATTAAAATAAACATCTCGGCTAATAATAATCTTGTGGGCAGTAGTATCCCAGAATCTATACCCCTTTGTACCTTCTACATAGCCAAGAAAAATACATTTTGTAGACTTTTTGTCCAGCTTACTTGTATTCTCTTTAGGAATATGTACATAAGCATCAAAACCAAAAACACAGAGAAATGAATAATCAACTGGTTTACCTTTCCATATCTCTTCAGGAATTTTATTATCAAGAGCAGTAGTGGGAGATCTATTGATCAAGAAACAAGTTGTATTTACAACCTCACCCCAAAATTTCTGCTCCAAACTAGCAGTGCTCAACATGCATCTGGCTCACTCCATAATTGTATGGTTCATGCATTTAGCAACACCATTTTGTTGTGGTGTCCTCGCAACTGTCAATTTCCTTGCAATGCCATGCTCACTACAAAACTGGTTAATTTTGCTAAACAAAACTCATCTCCATTATTAGTTCTCAGACATTTTATTGTCTTACCTTTTTTATTCTCTACCAGAGCCCTAAACCTCTTGAAACAAGAAAACACTTCAGAGTTCTTCTTGAGAAGATAAATCCACACCTTACGGGAATAATCATCTATAAATGAAACAAAATATGATAAACCTCCAATAGATGTTACAGGAGCTTCCCAAGTATCTAAATGAATTAAATCTAATACATCTTTGCTTCTGGTAGTACTTCTAGAAAAAATCAATCTATTTTGTTTCCCGAACAATTGTGTTCACAAAAACCCAAATCTTTAGATTTTGCACCTGGGAGAAGATTCCTATCTAGTAGTACCTTGAGACCTCGCTCACTCATGTGGCCTAGCCTTTGATGCTAGGTTGATAATGAGTCCATCTCTGCATCATATACCACAACAACCTCTCCAATGCTAGTTTGTCCAACCAACCTATAAAGATTGCCAACTTTTTCTCCCTTTAGCACAACCAAAACTCCCTTTTTTACCTTGAGACAACTATTTTCACCACTGAAACAATAACCTTGTTCATCAAACAGTCCAAGTGAAAGTAATTTTTTCTTTAAACTAGGTACATGCCTAACATGCTAAATAGTTCTCACTGCTCCATCAAACATATTGATTCTTACCTCTCCTTCACCAACAACTTCACATGGGTTATCATTACCCATGTAAACCATACCACCAACATAAGACCAATAACTAGAAAACTAGTCTCTGTGTGGTGTCATATGAAAGGAGGCACTAGAGTCAAGAATCCAAACATGAAGTAAAGAGCTTCTCAGATTAGCAATTAATACCTCTCCATCTTATAATGGTGTTTGAACTTCAGCAGTGTTTGTCTCAGATGCTGGTGTAGTAGGATTCTTCTTGGTTTCTTTTGGCAACCTGCAATCCTTCCTGACATGCCCACTTTTTCCACAGTTCCAACACTTTACCTTTTTCCGCCCCTTGGATTTGGACCTGATTTGTCCACGCTTAGTATTTTCTCTTTCCTGAGTTCTACCTCTTGCAAAAAGGGCTTCACTTGAAGAGGATCCTTGAGATGTCTTCCGCCTTGAATCTTCAAAGATTAAAGAAGCCACCACATCTTCAAAGACCAGCTTCCCACTCAGTGCATAATTACTGGGAGCCATAACCAACTAATCCCAACTATCTGGCAAGGAGCATAGTAATATTGCTGCCTTATCTTCTTCATCAATTTTCACACCCACTGAAGTCAACTTGCTTGTTAGTGTGTTGAAATCATTGAGATGATCTGTGACAAATGAATTGTCACGCATCCTCAAATTATACAACTGTCTTCGTAGCAAAATTTTGTTTGCCAATGACTTTGTCTCATATAGCTTTGCAAGCTTATTCCATAAGCCATGAGCAAATTTCTCTTCTGCAACATTGAATAGAACTGAATCTACTAAAGATAACTAGATTGTTGCTCTAGCCATGCTATCTATGGTATTTCAATCTGATGTGCTCATATTTGTAGGTTTAGATGCTACTCCTTTAAGAGCTTTGTCACATCCATCCTTCACTAGCAAAGCTTGAATCTTAAGCTTCCATAGAGAAAAATTAGAACCATCGAACTTATGCACCTCAAATATGGTAACAGTAGTTCCTTCCATTGTAGAAAATTGTAGAGAAGAACAAAGTCACATAACACTCAGATTTACTTGGAAAAACTTGGTAAAATTATACCAGTAAAAAACCACGGGAAAAATATCTTTCGTATTGATTCTTAGGAATTAAAAAGTTGCAACAACCTCAAATGAGATCTAGCCCCTTCTTCAAAAAGAGGGAAAGAATACCTCTCAAAACTATCCTAGCCTTTAGCCTTCTTTCTACTACTTACAAATGAGGGAATGCTCCTCTATTTATATACAAATTTGAGAAACTTAATGCTATAATTAAGTTCTCAAATTTTCCACCTCTAATCCTTCCAATGCCACCACTATAGTCATATTATTGACTAAGCCTATATGTGGCTCTCAATCATCTACAATATTGACACATATAGATTCCAATTTGATTCTACTATGAATCACTTAATAATTTACTAAGTCAACACAATATGACTCACTTAATAATTTACTGAGTCAACACAATATGACTCACTCAACTACATGTATGACACATATAGGAGTAGAATCCTAATTGAAGATAACTTGTATGACACATACAAAATTAGAGTCCTAATTGACTTCATATTCTAACATGAAAATTAACAAAAATCCTTGGGGTTATGTCAAGCCAAATCCACCTAATATAGAAAAATTGTAATACAAATCTCAAAAAATTTCTAAAAGTTTTAAAAAAATAAGTTTCAATCACATTGGATTTTTTAACAAGTATAATGGTCCGACTCTCAAGTTCTAATTACAAAAGAGCTTTAAATTGTTACTCACAGGTAAAGCTATATAGCCACTAAATATATTTGTGATAAACAATGGAGAAAAAATAAAATAAAATAGTAGTTAGAGTTGAATCTCAAACTCAAAAGTGTAAAACATATGCAATCCAAATAAAATTAAAAACACATAAGGGTTGATAACAACAAGAACATAGCATTCTGGAGCATACTTATATAATCCATTAACAAACTAATAAACTTATTGTATTATGCTGAAAAAATACTTTGTGAAAGCTTCGGAATTTTTTTGCATCCATCTATGATGATCAATTAATCCAACACAATACTCGGATTAGCATTTGTAAGAGTTGGAATTCCCAAAAGCATATCTCAAATTCATGGAAATACTCAGTCTTGACAACCATAAATTAAGACATCTTCCTTCAATGAATTACATAGTAGTTACAAAATGGAGTTGACACTCAAACTTACAATATTACAAGCAAGCCCTAAGACTGGCAAGAGAAAGAGCACCTCTACAAAAACATTTATCTCTCTATTCTGCAACTAGCTCACCAACTAAGATTACGTTTTCGTGTACATGTATATATAACACTTCAACATATTCTTGCAACCTAGGTGTAGTCAAATGACTGATTTGCAAGTTTTGAAGTTGCCCATACTAGTTGCGTCATGTTCACATGGCTTTCCACTTGAAACCTTACCCAATTGCATTAGCAACCATATGCCTTATACATGAAACCATAACCCTAAGGGTCCCACACATACCAGTAGACACATTGAAATGAGAACATTAATAGTGTTCTTGTACATGTTTGGAAGTAGATGTAGGTTTCCATTCTAACAACGAAGTCTTGAGGCAAAGATGCAATTGGGGTTTGCAATTTGCAAGAGCACAAAAGTCCACAAAGAAAATATATGGCAGAGCGGTGAAGTCACCCATTGGATTTACTCCCAAGCTTTGTAATGCGACCATTAAGTAAGAAAAATAAAATAAAATTTTGGGTTAGGATTAGGGAAAATCAAGAAAACATTGCCACAAAAACCAAAAAACCCATATTTTTTACTTAAAAATATTGGAAAACATCCATAAACCCCAAATCTCCCATTTTTTTGTAATTATTGCAATATTTTCACAACAAAATCACAACTTATTGGAAGGTTTACAAGAACAAACCCATCGATTCCAAATCAGAAGTGTCATCTTAATCAACATTCGGGAAAATTGCAGGGACCTGAACAAAATGCCCTAGAAAATTTGTTAGTCGTATTCTTGCTAAAAACTACTAGTCATAATTTTGTAAGGAAATAAAAGATAAAAACTATTATGAAACCCTACCAAAGCATATTTTTAAAGGAGACAGACCGAAACCAATCTCGCTACAAGCGGTACTTCAATCTATTCATAATAAACGAAAAGTAGGTTTTCCACATTTTCTTTTGGTTGTGGAGCGAGGAATTTTTCACCATCTGAAGTGTTGGAAGTGGAACAACACTAAGAGGGAGGGGGGGTGAATCAGGGTTGTAAAAAATTCTTACAAGACAATCCAAAAAGCTATCTTATGAAGTATACTATGACACACAATGTTGTCTGGACACATTCAGACCTTTACCAACAAAAACATAAAAGAACTTAAATGGATAACATAATTAGTTTATAGCATAGCATTATTGTTCATATAAGATAGAGTGAACAAGCATACAAATCAAATGCTTTTGTTTGCAGCAGTAAACAAATTTATATTTACAACATGAAGAATAATTGAACAAATAATATTGAAGGACATTGAACAGAACAAAGATACATATCAGAGCGTTTTGAGAACCTAAAACATTTTCAGCATAAAAGATAGAAGAACAGATTATTCATATGACATAACAAAGACACACAAATATTTCAAGTGGAAAACCCTCCAAGGGTAGAAAAACCACTCCAAAATGCCTTGCAGGCTTAATCTCAAAAATGGATTACAACAATGTTCTGAGCACCAACTTAGTCCTTGATACAATTTGAAGCACCTACTTCAATAGGGGCATCAACACCTTTTTTCAATATCTCTTACATGTAGACTTTGCAAAGGACCTTATAATTGCACTGCGTGTGCAATCTTAAAATCTCCACTGAACAAAATAAATAATGCAACGATTTAAAATACAGTGTATGAACTCAACTCTTTTTCACAAATTAAAAAAAAACAAATTGCATTCCTGTTTTAGAAACCAGAGTTAGTAAATGTGCATCTTCATTTTTCTCTCTTTCAATAGAACATCTCTCTTCTTTTCCAAGAGTATATGTTTTTCTCTTTTTACAGCTCTCTTTATAAAATGGCTTACAACCATATTTTAGTGAAAAAAAATAGTTATATCGTTCAAGAACCTATACCAATAAACTAGGGTTTGTAACAAAAAAATGAAACCCTTCAAATAATTTGAATACCCATACTAGGTAAGTAGTTTTTTTCCTATTTTCTCTTTTAAAGAATACCACACCAAATTCAGAGAAAACAATATCAAAATATAAAAGAACCCTAGAGTTTTTTAAACTTGGGTTAAACCAAACTGAAGTGAAATAGTTTGCAACCGCTTAAAACAAATTAATAGGGAAGAATATACTAGTTTGAAACCTTGCAAAAATGAAAAACTAAATACCTATCATGGTGGCCAGACAACAAGCATTTGAAAATGTAATGAATTTTCAACAATATAACTCATCCACCTTTCCATTTGTGAAGTGTCCATCAAAGAAAACACCAATCAAACTCCCTTTGAATAGCTGAAGCTGGAGGAACAAAGTCTAAAAAATGGCAACATAATACAATTTCCTTACAGTAGTGCGGCTAGGGTTCAACTGCTTATAAAACAAATAGTAACCACAAAGCATAAATTTTCCCTAAGAAGAGCTTAAAGTAAAAAACCATAATGATTGAAATCTGCATGAGCTAAAATGAATCATTAAGTGAAATCCGAAATATACCAAGAAAACAAGACAACTTCAATATGAAACCATCGAATACTCAAGTAAGAATATGCCTTGGTTGCTGACTTTTCAAACGAAATGCTAAGTCATAATACCAACACGTATCACCTTTGAACCAACACAAAGTACCTTTTGTCGACGTGTAAAGAGGGAACCACAAAGACAAAAAAATTCCACCATCATGTATACTAGTATAACCCTGAAAGTACCAACCGAAACAAAACAAACACCCGCACACTAATCAAAGACCAACAAATATGAAGCAACCCAAGCACCAAGCATGCCAACGGAGAAATCAAGGACAATAAAAACCAACAAACTCCCCCTTTGTCCTTGATGGAAAAACAAATACAAGACACTACTCCACCCATCATTGAAGCCATCATAAATGGGAACCAAATGCTAAAACCAGGAAACCAGATGCTGAAATGTTGATCACTTCTCCCCCTTTTTGTCATAAGGACAAAGAAAAAAATAAACCGAAAGAAACAGTTGCATATATACCATGAAGCAACAAGAAGCTGCTAAGAGAGTTGAACAACTTCCCCTCAACAACAGAGAAATCTTAAGCAAGAAATGATTGAGAGACCACTCCCAACTGAGAATGAAGCCCTTCAAAGAATTCTTTAGCCAAAGGCTTTGTAAATATATCTGCCACTTGGGCTTGTGTGGAAACATACTGCATTGTTACCTCATTAGCCAAAACCTTTTCCCTCAGAAAATGAAATTTAATGGCAATATGTTTAGTTCTTGAGTGCATAATAGGATTTTTAGACAAGTTAATTGCACTTGTGTTATCACAAAAAATAGAAATCAGTTTAGCAACCTCAATACCCATGTTTGATAATGTCTGCGCCATCCAAAGAAGCTGAGTACAACAAGAAGTAGCTGCAATATATTCAACTTCTGTAATTGATAAAGAAACCAAATCTTGTTTTTTACTATGCAAAGCAACAAGACAATCACCAAGATAAAATGTTACACCACTAGTGTTTTTCCTATCATCTAAACAACCAGCCCAATCCGCATCAGAAAAAGCTGTCAAAGTAAAATCATTATTTCGTGGATACCATAAACCAAAATCAAGAGTACTCTAGATATACTTGAATATCCTTCTTATAGCCATGAGATGAGATTATTCTGGTGCAGATTGAAATTTAGACACCATACATACAGCGTGCATTAAATCCGGTTTGGAAGCAGTTAAGTATAATAAACTACCAATCATTGACCGATACTTTTTTTGATCAACATCAAGAGAATCATTCGTTTTAGACAACTTACAACCAGTTACCATAGGTGTGCTTACAAGATGACAATAATCCATTTGAAACTTTATTAACATCTCTTTGGAATATTTTGTTTGTGACAAAAATATTCCTTGTTCAAGCTATAAAACTTGGAGACCAAGAAATAATGGTAGTTCACCTACCATTGACATTTCGAATTCAGCTTCCATAATCTTTGAAAATATTTTTGACAAAGCATCATTATTGCAGTCAAAGATTATATCTCTACATAGACCTCAACAACTAGAATATCATCACTTTCAATTCTAACATAGAGATTACTATCAACACCACCTCTTTTGAATCCATTTGTTGTTAAATGTGCATCCAACCTGGAATACCAAGCTCTAGGAGCTTGTTTCAGACCATACAAAGCCTTTTTTAATCTATAAACATGATCAGTTTTGTCTTTTGCAACAAATCCTTCTGGTTGTTCCATATACAATTCTTCATCAAGATAACCATTCAAGAATGCGGTTTTTACATCCATTTGGTAAAATTTAAAATTCTTGAAACATGAGTATGCTAAGAATATTCTAATAGATTCAATAAGAGCAGTAGGTGCATAAGTTTCAACGAAGACTATACCTTCCTATTGTGCATATCCTTTGCACACAAAATGTGCTTTGTTTCTTATTACTTTGCAACATTCATCCAGCTTGTTACGCAACACCCATTTTCCACCAATAACATTCTTATCATCAGGTCTTGGGGTGAGCTCCCAAGTCTTATTCTTTTCAATTTGATTGATCTCTTCCTACATATATTTCAACCAACAATTATCATTTAAAGCATCAGATACAACTTTAGGCTCAAAATCAGTTATCAAACAAAAATGTTCAACAATCTGTGCTTGCTCATCAATTTTTTCTTTTCTTCTTGTTAAAATCCCAGCATTACCATCCCCAATGATTAGATCTTGAGGATGATTCTTAAAAACAATCCTATAAGGTGGCTTTGGAGGTGTTACTACCTTAGAGCTTGAAACATCCTCCTATGGAACATTATCTATTTCATCAGATTTAGGAGTAATGACAAGACCTAACATAGGTTCCTCGTCACCATCCTGCACAAGATCATCATCAAGAAGCAATTTTTCATCAAATTTGACATTAATAGATTCAACAATTCTATTCAACCTTTTATTGTAGCACTTGTAAGCTTTACTATGAGTAGAGTATCCTAGAAATATACCTTCATCTGATCTAGATTGAAAGCTGCCTAAGTTTTCATCATCACGTTTGATAAAACATTTACAACCAAAAATTCTGAAGTATTTAATTGAAGTTGATTTACCATGCCAAAGTTCATAAGGAGTGAAATTAGATTTCACTTTGATTTGTACCCTATTTAAAATATAAACAACTGTATGAACAACTTCTTTCCAGTATTTGTCTAGCAGTTTTGCTTCATCTAACATTGTCCTTGCCATCTCTTTTACTGTTCTATTTTTCCTCTCAACAACTCCATTTTGCTGAGGTGTTCTCGCAGCAGCATATTGAAATTTTATGTTATGTTTCTCACAATAATCTATAAATTATTGAGAAGTAAACTCACCTCCCTTGTCTAACCTTAAGATTTTAAGCTTTGTGTCATCTTCTTTCTCAACCATCTTTCAAAAAAATTTAAATCTGTCAAAAGCTTTTGACTTATTTTTGAGAAATGTTACCCAAACCATTCTTGTATAGTCAGCTACAAACAACATGAAATAATAGTCACCATTTATAGATCTTGTTCTAGTGGGACCACACAAATCAGTGTGTACAAGCTACAAAGGTTTAGTTGAAGCATGTTCTTTTGATTTAAAACTAACCTTTGTTTGTTTACCTCTTAGACATTCCTTACAAACAACATTTTTCAGGTTTATTTAGAATAGGCAACCCTCTAACATTCTGGTTTTTGCTGATCCTAACCAGAATATCAAAGTTAACATGTCCTAACTATTTATGCCACAATCAATTTTCTTCAACTTGACCCATAAGACATATGCCTTCACTACATTCATGATTGGAAGAGTCAAGAAGATTATAAACATTACCTTGTGTCTGTAATCCAGTTGCAACTGTTTTTCCTAATTTGTTCTTTATAGCACAACCTTGTGAGTGGAATATAAAATTATAACCATTGTCACAAATCTGACTAACACTTAAAATATTGTGTTTAAGACCATCAACGTAATACACATCATAGATAGGAGTATCATCATTTAAAAGAAAAGAGCCTTTACCTTTAATCCCAATTCCTGTATTATCAGAAAATTTTACAAAACCTCCTCAATAATATTAAAGCTTGATAAACATGTCTCTATCACCTATCATGTGATTGGAACAACCACTGTCCAAAACCCATAATGCCTTCTTTTTAGAAAGAAGAGAGGTTTGGACAAGCATTGATTGTTCTATGTTTTGAACAAATTTGGGTCTCCAAACTTTTCCAGAGATATGTTTGCATTGCTTGGATGCGTGACCAATAGAATTGCAAGTGAAACACCTAATAGTATTAGGAAAGCCAAAGAACTATTTGTGAGCAAATCTAGTTGCTCTAGACATCATTATTTTGCAGTTGCTTACTTTGTGTCCAAACTTATTACAAAAGAAACAATAACCATGAAAGAAAGCATTAAACCTGAAATTGGTTCGTTGATGCTCAAATGACTTCTTTTGAACTCAACTACCTTAAAGTTCTGATGCAAAGGTTTTGAACATTCACCAGTATTGAATCCAATCCTAGTCATATCTTTATGTTGTTTTTGTTTTCCAAGTATCCCATTCAAGTGAATAGTACTCTCATAACCTTCTACTTGTTTTTTAGATTGACAACCTATTGGTCAAGAGTTTGAATCTCTTTATCTTTATCAATAAGAATAGATTGAAGAGTATCCACCATTCGTTTAGAATCATCAAGTTCAATTTGTAAACCATTGACTAAACTATCTGGACTATGTTCTCTATTTGGTTTATGTTCTTGAGAAACAATATGTTTCTTTAATCTTTTTATTTCTTGAAGAGCACAAAGTAATTCAATTTCATAGTTTTCTACCTCGGGCTGTTTTTCATATTCTTTGTTTGGTGTTTCCTTTGATTCTTTGTTTGAGATCTTTTGAGTTTCAACTTTAGCCATAAATAAAGTCAAGTCTTCGTCATCCAGTGAGCCATCATACTCAAAATCTGAATCTTCTTTTTAAAAAAGACTTTTTTTCAATTGAAAGTTAAACTTCTTTTTAGGATAGTAAGTCTTTCTCCTAAATTTTTTTTTTTGGTTTTTCATCTTCATAAGACTGATCAACATAAGGACATTTCACAGAAAAATGTCTAGGTTTGCCACAAGTAAAACATTTAAAAGACATCTTACCCATATACTCCTTTTTTTAGTTTCTTAACAAGAAGAGGTTCTTTGGAATTTGACAGATCAGAATCACTATCATCCGATAAAGTTTTCTTTTCTGCCTTAAATGCAATTTCTTTTCCAGTGGAATTATTTTTGTTGATTCACATTTCATAGGCAGTTAAAGTACCTTGTAAACTATCTAAGGTGAGCTGGCCAAAGTGTTTCTTTTCTTCAAGAGTAGCAATTTTAACTTCAAATTTATTTGGTAAAGTTCAGATAACCTTAGTTACAACATCAAACTCCTTTACCTCTTCACCTAACCCTTTCATAGCATTGACAACTTCATCAAATCTTAAGAAATAATCAGCTAATTTTTCATCATCCTTCATTTTTATTTCTTCAAACTAATGTTTTAGAGTGAGGACTTTTGACTATTTAAATTTTTCATTTCCTTGATAGATAGTTTCCATTTTAATCCAAATTTCCCTAGCATAACTGCAATGCATGACCTTGATGAAAACATCTTTAGTCAAAGCACACAAGAGAGCATTTTTTTCTCTAGCATTAGTTTCATATTTTTTCTTTTCATCAGCAGATGTGGGAAGTGTAGTTGGTACAATGTACCCAGTTAACACTATACTCCATACATCAAGATCAATAGAAGTAAGATATGTTTCCATTTCGATCTTCCAGAACACATAATCCGTTCCATCAAACAATGGAGCTCTTGTCATAGAAGTGCCTTCATGAGCTTGAGACATTTTAAACAAACTTCCAAGACTAGAAACAATCCTAGGCTGGGAAACCTGACAAAGGACCCTATGCTCTGATACCACTTGTTGGAAGTGGAACAACACTGAGAGGGGGAGGGGGTGAATTAGGGTTATAAAAAATTCTTACAAGACAATCCAAAAAGTCATCTTATGAAGTATACTATGACACACAATGCTGTCTGGACACATTCAGACCTTTACCAGAAAAAACAAAAAAGAAATTAAATGGATAACATCATTAGTTTTTAGCATAGCATTATTGTTCATATAAGATAGAGTGAACAAGCATACAAAGAAAATGCTTTCATTTGCAGGAGTAAACAAATTTTCATTTACAGCATGAAGAATAATTGAACAAATAATATTGAAGGACATTGAACATAACAAAGATACATATAAGAGCGTTTTGAGAACATCAAAAAAATTCAGCATAAAAGACAAAAAAATAGATTATGCATATGACATAATAGAGACACACAAAGATGTCGAGTGGAAAACCCTCCAAGGGTAGAAAAACCACTCCAAAATGCCTTGCAGGCTTAATCTAAAAAATGGATTACAACAATGTTCTAAGCACCAACTCAGTCCTTGATACAATCTGAAGCACCTACTTCAATAGGGGTATCAACACCTTTTTTCAATATCTCTTACATGTAGACTTTTCAAAGTAAGGACCTTATAATTGCACTGTGTGTGCAATCTTAAAATCTCCACTGAACAAAATAAATAATGCAATGAATTCAAATACAGTGTATGAGCTCAACTCTTTTTCACAAATCTTAAAAAACAAATTGCATCCCTGTTTTAGAAACCAGAGTTAGTAAATGTGCATCTTCATTTTTCTCTCTTTCAACATAACATCTCTCTTCTTTTCCAAGAGTATACATTTTTCTCTTTTACAACTCTCTTTATAAAATGGCTTACAACCATATTTTAGAGACAAAAAAAATAGTTATATCGTTCAAGAACCCGTATCAATAAAAAAACGTTTGTAATGGAAAAACAAAATCCTTCAAATAATTTGAATATCCATACTAGGTAAGCAGTGTTTTTCCTGTTTTCTATTTTAAAGAATACCACACCAAATTCAGAGAAAACAATATCAAAATATAAAAGAACCCTAGATTTTTTTAAACTCAAGTTAGACCAAACTGAACTGAAATAGTTTGCAACCGCTTAAAACAAACTAATAGGGAAGAATATACAAGTTTGAAACCTTGCAAAACTAAAAAATGAAATACCTGTCATGGCGGCCAGACAACAAGTGCTTGAAAATGTAACAACTTTTCAGCAATATAAATCATCCACCTTTCCATTTGTGAAGTGTCCATAAAAGAAAACACCAATCAAACTCCCTTTGAATACCAGAAGTTGGAGGAACAAAGTCTAAACAATGGAAAAAAAATACAATTTCCTTATAGTTGCATGAATAGGGTTCAACTGCTTGTAAAACAAATGATAACCACAAAGCATAACTTTTCCCTAAGAAGAGCTCAAAGTCAAAAACCATAATGATTGAAATCTCCATGAGCTAAAATGAATCATTAAGTGAAATCCGGAATATACCAAGAAAACAAGACAAATTTAATATGAAACTGTTGATTACTCAAGTAAGAATATGCCTTGGTCGCTGACTTTTGAAAAGAAATGCTAAGTCATAATACCAACACATATCACATTTGAACCAACACAAAGTACCTTTTATCAATGTGTAAAGAGGGAACCACAAAGATAAAAAATGCCACTATCATGTATACCAGTATAACCCTGGAAGTGCCAACCGACACAAAACAAACACTTGCACACTGATACGAGGCCAACAAATTTGAAGCAACCCAAGCACCAAGTGTTGATGGTGAAAATGACACAAACAACGTTTAAAAAATATATTTCTACTCTATTTCTCCTGAAAAAGAAAGACAATATATAGTAGCCTAACTCCCAAGGTCCTGGTAGTTGGTTCTCAACTGTCTAGTGTCACTCAATCGGTCCATGCAACTGTAATATTGAAGGGGCCTGTGTTGGTAACAAGGAATACAAGCAATGAATTATTCATCGAGCTATTATTAATAAAGAAAGGGGGTTTTAAACAAAAGAAAAAGATAGATCAGAGGGTAAATCAGTAAACATGAATCAAACTTATCTAGCATCCACACATATATCTTCAACAATGAATGTTTTTCCAAGAGATCAAGAAAACAATAGCATGATATAATTTATAGAATAATCCATACTATTGCATACATCTAAGGTGCTTAATTTAACTTCACAGTCACAAATCACAAATATTTCAAAGATTCCAAAAGAACACACTTTCATTCATCGCCACTTGATCATAGATAAATAGATTTCAATAAATTCAATTCACCGATAATCTAATGAGATAATCCTTAAATCTGGTTTCTTCTAATGACTTTCATCACATAAGAAAATCTTATGCTTCAACACAATCATTGGCATACAGATAGATTATAACTCATCAACCTTATCAAGTAAAACTTAATTCTAACACCATATTGCGAAAAACCTATAATTATATTTAACTGTCAAAATAGTAACAATGTATCTCTAGAACAACTATGAAAAATTATATATCCTACTATCAGGTGGCCAATTCTATTCTCTATTAGCCGACCCTTACAATATGATACCCCAAGAGTATTTATAGAAATACAAAATCTGAAGTCCTTTCTATTTTTGGTCGATCCACCTTTTTAGGGATTACAGTCATCTTGGAAACTCAGTTAAAACAAAAGAAAAGAAGATAGGAGAGAAGATAAAACCATGCGCCTCAAAAACCGCCAGTCGTACTTGCAACATGCAAAGAAGAGAAGAAAGCCATGCATGCATGAGATTTATGCATGTGAAGTTTGTTTTGCAATGTACTCGTCATAACTGGAGAAGACTTGTTGTAGTATGTCCAATTCCGGCCCATCAACCCAACTGTCTTCAAAATTAATCCTTTCCAACTCCGCGGCAGAAAAACCTCTCATATCTTTCAGCTACGTTAACTCCCTCTTAGCTACCCTTATCTCTTCTTTGATGCCCATTAATCGATCTATCAACAGATCTTCACCATCATCTCCTCTTTGCATAACCTCTTTAAACCTTTCATCCCACTTCTCATTTATTTGGCTTAAAGGTAGGCCTTCCTTTACTGGTATATCCACATTTACTATAATAATAATAATGGCTTCCAACTCTTCAAACTATTCATTCAGATCCTTAACAGAATCTTGAACTTCATTTTTATGTTTATTCAAAAAATATGTTCTAAATTGGAGTATGCAAGAAGTCTTTTCCAAGAAATCTTTATTATCTTCTTCAAGTATCGACTATTCTAGAAGAGTAGTTTTAGGCAATTTATTAACTTCTTTCAATTTCTGCCTGTATCCTTTGCACTCCTCCTCCTTTTCTTCCAATATTTTAACATACTGATTCATTTCCTCTATCAACTCCTCAGTCATTTTGTGAACCCCAAAACTGTCTTGTAGAACCTCACTTATTTCTTGATTCAACTTATCAACCCACCTATCCAACATTTCCGCCTTGCCCCTTACTTGTACCAAATCATCTACTTCTTTCTTACTCAGCAGAATTGGGGTCTCAATAGTGGTAACTTGTTGCGACGTTGGAGCAGAATTTTTTTTCAAGAAAACATGCAACTGATCCAACTGAGCCTTAAGCACATCCTTCCTTTGTTTATTCTTCAACATTCTTGACTTGGTTGAAGATGCTACCACATCAATTAAATTCATTTGCTGATCTCTGGTAGGTCTCCCCAAATTAACTGTGCCCAACTGATAATCTGTCAATTGCATGTCTCCTACATCCTAGTCTATCATGGGTATAGCACATTCAACCACAATTTCTCCTTTGTCGGTTAGCCTAGTAGAATGTAGGATCTTGGCCTTCTTTTCAAGACTTTCTTTCTCAATTTCCTTCATCATATCCTCCCAATTGAGAGGTTGTGAAGGTGTCGACGATCTCTTCTGAAGATCCAATTTCAACCAAGTGGGAGAACCTAGAGTAACAGTCATCATAGTTGAAGAAGAAGAGGCAGTAGTAGAGGGTGGTTGCACAATTACTTGAGGTTGAGAATCAACCCCCTATTTCTCTTGCTACTCTTGTTCCACACTTTTCTGTGCAATCTTTTTAGCTTCATCCCTATCCTTTTGTTCTTGTATTCTCTTATCTTCTTCCTCCTCCTTCAACCTTTCTTCTTCTAATCTTCTTTTCTCCAATTCCTAGTTTCTTTCTTCCTGTACTGCCTTAAGCTTTTCTACATCTTCATTTTATTTTTGTTGCTTCTTGATAAGTTCTTCGACATCTTTCTCCTTTTGCACTTGTTCTGCTTCCTCTTTCTCTTTATGAGCCTCTTCAGCAAGCTTCAACTTAGCCACACAAAATTCTCTCGCTCTTTGATGTCTTTCCTTTTCTTCCTCAAGGTCATGAATTTTCTGTATCAACTCTAATTTATCATTCTCTTCCTTGACCTTGAGCTCATGCACTTTTTGCCTCTGTTGCTTCTCTATTTCACCAGCTTTTAGCTTAGCTTCTATGTGTTGTTTCTGAAGTAAGGCATCAACTTGTATCTTGGCACCAATTTCCTTTTGTTTCTATATTGCATTAGCTTGTGCTTGATCATTGGCAGCCTTGTTGGCCTCTTCAAATAGCACCCACTGATCCTCCTCTGTCAACAACTGTTTAGTATCCTCCTCTAGAGGCATATTTCCATGTGCACGCTTCTCTGACAGAGTCTCATCAGAGTCTATTCCAACATCATGGATCTCCACCTCTACTCATTTTCCCTTCATGGATTCCACAATATCATGAAGAGTCCCTTTTTGCACTTCTTCACTTTGTTGTTTTGGAAGTGGGACTTGAGTAGAGGACTCACCTAATGCAGGTGTTGAAGCCACGTGTCTTATTTGGGCATCTCCCTCTTGTGTCTCTGGTTCATCTTGAGCCGCTGCTTCAAGCTTGATTTCTTCAATGTCTGGTGGAAAGAATTCCAAGGGCTCCTTAGAAGGAAATTTCCTTTTGATTATTTTGTATCGCTTCCCCTTCTTAGGAGCTGGTTCTTGAGGATTTTTGGTTCTTAGAACAACCTAATGAATACTTCTATCCAAAACTGTCCTTCCTATTTGCTTTATGTCAATGGTCTCCTCACCATCCTAGTCCACTGGATCCAAGATTTTGGTGCCAATATTCAATGCCTCATATGATGGATGTAATACCACTCCATCAT
The DNA here is from genome assembly GCA_007115665.2 of Sequoiadendron giganteum. Lineage (NCBI taxonomy): Eukaryota > Viridiplantae > Streptophyta > Pinopsida > Cupressales > Cupressaceae > Sequoiadendron > Sequoiadendron giganteum. The sequence goes on from CM021100.1 coordinate 215,933,338, forward strand.
CTAGTAATGCATCAGGGATATCATCTTTGATCCCAAGCTCTACCATGAGTGAGATGGGTAACCTCTCATAATTCTTCTTCCTGAGGTCATACTCATCCTGTCGGTCACTCCATAAATCTTCCAACCAATCTAAATGTTTATAAAAAATAGAAGGCAACAAGGCATTCATTTTCTTCTTTGGGTCAAAGTACTTTCGAGTTGTATACAAACCTAATTTCAGATGTATCAACTCACTACACACTACCTTAGCCCCCACAAGATGTTGATAGCTATATTCACCCAATTGCATGGGGAACTTATGACATCCTGTTTTGTGCTTCAATCCAAACCGAGCATTAACCCCTAGAGCTTGATAAACAAATTCCATTAAAACTATCCTATTGTTACAACATCTTGGGAGCAAGTGTGGATGACCTTCAAATCCAACCAGCCTGAAGTATGTGAACTTGGGGTATTGAATGTACCAACATCCCCATTCCGTGATAAATGCCATAGCTTCTTGGCTCAGTCTATACCCTGCATCTCCGTTAAGTTGGTTAATGATTACATACAGAAATGCATCATTAACCCTTCTAAGTTGTGTTTCAGACACTTGTAGAGATAACTGATCATAATGGTCCCACACTTTCCTTTGCCCATCTACCTCTCCCAATATCTCCACTCTTCTTAAACCTAGAAACATACCTCCTCTAGTTTCTATATAAACAACATAACAAGTCATAAAGAAGCATTTGGTTTCCCTTATCCTTGTTAATTGGTCATGAATAGCATCAGATACAACCATTGGCCAATCAAATTGTTGTTTTCCTTTCAAGATGGTCTGAATGAAAGGAAACATCCATTCCTTGAAGTGAAATGCATCCCTCTTCCCAAATACTCTAGACAACATCATGATCAAGTCTGATACTTCTTTGTGGAATTCTATCCTCTTTGGTTGATCATGAAGTTTGGTTAGAGACTTCTTCTCTATTCTCAACCATTTATTATTCAAGTGAGCCTTGTTGGATGCCTTATATTTTCTATATTTCTCCAAAGCTTCAACCTCCTTTAATTGTACTAGGTTCTTTGGATTCGGGACATTAAACATAGTTTGAAATATAATAACATTGTCCTGTGAATCCATACACTGCCTAGTTGCTGGATTGTAAGCACTGGCTACTGTCATAATCAACTTTGGGCACTGGATAGATAGAGGAAATAAGGTGATATGAGCCAAACTGGACTCAACTATTCTTTGTGTTCTCCCTATTATATCCTCTGTGAATTTTTCTGAATACAACTCCCCAAAATTGTATGAGACCAAATTGGTTTCGGTTATATCAAACCAATCTGATTCTACTTTGCTTGTTGTGACCACAGGACCCCTATGATTATACCTTAGAGTATAAGGTAGATGATCAGGCTTTATCTTCTTGGGCTTAGTTGCTGGCTTTTAATGTTTATGCAGGCTGATTCCTTTGGAAGACTTCTCTTGATACTCCTGACATCCTTTAGCTTTCCTGCAACAAAAACCCTTATTTAGATCCTTGAATAAACATCATAAAATATGCTTTAAAAACCTTACCCTTCATATATATATATCAGAGGTGGAATCAAACATAAAACATTCTAAACAGTCTTCTTTAAAACACTGTCAAGCTCAGAGCCAAAACTGTTATCGATATTACAATAATAACAAGCGGTATCAGATTCATAACTAGCATGGTGATCAAAACTAGAACTGGAATGGAAACTGATTTGTTTTTTTTCAGATTTTCTAATTTTATAATCAGTTTTGGTTCCGCTTCCGCTTCTACATAAATTATCGCTATTTTGAAAGAAGGCTTCTCACTATAAACGGAGTCAGAGACAAGATGAAAATGGAATTGATGCCTATTGGAAAACATGGTTCAAAGTCTAGATTGATTCTGATCCCATCTCCGCCTAAAACAACCATGATGTCATAAGTGTTTTCAATAGTTTGGTATTTGACTTCATTATTTTAAAGGCTAGGTCATATCCACACAAAAAGGGGCTTAAACATAACCTAATAAGACCATCCCCATATGACTGAGAGGTGACTGTACCTTTTAAGGCATCACATTTAAATTAAACACGAACACAGAAAGCATAAACCCTAATCTAATAAAAACCCTGATATAAAAACTAGGGCACAAATTTTACCCTATTTATTTAACCGGATTGAATGCACAACAAGATTTCCTAAGTAAAAACAAGATTTACAAAACCCTACTCACTGTGGAACCCTAATTTAATCTACGTATTAAAAACTAAAGCACGATTTAGTCACAACTAAAATGTGAAAATGATAGTGTTGAAAACAACAGACTAGAAAGAACCAAAAAAGTTAAATAAAAACAAGAAATTGAAACAAACAAAGAATGAAAAAAAAAATGCAAACATACTGAGAATCACGAACCTAGCCAAAGCAAAAAAATCTAACACGATTAGAAATGGAAAACGCGAAAGTAAAAAAGAAGAACAAGAATAGAAAACCCTACCTCGAACACAAATAAATAGGCTAACCTCCTAAAGCAATTTGCGCGCAACTATCTCTTTATCAATCGATTCACTCGCAAGAAAGCTTCACTGCAACTTTGGTTTGCTCTTCAATCTCTTAAGAATAGTGATAATAAATATGTGTTAATCCCTAATTAAGGTAAAACTAGCAGTTTCACACATGCATGGCACCTGTCATTAATGCAATAAATGCAGTAGATCAGAGTCAGAACTATAGAGGGAACTGCCACATGACTGTTGTGCTACTTCAGTAAAAGTCGATGAAAAAAACTGGCGGGAGCAAAATTGGAATGAAAACTGTTTTAGAAACTTGAGTAATTTCCCAACTTGGTTCCCGTTCCGGTTTTGCCGACAAAGATAAAAGTGAAACAAAATGACCAAATAAAACAAAAAGAACGAACCAAGAAAACTTAACATATAAAACCTAGTCTAAAACAAAAGACCAAAAGCGAAGGCTGAGGCAGACGGAGATTTGATTTTGAAATTTTGAATAAACACCGAGTTAACTTCCTCTCCGGCTTCGGCTCCGACAAAGACAAAACAAAAAGCTCAAAAGAAAGACTGTCGGGATGGGGATCAGAATGAGTTTTGAAAGAAGTTTCAAAACCCGATTCAGTTCTGGCTCCGATTCCGACAGTCAAAACAAAAGAAAAACAAAGTGTTGGAAAAAAAAGACTCCAAACCTTGTTTGAAGAAAAACCAAGGACAAAAACATAAAGGGGGACCCATTTTGAACAAGGCAAAATATGGGGTGGTTATGCAAGGCATAACAAATGGCGACTAGACTGGGAAAATGGTTTACCCATTTTTAAGATACCCAAAGAAAATTTCAGTCACCCTAAAACTACTTGGTTTATGAAGCATGCTAACTTGAATAAGATCAAATATATTAAGAATAAGGTTGAGCTGGAATCTCATATGTATGTGCTCATGAGTTATTTATGAATTTGAGTGTGTGCATATATTGTGCATCATTCTTTATAGATACTTTCTGTGTTCCTGAACAACTATACCTAAGATTCAAGCTACATAGGTTGAGTCCTTCATCTATCTTGCAATAAAATCCTGGGAATTGCTCCGCTGCCAAACAGGTGTCCATAGCCCCGACAAAGATACCTCTAGTTCTCTCAAAGTATTTCTCTACTCCTAGACAAGCGTCCATAGCCCTGATAGAGATACTTGATTACCCATTTGATATTGAGTTTGCCTTTTTTTTTTTTTCATTATCCTTTTTCTTTTACTCAAGCTTTACTTGTGGAAATATTTTATGCACCTTCCTCAATACTCAGACACAATGTCTCTGAAATGTGGGTTGAGAACTACAGTGGATTTCATGATAGCCTTGGAATTAGATTTTTCACTTGAATCAAAGGGTAGAGCCACTCCAAAACAAATAGGTATTTACTCATGCACATGTTTTCCTAATTTGGTGACAAATTTTTTATCATAATTCATGAGATATTCACAATGTATCTTCTATTCTTAAAAACTTTTCAAACCCAAACTAGAATGATCATAAAACATAAGTTTCAGAATGAAATCCTTTTCAATGATGATGATGAAAATACCTAAACCAATTTCTCTCCTAGTACCAGTAGCATACTTTGAATAACAACCCCTTGTCATGAGATGAACAAAATGAGGATCCCCAATGAAACAAGACAAAACAAAAACAAACAAAAAAAGAAAAGAAAAAGAACAAACAAAACACAAAAACAAAAAACTAAAACTAAAACAAAAACTTACTTACATATGATATAGTATAATACACTTTCTTTAAAAACATCAGACCTTCTATGCACCAAAATAGTGCTTGAGAAACTGACCATTAACTGCTAATGGAACAGGCTCTCCTGTTAAGGTACTTAAACAAAAAGCATTCTCGCCTAGTATCTCAACCACTTGGTAAGGACCTAACCAAAGTCTATCAAAATTTTGATGATCTCCTTTCTTTTCTTTGGCTTTATCCCATAATAAAACAAGATCTGATATCCTAAAAGCTTTTATGTTGGTTCTTTTGTCAAACCAACATTTGAAAACAACCTGATGCTTAGAGAATTGTTGTAAAGCAACATCTCTTTGCTCTTCCATTTTAAGCAAACTAAGTAGTCTAGCTTCAATCCTATCATCCTTAGGATAAAATTCCTGCATGAACTTAATAATAGGTATCTTTAAATGAATCGGGAAGACAAGATCTTGGCCATAGACTAACTTAAAAGGTGAGTTTCCTAGAGCTGCTTTAATTCTGGTTCAATCTTCCCATAAGGCAAATCTCAACTGGGTGTGCCAGTCTCTAGGATTGTTCTTTAGTAACTTTCTCATCACTTCCAACAAGTTTTTATTTGTGGACTCATCCACTCCATTTCCCTGAGGGTAGTAATTGGAAGAATACTTCAAAACAATTTTATGTTCATATGCCCATGAAATGAATTCAGCAGAAGAAAACGTAGGGCCATTATCACATACCGGATCAAATGGAACTCCAAACTTGTTTGTGATGTTCTCAGTCATAAACTTGATGACCACCTCTGTGGTACTATTTTTGCAAGTCTGGGCCTCAGTCCAGTGTGTGCAATAGTCAGTTGTAGTCAAGATGAATTTATGACCTGCAAAATAATTAGGATTAATCACACCTACAAAATCTAGGGCCCACTGAGCAAATGGCCTTACCTCATACACTAGTTGCAACGACATTGCAGGATTTTTTTCCCTGGGTGTAGAAGTTTGGCATACATGACATGTTTTGACATGTTGGTGTGCATCCCAAAATACATAAGGCCAATAATAGCCTTATCTTAGAATCTGATGAGCCAAAGAATCAACAAATCCATGCCTTGTTCCATGTCTTCCATGAAACTCAGAAATGGCATGCTTGGCCTCTTGTTGATCTAAACAACGCAAGTAGATACCTTGAAAATTATTTCTATAGATGGATCCCCCTTTAAGCATGTAGTGAGAACTCTTCACCCTTAATGCCCTCCTTTGAGTAGCATTTATTCCTTCTAGACATCTATTATTAAGGAGGAAGAAAATCAAGTCTATGTACCAGGGATCCTTAGTAAATGACTAGACAGTGTACTGTTGACAAGTGATATTTTTGTCCACATCAGCCATTGCTTTTGATAAATCTTGTCCTTGAACAAGCTTCATTGGATGAATCTATAAGTCAAATTCTTGTAGGATTGCCATCCACTTCCCTCTTCGTTCTCCCAATTCAATTTGCATTAGAAGAGACTTCACCGCTGGATCTGGAACTATGGCCATTACTTGAATTTGAAGTATCTAATGTCTGAATTTCTTTACTGCTCATACTAAGGCAAAGGCTTGTTTTTCCAGTGGTGAATATCTTACTTCTGCATTCTTAAATGGAGAGCTCATAAAGGCAATAGGTCTTTTTTCTCCTTCTCCTCTTCTTTGTGTTAATACTACTGCACATGAATGGTCAAATGCAAAATAATAGACACAAAAAGGTTTTAGATAATTTGGGCTTGTCAAAAGAGGTGCCTCAAATATAGACTGTTTGATCTATGAGAAAGTAGATTTAGCCTCTTCACTCCACTCAATCTTTGCATATTTCTTCATCATTTCATTTAGAGGTTTGACGATCTCTGCAATCCCTATTATAAACTTTCTAACAAAATTGATCCTACCAAAGAAGGATCTCATTTCTTTCTTGCTGTCTGGCCTCATCAATTTCAAGATGGCCTCCACTCGATCAGGGTCTATAGATATCCCTTCCTCTGATATAATGTGACCTAAATTTTTCCCTTCAGATAATCCAAACACACATTTCTTTGGATTAAGAGAGACACCATAACTTATACATTTCTTAAGAGCGTTTTCTAGATTAGCAGCATGATCTTCTCTATTCTTAGAGAAGATGGTTAAATCATCTACATAAATGATTATAATTTTCGTATTAGATCTTTGAAAGCTACATCCATTTCTCTTTGAAAGGTAACTCCAACATTGATAAGACTGAAAGGCATCCTCCTGTAAGCAAATGTGCCCCATTTGGTGGTGAATGTAGTATTCATCCTATCCTCATGACTAACAAGAACTTGATTGTATCCAGAATAACCATCCAAGAATGACATCATCTGGGATCCATTAAATTTTTGTAATACTTCATCAAGAGAAGGCAATGGATAATTGTCTTTCTCAAAGGCCTTGTTTAGATTCCTGAAATCAACACATAATCTGATCTCACCATTCTTCTTGCGTACGGGAACTAAATTAGCCACCCAGGTAGAATGTGTAACCGGAAAGATTATTCTAACAGATAAAAGTTTTTGCACCTCTTGCTGGATGAAGGGCTCAATTAAAGCATTGATCGGGCGTTGCTTCTGGTGAAAAGGCTTGGCTTCTGGCTTGAGAGGTATGGTGTGTGTGATCACCGAAGTGTCAAAAGTTTTTAAATCATCATAACTCCAAGCAATAGCTTCAATGTTTTGCTCCAAGACCTTGATTATCTTGTCCTTGATTTCCTGAGGATAACTATTTCATATAAGAAGATTCCTTTCAGGTCTTGAGTGAGTCAAATTAACAGATTCATACTTCCCTCCATCACTCTCTGTAGGCACCCTTTGTCGAGCCCATGGGTCTGAGTCAAATATCCTCTCCAAAGCAACCATCCCTTTCAAAATGTTGTTACTTTTAAAATCCAATATCTCTTCTAGAATCTCTTTCTAAGGATCCCAATCTCCCTGATCTCTTTCAGATTCATCTATTATTTTCCCTTGAAAAACATCAAAACTTTCCAAAAAGACCAATATATGTTGATTATCATCAAATACCTGAAAAATGTTGAACATTATCAGGAACAACTGGGACTGAAATCAACTCAACTTAAAATCTCTTTAGATAAGAAACTTGCATGGGTTCCAATGTGTTGGTAGCAACAAAAAGTGCATCTACAATTTGATTAGCTTCTCTAGGGATTAGACTAATCCCAAAAGCATCAAAGTCTTCAATTAAATTCCAAACTCTATTTCTATATGCAGCCAACCTTTTTTTATGACATGTATATTGGCTACGTACCTGTTTTACAATCACCTCAGAATCTCCCATAACTGTGAGAGCAATAACCTTCTTCTTATGAGCAAACATAAGGCCTCGAGAAAGTGCTTCATACTCAGCCACATTGTTTGTGCAACCAGACTACAATCTATAAGAAGCAAAGTAATTTTTCCCTTTTGGGTTGGTTAGTTCAATCCCTGCTCCACTTCCTAATTTAGATTTGGAACCATCAAATTTAAGTCCACAATTGGTCTTTGGCTAGGAGTTATTTCTTCTTAGGGACAATAGGGGATGACTTACTTGAGATGTGTGGCGGCTCAGACTTTTGTTGGTTATCAGGAATTGACTCGGGACAAAGCTCACTTGAAGATTCTTCTATGTTTTCAACTTGCTTAGAAATATTTTCTTGAACAACTTGTTGGGTTAAATTGCAATCCAACTCATCTTTCAGTAATGCCTTCGACATTGGCAAAGTATCTAGGGTAGGTATATTAAATAGAAATTGAGACACCTTAGCCTCTTCTTGATTTTTCGAGCTCAACACTTGAGTCTTCTCTATTGATGAGAAACCTTCCTCTTGAGAAAGGCTAGTCCTGGTAAGAATGGTAGCATCCTTGACTTAAATAGAAAACTCATTGATAGGGGTCTGGGGTTTCTCTTGACATATTTTCTGAGGTTGATCTATATGACTTAAGATATCTAGACATGATTGGCATTTTAACTCCAAATGATTATGATAATGAATCCTACACCAATTAGGAAGTAACAAACTACTCAAATCACTTTCTTCTCCTAAAACCAACCTATCTTGTTGCAATTTCCTGATTAGAACTTGCTGATTGATGCAGATCATTGGGTCACTGTATTCTAGGGGCAATGTATTCCCAAGATTAAGTACAGAGAAAGTAAGGAATTCCTCTTGTTTGTAAAATCCTATCTCAGTCTCAAAATACACTACCTCATTTGAAGCATCATATTCTATGATCATATGTTTGAGTCTTGGTTCAATTTCAATCCTTATCTGTGTTGCAACCCCCTTCTAGGGTAACCACATGTGAGATAAATCCAAGGACAAATATCCCCCAATACTTTTCATTAGCTCCCGACTTAGAAGCATACCATATTTTTCTGGGATGTTAGCCACTCAGATATCTATGTAGGTCTGGATCCTTGGATCTGATCCAACCTGTACATGCATGTTTTTTAGTTCACCTACAACATTAACCTCAGTTTTGTCTAACTAAATCACTTTCTTATTGGTTGGGATAGGACTCAATCCTAACTTCTTACATATTGATAAGGGCATAACACTTCCCGATGCTCCAGATTCTAATAAACAGTTGTGCAAATTCTTTCCCAAAATCCTTAAACTTAAAAGAAAAGGTGGAGTACTGGTCTTACCTTTATAAATGGCTGCATTTGTCTCCTTTGCTGGAATCACTTTACCTTTCCCCTTTTAGCGGTCTGCCTCCTCTAGGGCCTTCAATACCACTTCACGTTGAGTTGGGCACCACTTCATGATGTCAAAGAATGACAATGATGTCTTCTCTCTGTAGTTCTTCAATAAAATCAAATTTTGAATCATTCCTTACTTGATATTTAGGTAAAGGAGGCGGATTACCTCTATTCTGAGAATCAAAAGGTCCCTTTGGTGGTGGTGGATTATTATCTGCATTTTGATTAGGTGGGACCATATTATTTGGAGGTGCAGATGTAGTAAATGGGCCCTTATTCTGATTTCTCAGAAAATGACCACCTTTAGACTGAAAGGCTTGGGCATCATACACATCCTCCTCTAGCCCATTATCTCCATGCATAGGAAACTGGTATTTCTCTTCAATAGTATCATAAGTCATAGCCGTACTTACTGGCCCATTATCCTGATTGGAATTTCCTACTAGAGGATGGGCATCAACTTGAGCAATCTTTAAAATTTTTTCCATTTCATGGCAATTAACCTCAGAATGTGCTGCAGTATCATGTAGCCTGCACCAATTAGTCATGAAATTGAGGTCAGCTACATTAGTAGTATGTGGTCTCTCCTCACCTAACTGATAGTTATGGGGAACTCCCCCATTGTTAGGTCTAGTATTCCACTGCCTATTGTTGTTGTTGTTTTTGTTGTTGTTAAACCTCTGGTTATATCCTCTATTTTGATTTTGGTAATTTTGGTTAGAGGAATTTTGATTCTGAAAGTTTCGGTTGGTGTTCTAATTCCCATTCTGATTGGAGTAATTTGCCTAGTTGTTGTAACCTCCCTGGTTCTGATAATTCTAATTTTGGTTGTGGGGAGGGTTTTTCCTAAGCTGTGCCATGTCATTAGACATTTGAGATAGAGTCTTCTTGAGTGTTTCTAGCTCACTAGTTAGTTGAACAATTTTTTCATTTTGCACATTCTACACTATGGCTAAGGAATGAACATGGGTTGATCCTCCCGCTTGTTGTTGTTGATTTGAGGTTGTTGGGAAGAATATTGCATGCCATTTCCGAAAAAGGGCATGGTAGGTGGAGCTTGTAACTCAGACACAGGTCCGTATTGGGAATAAGACATCCCTAGGATAGTGTTGTACAATGGTGGGTTAGGCATCTAATAACTCATAGGAGGAAGAGTTACTCCTAAACCTCTTGATTGCAGACTTATCTGTTGTTGCAACTTGATGGCCAAATGATAAACTTTAGAAAAAGAGTTAATCTCATCAGGTTGATAATTCCTCTGCAAGAATAGGCCAATCAAGGGATCTACAAATCTTAAATATGCCTGTATGGCAATATTCTCAGATACTAAGTAAGGGTCTTGCAACCTATAAAACATTCTTTGGAATCTAGTATTGAACAAAGTTTGTGGCTCATGACGTTCCTTTCTTATGGTGGAAAAATGGTGATACAAGATGGTAGGGTCTACATAAACCCAAAATTGATTAATGAATGCATTTTCTAAATCTATCCAACCTAGGATAGATCCCCGGGGCAGATTTAAATACCAGTTATATGCCATATCCCCTAAAAAATAAGGAAACAATCTACATACCACATCCTGATGAGCAACTTGATCATGTGTAGAAGAATCTTTGAATGCCTGTATATGCTCCTCAACACTTCTTGATTCAACATGTATGTACTTGGGACAAAATATTTCTGGGTTCTTCGGTAAGTCATGGATTCCTCCAAGAATAGTCCCTAATGGATAGGGATTATTCACAAAATAAGCCATGGGTATGATTGGTTGAGCAGGTGGTAGTGATGCAGGCCTAATTGGTGGCGACACAGGCCTAATTGGTGTGGGTGATGTAGGTTGAACTGGTGGTGGTGTAGGTGGATTTGAAGGAAATCCAAGTGGAGTAAGCGGTGGTGGAAATGTAGGTATCAATATTCTACGAGCATGGGGTCTAGGTTTGACCGGGCTTTGAAGTTCTTCTAGTGGTTCAGGATTAGTAGAGGATCTGAGAATCCTCCCGTATTTCTCCTATGATAAAGACACAATGCGAGCCAACTTGTTCCTTTAGGCCCTCCTTCTAGCACCAGATCTCTTGATGGTGAAAATGACACAAACAATGTTTAAACAAAATATTTCTACTCTATTTCTCCTGAAAAAGAAAGAAAACATATAGTAGCCTAACTCCCAAGGTCCTGGTAGTTGGTTCTCAACTATCTAGTGTCACTCAATTGGTCCATGCAACTGTAATATTCAAGGGGCCTATGCTAGTAATAAGGAATACAAGCAATGACTTATTCATTAAGCTATTCTTAATAAAGAAAGGGGGTTTTAAAAAAAATAAAAAGATAGATCAAAGGGTAAATCAGTAAACATGAATCAAACTTATCTAGCATCCAGACATATATCTTCAACAATGAATGTTTTTCCAACAGATCAAGACAACCATAGCATGATACAATTTACAGAATAGTCCATACTATTGCATACATCTAAGGTGCTTAATTTAACGTCATAGTCACACATCACAAATATTTCAAATATTCCAAAAGAACACACTTTCATTCATCGCCAAGATCATAGATCAAAAAACTTCAATAAATTCAATCCACTGATAATCTAATGAGATAATCCTTAAATTTGGTTTCTTCTAATGAATTTCATCACATAAGAAACTCTCATGCTTCAACACAATCATTGGCATACAAATAGATTATAACTCATTAACCTTATCAAGTAAAACTTAATTCTAACACCATATTGCGTAAAACCTGTAATTATATTTAACTGTCAAAAAATAGTAACAATGTATCTTTCTAACAACTATGAAAAATTCTATTTCCTAGTATCAGCTGGCCAATTCTATTAACGACCCTTACAATATGATACCCCAAGGGTATTTATAAAAATACAAAATCTGAAGTCCTCTCTATTTTAGGTCGATCCACATTTTTAGGGATTACAATCATCTTGGAAACTCAGTTAAACTAGAAGAAAAGAAGATAGGAGAGAAGAGAAAACCATGAGCCTCAAAAACTGCCAGTCCTGCATGCAACATGCAAACAAGAGAAGAAAGCCATGCATGCAAAGTTTTTCTGCAATGTACTTGTCATAACTGGAGAAGACTTGTTGTAGTATGTCCAATTCCGTCCCATCAACCCAACTGTCTTCAAACTTAATCCTTTCCAACTCCATGACAGCAAACCCTCTCATATCTTTTAGCTTTGTTAACTCTCTCTTAGCTTCCCTTATCTCTTCTTTAATGTCCATTATTCGATCTATCAGTAGATCTTCACCATCATATCCTCTTTTCATAACCTCTTTAAACCTTTCATCCAACTTCTCCTTTATTTGGCTTAAAGGTAGGCCTTCCTTTACTGGTATATGCACGTTTACTATAATAGCAATAATGGCTTCCAAATCTTCAAACTGTTCATTTAGATCCTTAACAGAATCTTGAACTTCATTTTTATGTTTATACATAAAATCTGATCTAAACCGGAGTATGCAAGAATTCTTTTTCATGAAATCTTTATTATCTTCTTCAAGTATCAACTGTTCTAGAAGAGTAGTTTTAGGCAATTTATTAACTTCTTTCAATTTCTGACTATATCCTTTGTACTCCTCCTGTTTTTCCAATGTTTTAACATACTGATTCATTTCCTCTATCAACTCCCCAGTCATTTTGTGAACCCCAAAACTGTCTTCTAGAACTTCACTTATTTCTTGATTCAACTTATCAACCCACCCATCCAATGTTTCCACCTTGACCCTTACTTGTACCAAATCATCTACTTCTTTCCTAATCAGAAAAATTGGGGTCTCAATAGTGGTAACCTGTTGTGACCTTGGATCAAAAACACTTTTCAAGAAAACATGTAACTGATCCAACTAAGCCTTAATCTCATCTTTCCTTTGTTTATCCTTCAAAATTATTGACTTGGTTGAAGATGCTACCACATCAATTAAATTCATTTGTTGATCTCTGGTAGGTCTCCCCAAATTAACTGTGCCCAACTGATAATCTGTCAATTGCATCTCTCCTAGATCCTTGTTTATCATGGGTATATCACATTCAGCCACAATTTCTCCTTTGTTGGTTAGCCTAGTAGAATGTAGGATCTTGGCCTTCTTTCTAGGCTTTTCTTTCTCAATTTCCTTCATATATCCTCCCAATTGAGAGGTTGTGAAGGTGTCGATGATCTCTTTTGAAGATCCAATTTTAACCAAGTGGGAGCACCTAGAGTAACAGTTATCATAGTTGAAGAAGAAGAGGCAGTAGTAGAGGATGGTTGCACATTTACTTGAGGTTGAGAATCAACCCCCTATTTCTCTTGCTGCTCTTGTTCCACACTTGTCTGTGCAAGCCTTTTAGCTTCCTCCTTATCCTTTTGTTCTTGTATTCTCTTATCTTCTTCCTCCTTCAACCTTTCTTCTTCTAATCTTCCTTTCTCCAATTCCTAGTTTCTTTCTTCCTCTAATGCCTTAAGCTTTTTTGCATCTTCCTTTTCTTTTTTTATGCTTCTTGATCAGCTCTTCGACATCTTTCTCCTTTTGCACTCGTTCTGCTTCCTCTTTCTCTTTATGAGCCTCTTCAGCAAGCTTCAACTTAGCCACAAGAACTTCTCTCTCTCTCTTCGATGTCTTGCCTTTTCTTCCTCAGGGTCATGAATTTTTTGTATCAACTCTAATTTATCATTCTCTTCCTTGACCTTGAGCTCATGCACTTTTTTCCTCTATTGGTTCTCTATTTCATTAGCTTTTATCTTAGATTCTATGTGTTGTTTCTGAAGTAAGGCATCACCCTTTATCTTGGCATCAATTGCCTTCTATTTCTCTATTGCATTAGCTTGTGCTTGATCATCAAAAAAATTCTTGGCCTCTTCAAATAACACCCACTGATCCTCCTTTGTCAACAACTATTCAATATCCTCCTCTAGAGGCAAATTTTCTTGTGCACCCTTCTTTGACAGAGTCTCATCAAAGTCTATTCCAACATCACAGATCTCCACCTCTACTCCTTTTCCCTTCATGGATTCGAGAATATTATGAAGAGTCCCTTTTTGCACTTCTTCACTTTGTTGTTTTGCAAGTGGGACTTGAGTAGAGGACTCACCTAATGTAGGTGTTGAAGCCACGAGTCTTATTTGGGCATCTCCCTCTTGTGTCTCTGGTTCATCTTGAGCCGTTGCTTCAAGCTTGATTTCTTCAATGTCTGGAGGAAAGAATTCCAAGGGGTCCTTAGAAGGCAATTTTATTTTGATTCTTTTGTATCCCGTCCCCTTCTTAGGAGTTGGTTCTTAAGGAGTTTTGGTTCTTAGAACAACCCAATGAATACTTCTATCCAAAACTGTCCTTCCTATTTTCTTTATGTCAATGGTCTCCTCACCATCCTAGTCCACCTGATCCAAGCTTTTGGTGCCAATATTCAATGCCTCATATGATGGATCTAATACCACTCCATCATCTACTAATGCATCAGGGATATCATCTTTGATCCCAAGCTCTACCATGAGTGAGACGGGGAACCTCTCGCAATTCTTCTTCCTAAGGTCATACTCATCCTATTGGTCACTCCAGAAAAATCTTCCAACAAATTGAAATGTTTATCAAAAACAGAAGGCAACAAGGTATTCATTTTCTTCTTTGGGTCAAAGTACTCCTGAGCTATATACAAACCTAGTTTCAGATGTATCAACTCATTGCACAGTACCTCAGCCCCCACAAGATGTTGATAGCTATATTCACCCAATTGCATGGGGAACTTATGACATCCTGTTTTGTGCTTCAATCCAAACCGGGCATTAACCCCTAGAGCTTGATATAAAAATTCCATTAAAACTATCCTATTGTTACAACATCTTGGGAGCAAGTGTGGATGACCTTCAAATCCAGCTAGCCTGAAGTATGTGAACTTGGGGTATTGATTGTACCAACATCCCCAGTCCGTGATAAATGCCATAGCTTCTTGGCTCAGTCTATACCCTGCATCTCCATTAAGTTGGTTAATGATTACATATATAAATGCATCATTAACCCTTCTAAGTTGTGTTTTAGACACTTGTAGAGATAACTGATCATAATGGTCCCACACTTTCCTTTGCCCATATGCCTCTCCCAATATCCCCACTCTTCTTAAACCTGGAAGTATACCTCCTCTAGCTGCTGCATAAACAACATAAGAAGTCATAAAGAAGCATTTGGTTTCTCTTATCCTTGTTAACTAGTCATGAATAGCATCAAAGACAACCATTGGCCAATCAAACTATTGTTTTCCATTCAAGATGGTCTGAATGAAAGGAAACATCCATTCCTTGAAGTGAAATGCATCCCTCTTCCCAAATACTCTAGACAACATCAGGATCAAGTCTAATACTTCTTTGTAGAATTTTGTCCTCTTTGGTTGATCATGAAGTTTGGTCAGAGACTCCTTCTCTGTTCTCAACCATTTCTTATTCAAGTGAGCCTTGTTGGATGCCTTATATTTGCTATATTTCTCCAAAGCTTCAGCCTCCTTTAACTATACCAAGTTCTTTGGATCGAGGACATTAAACATAGTTTGAAACATTTGAGGAGTGAGATCAATAATAACATTGTCCTATGAATCCATACACTACCTAGTCGTTGGATTGAGCACTGGATGCTATCATAATAAAATCTGGGCATTGGATAGATAGAGGAAATAAGGTGATATGAGCCAAACCGGACTCAACTATTCTTTGTGTTCTCCCTGTTATATCCTCTATGAATGTTTCTGAATACAACTCCCCAAAATTGTATGAGCCCAGATTGGTGTCGGTTATATCAGACCAATCCAATTCTACTTTGCTTGTTGTGACCATAGGACCCCTATGATTATACCTTAGAGTATAAGGTAGATGCTCAGGCTTTATCTTCTTGGGCTTAGTTGCTGCCTTTGATGTTTTTGTAGGCCGATTCCTTTGGAAGACCTCTCCTGATATGCTTGACATCCTTTAGCTTTCCTACAACAAAAACCCCTAATTAGATACTTGAAAAAACATCATAAAATATGCTTTAAAAACCTTAACCTTCATATATATATCAGAGGCAGAACCAAACATAAAACATTCTAAACAGTCTTCTTTGAAACACTATCGGGCTCAGAAGAAAAACTGTTATTGATATTTCAATAATAACAAGAGAAATCGGAATCGGAACTGGCATGGTGACCGGAATGGAAACTGATTTGGTTTCTTTCAAATTTTCTAATTTTATATCAGTTTCGGTTCCACTTCCGCTTCCGCATAAATTATCGCTATTTTGAAAGAAGGCTTCTCACTATAAAAAAAGTTGGAGACGGGATGAAAATGGAATTGATACCTATTGGAAAACATGGTTAAAAATCTAGATGGATTCCGATCCTGTCTTTGCCTAAAAATACCATGACGTCATAAGTGTTTTCAACAGTTTGGTAAATGACTTCATGATTTTAAAGGCTAGGTCGTATCCACACAAAAAGGGGCTTAAACATAACCTAATAAGACCATCCCCATATGACCGAGAGGTGATTGTACCTTTTAGGGAATCACATTTAAATTAAACATGAACATAGAAAGCATAAACCCTAATCTAAAAAAAACCCTGATATAAAAACTAGGGCACAAATTTAACCTTATTTATTTAACCAGATTAAATGCGCAACAAGATTTCCTAAGTAAAAATAAGATTTACAAAACCCTACTCACTGTGGAACCCTAATTTAATCTACGTATTAAAAACTAAAGCACAATTCAGTCATGACTAAAATGTGAAAACAATAGTGTTGAAAATAACAGACGAAAAACAACCAGAAAAGTTAAATAAAAACAAGAAATCAAAACAAACAAAGAATGAAAAAAAAAAAGATGCAAACTTACTGAGAATCATGAACCTGTCCAAAGCAAAAAAAAATCTAACACGAACATAAATTTAAAACGCGAAAGTAAAAAAGAAGAACGAGAATAGAAAACCCTACCTCAAACGCAAATAAATAGGCTAACCTCTTGAAGCAATCTGCGCGCAACTATCTCTCTATCAATCGATTCACTCGCATAAAAGCTTTACTGCAAATCTGGTTCACTCTTCAATCTCTTAAGAATAGTGATAATAACTACGTGTTAATCCCTAATTAAGGTAAAACTAGCAGTTGCACACATGCATGGCACCTGCCATTAATACAATAAATGCAATAGATTAGAGTCAGAACTGCAAAGGGAACTGGCACATCACTGTTGTGCTATTTCAATAAAATTCAATGAAAAAAACTAGCGAGAGTAGAATCGAAATGAAAACTATTTTAGAAACTTGAGTAATTTCCCAACTTGGTTCCCGTTCCAGGGCCGGTTCCACCAACAAAGATAAAAGCGAAACACAATGACAAAAGAAAACAAAAAGACCGAACCAAGAAAACTTAACATATAAAACCTAGTCTAAAACGAAAGACCAAAAGCGGAGGTGGAGGCAAACCGAGATTTGATTTTTAAATTTTGAATAAACACCGACTTAACTTCCACTCTAGCTCCCGCTCTGACAAAGACAAAACAAAAATCTCAAAAGAAAGACTGTCGGGATGGGGATCAGAATGAGTTTTGAAAGAAGTTTCAAAACCCGATTTAGTTTCGGCTTTGATTCCGACAGACAAAACAAAAGAAAAACAAAGTGTTGGAAAAGAAAGACTCCAAACCTTGTTTGAAGACAAAACAAGGACAAAAACATAAAGGAGGGCCCATTTTGACCAAGGCAAAAGATGGGGTGGTTATGCAAGGCATAATACCAAGCATGCCAACAGAGACATCAAGGACAATAAAAACCAACATGAAGCAGATTTATAACAAATTCTCTTTCCGTTGTGGATAACTTGTGAATGTTAAGGAACTGACACCTAGTCATAAATTATTAGCAAGAAGTCTCCTTTCTGAGCAATATTTTTGTGTGTTAGGACTGACAACATTTTTGTACTTGTAGCAGCTAGCTAAGGCGACTAACATGCTCAGGTTGAGTACACTCAAAGAAGATTAAGTCAATAAAAGTAATCTAAGCCTAAATGAGCTTTGTTCATATTATCACACAAAATATAGCCTATTGGCTAAATAACAAATTAAAATTGTAAAACAGATAAAGTTCAGACAAGTGTCACTCAGATAGGTAAAACATAAAGTTTTTATGCTACATGAAATCTCTTTCAGCTGTGGATAACTTGTGAATGTTAAGGAACTGGCACCTAGGTAGTCATAAATTATTAGGAGAAGTCTCCTTTTTTAGCACGATTTTTGTGTGTCAGTACTGACAACATTTTTGTACTTGTAGCAGCTGGCTAAGGCGACAACATGCCCAGGTTGAGTACACTCAAAGAAGCTTAAGTCAATAAAAGTAATCTAGCCTAAGCCTAAATGAGGTTTGTTCATTATCTGCAAACCAACATTGGTCCTCCATTCTACAAGTAACCTTCTCAATGACTGAAATTAGGATACTACTGAATAGACTACCAACTCCTAAAAAACTCAAATAGATAGCAATACCCAAAATTTTCATTGTGTCTGGCATTTGATCATAAAAGTACTCTTGCATTCCTACCATTGCAAATACATGAGCAGTGCCAACAAATAAATATTGTGATAGTAGCAAAAATAAACTAACTAGGATTGTTGCATGGGACATGTCTATTAGTCCATTATCCTTTGTTGCCTTTAGTCTTTTAATTTTTGCCACTACAACGATGATCATTGAAATCGCAGAAACAAACATACCGGTTCCTATAATTTGGAGCAATATTATTCTTCTCTCGTTTCTTGTCAATGTTTTGATAATGGGAACAAAGAAGCGATCACAAACAGGGACCAAAAAATAATAGAGCTGTCAATAAAACATTGTAAACTCTTAGGAGGGATCTAAAAATGTTGACCCAATTTTCTTTTCATTGTGCTATCTTGTTTTGTGAAAAATGTTGAGGACTGTGCAAAGATAACACCAAACATCAAGCATTTCATCTAAATAGGTAACATGCCTAGAAGAAGTTTCACATATTCAACTTGTATTTCACACATAGATCTAATAACAATGTTAACAACTGAACAAGAAATAAATATTCATATTAGTTATTCTATGCTTTCACAAAATTTTCAACTTTCGATGAATAATTTATAGAATTGAACCATTCTACCAAGAAACTTGAGGCATGTTGGAAATATTTTTTATTTTAATTTCCACTAAACTATGCTCTCTTCCATTTTCTTCCAACTACCTATTATTGTGTATTCAAAGCTAGATTATTACATTTCAGAGATATAAATCTCATAGTTAAAAAAAAAAACTTCACAACAATATTTCATATAGAAAGCCATATCCTAGAATAATTACATACAGTAGTTGTAGCAACACTTTTTATCCTATATTTTTCTATACATATATTTTTTGAAGAATAAATTGTACACATTGTAGCATTCTCCAAAAGGCTTATAGGTAGATAGTAGATGATGTGAGATTCTAGTATGGAGAAGCTTAGAGGTTTTCGGGTGCGGCCTAATTTGAATTCAATGTATAGTAGCACAAAGGAAGAGAAAAATTAACACCATCAATGACAATCAGTTGGTAGAATATTCCTTAGACCTGTGCTTATGGTGTAAGTTTTTCCAATAAGAATAGTCTATGTGGAAAGGGTATAAAAAGAGATTATGATTAGCTACATTAAACCAAATAAAATAAAAATGAAGGAAGCGACTGATCAAAAATTCAAACTATAGACAACACTTTCAATGTTCACCAACCAAGCAGCATTTCCAGAAACAAGGACAATACATCTAAAATAACCACCGCTTCAGCTGTTTATTTCCTCTGAAGATAGGGCAGAGACAGTCTACTTCTAAAAAAATGTACAAGCCAGCCAATCGGAAGCATTAGAGTAAGAAGCCACAGCAGATGAAAATCTAGATCCGTGGCAGGAATCTTCTAGAGCGTTCCAGTCAAACAACAATACAATATTTTCTTGATTGCTCAACCCTACAAACAAGAAGCAGTTAAAAGGGAAATAAATATGTAAACAAGAAATAACAGAACTCCACTCACCGCTATAATCAGACTTTTTGTTGCCTCCCATCTCTGGGTGGCCATATTCTTCGGTACAAAGCTCCCCAATTGTAATGTTGGAGAAAACGTGCTATTTAAGCTGAACATATGCAACTGGTGTGCTGCAATAACGGCTTTAAGAAGGGAACCAACGCTGCATGTTTTTTCCTTCTTATACTAATCTTTAAAAAAACATTTAATGGAGGAGATTTAACTAACCGTCTTGTATTGATTTTAGTGATCTTTTCACTGTTGATTTCAATAATTAGCTTACCATTTTCAAATAGGACACACCTTCGACCTAAATATAAGATGCATATAAATAAGTATAAATGATTTAAATCAGTTTTATTTGGTACTAGATATGTGTTTTATTAATATTGTAAGAATTTAATTGTGAAAAATAAACAGAAATGTGTACTTAGTTTGTATTAAATTGAAGAGTGAATATAATAAAGAATAACATTACAAATTGGATGTCTCAAGAAAATGAATGGATGATGACATTTTAGAATTCGCCTTGAAATCAAAATATTTACCTTTTTTTCTTTTTTTATGTAGGGTCATGTGTAGGGATCAAGATTAAGTCTACAACCATGAAAATGTTTTACATCTATAGACTTGATCCTTTTGGGAAGATATCATACATTTTGTATATATAAATATTTTGAATGTTGTAATCTTGTGGTCCATGTCAAAATGGGATGCTACACATTGAAATTGACCAATTTTCCTAGAGATTTTATATAACATTGCAAATGTATTTAATGTAGGCATATTAGGGAGTCATGATTTAGTGAGCACACAATCAATTGGACTCATTGAGTAAATGCATTTAATATTTTAGGTCTTGTAAATGATTTCAATATTGTAAGAGTGTCTAATGCTTGGGCTCACAAGTTACAAGCTAACATTGGGTGTTAGGTTAAATGGAGAACATGCATTCACATATTGTCCCAATTTAGTTTTAGTGGTGAGCTTGGGCACTACCCAACTTTTGGCATTGATTATTTTTCCTTGGGGGATTAGTTATTGGTGGCAATGTGGTTTGGAGAGATTCTATTAAGTTTTCCTCTCATTGTCGCTCTCTTGATTTTAAATAAAGGGCTTAGGTAGGGGGTTCTACATCATCTTGGAATTGATTCATCCTTAAGTGGGAGCATGGATCTCTTGGAAAAGCTTGCAACTTACAAGTGCACTTTATTTTTTTGGTTGTAGAATAACACATTTGTTAATATTTTTTGAAGCTATTTTTTTCCAAAGAGGTTTTCCTAAGATATATCAAAATTTCATTCTATTGTGTTGTTGCTTCATTTTCATGTTTTATTCTTGATATTTCTTTGTGTTGTTACTACAGATTATGTAAAATAGGTAATTCTAGAAATTGTCATTGATGTCAAAGATGGATGAAAATGATGAAGTCAAGGTATATTTCAATATAATTTTTTCGAGTTTATAAGGTTGGAATAAGGCAAATTTCAGTATGAAAATTTTGAGTTTATAAGGCTAGAATAAATTATGGGCATCATTTTCTTACACTTGATCCTTTGGAGCAATCACCCCTCATAGATAAATACAAATAAATACAAATAGATGTTCCTTAATTTTTTTGATCCTCCCTTATATTTGTGCCACCCTTGAAAGATATTTAAGAATAATAATTAAAATTAAATAAAAGTAGGCCAACCTACACTCTTGTAGCGCCTACATTGGATTTAAAATTAAAATTAAATATATATATTATTTTATGTATGGGTCAACTCATGTTTAGCACTCAAGTGATGACGTTGAGAGTTGCATATAAAATGAAAAGTTGCCACCTTTGTGAAGGGACATATTTTTCCAACTAGTCGCTCTCTTTGGAAAAGCTATAAGAAGTGTTTGTGGAGAGTTTTGAAGGAAAGAAATTAATAAATATCATTTCCATTTATAGAAAAATATTGGAGCAAATTGATGAAGATTTTTAGAGTAGAATCATGAAGTATATTGGAGTAGATTCATCAAGACTATTTGAGAAGATTTAAAAAGCATATTTGAAGAGATTTATGAAGCATGTGTTCAAGGAATTATAGTAAATCTAAAGGGTAGATTATGGTAAATTTTTTAGAGGTATTATAATAGATCCAAAAAGTGAATTATAACAAATTTGTGAGTAGATTTATAGTAGAAGAATGATTGTAGAGGTTGGTGCATCTCATTAGAAGAGATTGGTGTCTCTTGTTGGGTTGGTGCTCAATTGTCGGGATTGGTGTCTCCAAAGGGTTGATTCCTACAAATACAAGAACAGATTGGTGTCTCCAATAGGTTGTTGCCTACTATAATTGTAAGAGAATCAATAAAGTAATTTTTTTTACAATTTTCTCTTGAAATGGTTTCCACGTAAATATTGTGTTACTTTACTATTACTATTGTGTGATCAATTTCATTGTGGTTATTTAAAACAATTTTTTAAAAAGCCTATCTTATATTGATTCACCCCCTCACAATATAAGTGTGTGCTCATCAATTTGTATTAGTGAAGTTTCCTTTGAAATAACCTAACTGCTAGAAGGAAGATCTCAAAAGCACACATGACATGCTAAGAAGGATTCTCCTTAGACAATAGGGATCCATTGTTTGATGGATCAAACTATGCTTTTTGGAGCATAAGCATGTGCACCTACTTAATGGCACTTGGATTTGATATTTGGAAATTAGTAGTGGATGGGTATGTTGTTCAATCATCCCCACCAATGAATTGGGATGGAAAGAAGGCAAGTGAAAGTAATGTGAAATCAATGAATGCAATCCTATACAAATTATCAAAATTAAAGTTTGTGAAAATATGTATTGTAATTATGCCAAGGAGATCTAGGACGAGCTTAAGAATATATATGAGGGATACAATAATATGAAGAAAGAAAAGCTCCAAACCTGGATTGTAGACAATTTGAAAGTCTTAAAATGAAGGATGAAGAAAATATAACCTCTTACCTACTCTATGTTGATGAAATTATGAATACTATAAGGGGTCTTCATGAAAATTTTGATGACTTAGTGATCATGCAAAAGGTATTAAGGTCTCTTCCATTAAGATTAGATGCCAAAGCATCTGCCATTGAAGATATGAAGGATCTAGACAAGCTAACTATGAATGAGTTGCATGGGATCCTCACAACATACAAAATGAGGAGCAAAAAGGAAGACTCATCTAAGTGAGAGGTTGCCTTCAAATCCTTGAAGAAGATGAAGGATAGGAATACCAAGCCATGTGATAGCTCCAATAATGAATTAGATGAAGAGGAAGTTCATTTTGTGAGTTAGTTGAAGAATAGATCTAACATGTATAAAGGTAAACTGTTTCCCTTTAAATGTTTCAATTATGGAAAAATAGGCCATTTTGTTGCTAAGTGTCCACAGGTAAAAGTGAAAGAAGTGATGATGAAGATGATCTTGGCATGGAGAAAAGAAGAAGACATCATCAATATAATGAAATTGACAAAAAATATAGATATGAAAATAAAAAGAACTTTTGCAACTACAAGCAGAGCCTTTATTCCAAAGAAGATAGAAACTCATTTGAGGAGAGTGGTGAGAGTTTCTAGATAATGATAGAGAAGAAATTATCTTCATGATAATCAAAGAAAAGAATGATGTCTTGAAAAAAGAAGAAAAAGGACAAGAGAAGAGGGATTCAAAAGAATATGAGGATACCAAAATGGATGGGGATGTTGACTTGGAAGAAGAACTCATTCATGCCTTGTGTCAAGTCAAAAGGCTTAAGAAGATGAATTTGAAGAAAAACTTACAACTTCAAGAGGAATGCAAATCGAAGGCTAAAATATCACAAAGTCTTGAAGAGTTGGAAAAGATCATTAATCTAAAAATTCAAATTGAAGAGGAAAATAAAATTGAGCAAGAGGTAATGATTCAAATAAAGGAAAAAGATGAATATTGTGAGTGATGTGAGTCCAGAATTGATTCTTTGAGAAAGGAAATAAAAGAAACAACCACTAAGTTGAACAAAAGCCTCAAATTTGAGAAGAGTACTGAGATCTTGGAGGATATCATCAATGTGAAGAGACCACCAATTAGAAAGATAGGTATTGGTTATGAAGAAAATAAAAAAGCTACTAAATAAGATCAAGATCCCAAAGAGCCACCAAAGAAGATGAATGAAGAAAAGCCATCAAGTTATGTTGATGCCATCAAAATTTCCCATTAAAAGTAAAAGCAATAAGGATAAATAAAGTCAATCAATAGAGAAATTAGACACTCCTCCAAAAGTTAACAAATAAAAATTAAGAAAGTCATTTACTTCAAGACAAGCACACATGACCAAGTTCCAACACTCTTTATGTGGATATTTCTATTCTTGCAATCATTTTTCATAAATAAATAGACTATAGGATGCATTCAAGAAATTTTAGTTGGAATAAGAATAAGAGTCCTTATGGGTTCAAAAATAGGAATTATAGCTCTTTTTTCCCTCTAGTGGAATACAATGTTATATGCTACAAATGCAACAATTTTGGGCATGTTGGCAATATATGTTGTCATTGATGCCAACTTAATATGTGTTGTCATTGATGCCATATTAAGGCCATGTTTGTATAAATATTTTGTATAGAAGTTGAAGAGGCTAAGAAATTATTAGAGGTAGATTGATAGTGAAATATTTGAGTGAGATTGTTTGACATAGTAGGGACATGGGATTAACATAAGCAAAAATTGCATATTTTCCTAAGTCAGTGACTCTGATTTTTAGTTTTCATTCCAACACATTGCATGATATAGTTGTGCAATTATGAAGTTAAGTATGGTAGCTAGAAAATAGGTCATTACCAAATTTTCATGTCATAAAAATTTCTACAACACTTGAATTAGAAGTAACTATTCTCTAGATTGCAAAATAACAGAGTTAAGTGTCTCAGATGTTCTCCAGATTTCTCTATGTTCCTTCAGAGTGATAGATATGGTTGTGTAGAATTGATGATATGTTTAGAGAGGTGTATAGGTTCATGCTTATGTGTTTTAGATGTTTTTATGAATCACAATGCAATATCTAAGTGTTGATATGTCACAGTTAGTCCAAAATGCTTTGTTCTTGTTTGTTCAGTGGGCTTCTTCATTGCACCAGCATATTGTTGGTGTTTGTTTAATAACTAATTTGTTCTCACATATAATCTATTGAATTTACATTTCCAATAGTTAATTATATGGAGGGATTGTCCAATGAATAGGTGAAAGTCTTCTAGACTTTCCCTCTATACTTTGGGCTCTGCAAGACTTAGCAGGGTGATCCCTACAATGCAATTTAAGATACTCTTGTGACAATTACCTCATACATCGTAAAATAAAAAATAATATTCTTCTATATGTTGCTTGATAGATGAAAAACTTCAAAGATTTGGCTAACCTTCACAAAATTTACCATACACTTCAATATGAAAATTAAGGATTTAATTGATTTGAATGTGTTTTATTTGTGAGAGATCATGAATATGTAACATAAACATAGATCCTAGACCCGTGCCTTAACCCAGGGCATGGAGTTAAATTTAATACAAATCATGATGCATAATAGCATTTACAATACTACACTTGGATATCCTGAACCAGAACTACTTATCAAATCCATGCACACATATGCATAAACCTATACTTTTATCAAAGTAATTTAAGCATACATTCATTGTAAAAATAATGAAGACCGAATGAAAGATCCTTGATCATATTTCATTGATAATTCATGCAAAGAGTAAAATAGGAGAGAAATGGCTTGAAACTTATTCCATTCTTGTATTCAAATGCTAGTACTATTATACAACATTAAAATTTGCAAAAAACAAAGAGTCAATAACCTATACCAAAACTCGACTTCTATTCTTTGTGTCCTTAATTACAAAGTTTCTCTAAAAGATCAATCAACAACCCATGTAAATGGCCTTGAATTCCCTTTTATAAAACAAGGGAGCAATAAGCTTTGAGACATTACACATGTCACATTTTTATTTGACACTCATTTACATTTCAAAATGCAAGTGCAACTGCAAGCTTGTGGAGGGAATATTCTGAGTGCAAAGCAGTTACAAAATTTATTATGTCCATCATGCTTTCCCAAAATATCTGAAGTAGTTAGTTGATGCCTTTACTGCTTCCTTTTTCATTCTTCTTGTTGTGGCAATGAGAAATTTGAGTTGGCAAGAAAGAACATAACCTTGTGGACAAGAGATAAAATCTTCTTTGTTGTCACCGTGGGGACCCTTGGAGATTGTTGAATGTATAAGGTAGACGAAATTTTTTCCACATCACCAATGAAGAAGCCTACAAATCAGGAATTTCATTGTGTTTTATGTCCCAAGTAGTATAATTATTTCTGAGGGCCAATTGAAGGCCATGAATTCATCTAACTTTGTTCTGTAAGGACCATATCTTGTCATTATCTGATTTACATCTTTTTCAAACTCCTCAAGGACCGCACTGGTGATAGAAAACTTGTTCATGCTATCTTTTAACATAGCTATTTTAACATCTCCCTCTTCACAAATTAGAGTAGCTTTTGCAACAATAACAACATCCACATGAGCTCTCCATTACTCATAAGTCTTGACACCTCCATTACTATTAAGAATGTTTGGCAAGAGGCCAAGATCATTCTCACCAAATTTCCTGAGCAATGCTTTGATTGTTTTTTCTAATGGATCCACCAACCCTTGACACTCAATAATTTATTTCATTGCCTTATATGTAGGGGAAATTTGCATTGGCCTGTTTTGATCATGTGTTGACCTTGTAACCATGATCTTTAATGCACCAAGCCTTGGAACCCATGTTTACAATAGTGGAATAGAAACTGATCTATCCCTCTCAAACATATTTATTGAATTGAACATTAAAAAGTAATTTGAGTGAGCATTGCTCCTCTTTTTATTGCCTTCACTAAACAATGTTCCAAAACATTAGAAACAATAAAAATGTTGTTATCATTATACAATGCAAAGAATTCTTCAAATACGTCCAGTTGCTCATTTAATTCGTCTTTGCTCACTTCTTTCTTTAGGGGTGATCCCACAGTACTGGTTTACAATTTTTGGCCAAACTAGACACTAAACTGATTTTTTCTAACTAAATCTTCACTTTCAGACACCTATAGCGGCTAAATTGTGAAGAATTCAAAGATGATGCAAACTAGTGATTTGTGAAATTTTGTCTTTAGATTCTAAATATATTTTTTTTCAATTTTTTTGGAATCAAATTACACTTCTTTTTCCATCTCCTTCAGAAACTAGTTTTTTCAGTAAACACCATTTTTAAGGATGATGCTCACCATATAACACAACGTTTTTTCCATGAAGGATAAAATTCTATTTTTTTAAAATTTAGATTTGTAACTACGATATCTAGTGCTTCCAATTGGTTTCATAGTGTTTTATTAAACATTTTTTCCTTAATCAAGTTTCAAAGTAAAACCAATTACAATTTAGACTTCGGTGGACTGTATACCACATAACGTTTTTTGTATGTATCGAAATCCATTTTTTTTTTTGTTGGATCAAGGACTTCAATATCTGGTGCACTCATATTTTTCAAATTTTTTTTTGATAATCTTCTATTTTTCCACATGTGCAAAACAAAGAGCTTGATTTTCGGTGAAAAACCTACATTCACAAGAAATACAAAATAAATATAATAATAAAACTAAAATTATACTTTTTGGGAAGCTTATAATAAGGAATACATAATTACATAAATAAATTTTAAATGAATTCATTTGATCCCCCA
Source organism: Sequoiadendron giganteum (assembly GCA_007115665.2). Classification (NCBI taxonomy): domain Eukaryota; kingdom Viridiplantae; phylum Streptophyta; class Pinopsida; order Cupressales; family Cupressaceae; genus Sequoiadendron; species Sequoiadendron giganteum. Next base: position 215,961,134 of record CM021100.1, read on the forward strand.
AAAGGTAAATCAAAAGTGGTTTTTTATCAGCATTTTGATAGGTGTAAAGGATACCCCGTTATAGGTATGGTTTAAAACTAGTGGGGTTATATCCAAGGGGGTTTGATCTAAGGTGGTTTGATCAAACCCTCTTCAATTGGAATCCTTAAAATTTTGGAAAATTTTAAGGCTTAAATCATTATATTTTCTAAATTTATGTGATTTCAACAAAAATTAGAATCTCCTAGAAATTGTAAACCAACATTGTGGGTTCACCCTTAGAGGAGTTGTAGCTAATGTTCTTGGAGTAAGATATGTAAGTGGTACATTATCTCGATTGTACACTACCATTTTCATAGAAAATGGAGGAGGAGAATACACATGAGGGGGTGGTGATTACACTAGAGAGAGTGGAGGAGAAGGTATACTAGTCTACACTAGTGCTTGAGGTTGCATTGATTGCAACTGTTTCTTCAATAAGGGTAAATGCCAATCTGTGACACAATTTCGGTGCCAAATTGCAAAAAAAACCCGTAATAGGCCATATTATGCTTGCCAAATTTGGTGCTCTCCAAATGGCTTTACCATTTGGTGAGCGCCAAATTTGGTGTGCGCCAAATGGCTTGAATTTTGCAATGAGTGAACAAGTGTGAGTTCTCTTTCTTTTTGCAATGAATTTTGTAATGCATTTTTCTAAACTCTTTTATTTTCGCTTTCTCTTCCAGGGAAACTATATACATGAAATAAACATTTAATTATAAGTTGACATTTACATATGGACATTTACTTTCTTATACTTTAAGTTATATTTCATGTATATAGGCAAATGTTTGAGAGTGGTTTCAGATCTCTAGGAATTATAATGCAGATTCTAGCTTTTGGAAGATCTTAAAAATTTCAGACTTAGTCAAATTTTAGTAATCAACAATTCAAATTTCAGTAATCAGGAGGTCAAATTTAAGTAGTCAGCAAGTTGTATCATATTTCTCTCTCCTTCTCTCTACTCTCTATCTCTCCACTCCCTCTGTCTCTCTCCCTTCCTCTGTCTCTCTCCCCTCTCTCTCTCTCACACACCCCTTTATCTCCTCCCTACATCTGCCTCCCTCCCTCCCCTCTCTACTCTCTATCTCTTCTCTCTCTACATCTTCTTGCCTCTCTACTTATCTTTATCTCCCCTCTCTATCTCTTTACCTACCTCTCCCTCCATCACTTTGTATCTCACTTATGTCTCCCTCCCCACCTCTTTCACTCTCTACTCTCTATCTCTCCTCTCCCTCCCTCTACCTACATCTCTCTCTCACTCTTTATCCCTGTCTTCCCCCACTTTCTCTCTAACTTTGTCCTCTCTATCTCATAATTCTCTCTCCCTCCCTCTCACTCTCTCCTCTCTATCTCACCACTCTATCTATCTCTCTCTCTCACACAAACCTCTATCTCCCTCGCTAACACTCCCTCCCTCCCTCTTTCCCTCTCTACTTCTCTCTATCTCTCCTCTCCCTCCCTCTCTCGACCTCTCCCTCCCTCCCCTTCTTTTTGTCTCTCCTCCCAATCTCTCTCATTATTATCCCTCCCTCCCTCCCCTCTCTACTATTTATCTCTCCTCTCTCTTTCCCTCTCTATACATACCTCTCCCTCCATCACTCTCTCTCTCCATCCCTCTTTATCTCACTTATGCCTCCTTCCCTACCTCTTTCCCTCTCTACTCTTTATCTCTCCTCTCCCTTCCTCTACCTACCTCTCTCTCTCTATCTCTCCATCCCTCTCTTTCTCTCTCACTCTCTCCTCTCTATCTCACCATTATCTCTATCCCTACCTATCACCCCCTCCTCTCTAAATCACCATTCCCTCTCTCCCAATTTCCCTCCTTCCCTTTCACTCCCTCCTCTCTAAATCAACATTATCTCTCTATCCCACTTTCCCTCCTTCCCTCTCTATGTCTCACTTATCTCTTTCTACCTCTCCCTCCCTCCAACTTCCCTCTCTCTCTTTATCTCTATTTCTCATTCTCTCCTTACCTCTCTACTTTCTATCTCACCACTCTCTCCATCTCACTCTCCCTCCTTCCCTCTCTCCTTCCCTCTCCTCTCTCCTTCCCTCTCTACCTACCTCTCCCTCCACTACCTATCACTCTCTCCCTCCCCCTGCTTTCTCTCTTACCCTCTCCTTCCCTCTCTACTCTCTATCTCTCCCCCCTTCCCTCTCTAATCTCTTTCTCTCTCTCCTCCTTCCTCTCTCCCCTCATTTTCTATCCTCCCACTCTCTCTCCCTCTCACACACACTCACCTCTATCTCCTCCTTTCCTCTCCCACCATCCATCCACTCTCTACTTCTCTCTATATATCATCTCTCTCTACATCTCCTTCCCTCTATATTTATATTTATCTCTCCCTCTCTTTACCCACCTCTCCCTCCATCACTCTATATCTCAACCATGTCTCCCCCCTACCTATTTCCCTCTCTACTCTCTATCTCTCCTCTCCATTTGTCTACCTTTCTCTCTCTCTCTCTCTCTCTCTCTCTCTCTCTCTCTCACACACACACACACACACACACACACACACACACACACACACACACACCTCTATCTCCTCCATACCTGTCCATCCCTCCCCTCTCTACTTCTCTCTATCTCTCCTCTCTCTACACCTCCTTCCCTCTCTACCTATATTTATCTCCCATATCCCTTTGTTTACCTACCTCTCCCTTCATCACTCTGTATCTCACCTATGTTTCCCTACCTACCTAGGGTTGAGGGATTAAGGGTTAAGGGTTGAGAATTGAAGGTTGAGGGTTTAATGTATATGGTAGAGGGTAGAGGGTTTGAGGGTTGAGGGTTGAGGGTTGAGGGTTGAGGGTAGAGGGTAGAGGGTTTAAGGGTAGAGGGATTAAGGGTCGAGGGATTAAGGGTTGAGGGTTGATGGATTAGGGTAGAGAGTTTACTCAGGTTTAAGGGTTGAAGCTATAGTGTTGATGGTAGAGGGTATTGGGGTGAGGGTTGAGTGTTTAAGGGTTTAAGGGTTGAGGGTATAGGGTTGAGAAATTAGGGTAGAGAGGGAGGGAAGGATGGAGGGAGAGATGGAGGGAGAAGTGAGATAGAGAGAAGGAGAGAAGAGGGGAGAGGGGTAGAGATATATGAGGGTTGAAGATCCAATGTATAGGACAAAGGGTTGAGAATTTAGGGTATAGGATTGATGGTTTAGGGTATTGGGTTGAGGGTATAGGATTGAGGGTAGAGGGTTGAGGGTAGAGGGTAGAAGGTTTAAGGGTTTAGGGTTGAGGATTTAGGGTTGAGGGTAGAGGGTTTAGGGTATTGGTTTAAGGGTATATGGTTGAAGGATTAGGGTTGAGGGTCTAATGAATAAGGTAGAGGGTATAAGGGTTGAGGGTTGAGGGTTTAAGGGTTGAGGATTAAGGGATTAAGGGTTGAGGGTTGAGGGTTGAGGGTTGAGAATTGAGGGTTAAGGGTTTAATGCATAGGGTAGAGGGTTTAAGGGTTGAGGGTCAAGATTTTAAGGTTGAGGGTAGATGGTTGAGGTTATAGGGTTGATGGTCCAACATATAGGGTACAAGGTATAGGGGCTGAGGTTTTAGGGTTAAGGGTTTAGGATTGAAGGTAGAGGGTTGAGGGTTGAGGGTTTAAGGGTTGAGGGATAAAGGGTTAAGGGTTGAGGGATTAGGGTAGAGAGTTTAATTGGGTTTAAGGGTTTAAGGGTTGAGGGATTAGGGTTGAGGGTATTGGGTTGAGGGTAGAGGGTAGAGGGTTTAGGATTTAAGGGTTGAGCGTTGAGGATTGAGGGTTTAGGGTATAGGGTTGAGTGTTTAAGGTTTTAATGGTTGAGGGTATAGGGTTGAGGGATTAGGGAAGAGAAGGTGGGATGGATGGAGGGAGAGATGGAGGGAGAAGTGAGATAGAGATAATGAGAGAAGAGGAGGGGGGGACAAAGATATATGAGGGTTGAGGATCCAATGTATATGGTAGATGGTTGAGAATTGAGGGTATAGGGTTCAAGACCTATAGAGTTGATGGTTTAGGGTATTGGGTTGAGGGTATAGGGTTTAAGGGAGATGGGAGAGAGATAGATGGATTGAGTGGGTGAGAGAGAGACCTGAGAGAGGGAGAGGGGCTAGGATGGAGAGACTTGAAAGAGAGAGAGAGAGAGGGAGGGAGTGGGAGAGAGACAGAGGGAGG
>CM021100.1:215965401-216009136 GCA_007115665.2 Sequoiadendron giganteum
GAGTATAGAGAGAAGGAGAGAGAGAGAGAGAGAGGGAAGCAGAGAGTGAGAGAGAAAGAGGGGAGAGAGAGGGAGAGAGGGATAGGTAGGTATAGAGAGAGGTGATATAGAGAGTAGAGAGATGTATATAGAGATAAAAGGAGAGGGAGGGGAGATAGAGAAATGTAGAGAGGGAAGGAGGGAGGGAGATAGATATTGGAGAGGGAAGGAGAGAGAGATGGACATGTAGAGACATAGTTCTTGAGCTCAAGGAAGATATTGTTAGATAAAGCCCAGATGGAGGTAGTCAGAGAGAGAGAGGTCTAGAGAATAAGAGATGAAAATGAGTGAGATAGAGAGAGAAAGATGAAATTTGACCTCCTAATTACTGAAATTTGACATGCTGATTACTGAAATTTGACTAAGTCTAAAAACTTTAAGATCTTCCAAAAACTAGAATTTGCATTATAACTCCTAGAGATTTGAAACCACTCTCAAACATCCTACCTATATATACATGAAATATAACTTAAAGTATAAGAAATTAAATGTCCATATGTAAATGTCAACTTATACTTAAATGTTTATTTCATGTATATAGTTTCCTTGACAGAGAAAGCAAAAATCAAAGAGTTTACAAAAATGCATTCCAAAAGTCATGAATGACATTTGGCGCATGCCAAATGAAGCATCCCATTTGGTGAGCGCCAAATTTGGTGTGCGCCAAATAAGTTGCATTGGGAAATACCAACCCTATGGGTTGGATTTTGCATTGGGCATCTGACCCAAAGGTTTGGGCAACCATTTCATGAAAACGACTTGATTTTTTGAAAGGGTGCCAAATTTCTTCATATTTCCGTTCATGCTCCCTGTCTCATTTGCACATCTTTCAATGCAACTTTATAAAAAAACCATGATAGCATTAACCTCTCTCTTAGATATCTAAATATATAATTATTTTTTCATTTTGATTTAGTTAAGTTTTGATCCATGGCTTTTATTGTAAATGCCTTCATTTTTGGTCAAAAACCAACATGTGCTAGTTTTAGGATAGATTTTTACTCATTCATCAGAACATGAAACAAATTACATTTTTTGAAACTAGACTCCATTCTACACATGATGAAAAAAAAATCAATTTTTGATTAGTTTGCAAAAAAAATGGGGGAAAGCACGCTCAAATTTCACCTTTTCAGGATGTGTCCACTTTGAAAATTCATAAAATATTATATATTCATTAAAAAAATTATCTGAAAGAACGAGGATAAACTACATGGTGTTAGCTAATTTTTCACAGGTGGGATTTTTGAAATTCTAAAAAGAGGTTAATCAAAAAGGGGGGAGCCCTCAGGCGCTATGCTATTTTTTTTATAAAAACAGGACCTATTTCCCCCCCCCCTCCCCTTTTGAGACCCTTAATCTTCATTAATTTCAAAATAAAATAGTAGCTTGGAAACTAGACTTGGAGCACTTCAACTTTTGTTCTTACCGCATCTTGAAATTTTGAGTGTAACTATCTTCATTTTCTCATACAAATCAGATTTTGTTGATTTCAAAAAAAAGTGGCATCTTAAGAGCCAAAATTGTGTCACAGATTGGTGCACTTACCTGTAATGCATTTTCCAATTCTAACTCTACAATCCTCTGCTCATCCTTATTGTAAGAGATCACCAAATCATTTTATCTCTTTGTCTCAACATCATATTTCTTGTATAGAGACTCAATAGTGGCTTTGGTGAATTGAGCCACATTACAACCATGGTAGCTTCTTCAACTATTGGAGTCTTTGAAACTCTCTTTATGATCAACCCTCCTTTCAAATTTGTTGTAGGCTCAACAATCTTGGGCTTGCCTATATTAGGGGCTAGTGCCCAAATTGCCAATGTTTCCAATTCAAAATTGAAAGTTGACCCCTATAATGCACACATCACATCCTCATCTATTGTGAGAACCCTTGATACCTATTCCTCACTATGTCAAAATTCTATGGATGATTCCATATCCCTTTCTAGTAAAAGGAGTAGACCATCTTCCCTTATAAGTTTCTTGCCCTCTGCAGGTGTCATCTCCTTATAATTTTCTTTCATTTCAGCCATGACTCTTGAGGCAATAACCTCTCTAGGTAACTCTAAATTTTCAACTATCCCTATTTTACCATAGTCATCATGTATTCATCTTTTTTTTCTCTCTACACAAATTTTGCAAAATCTTGCATCTTTACAAATGAGTCATCATTCATGAATTCAATGTAAGATTTCTCCCTTATATCATCAACGTTGTCAATCGTAGTCAGAACAACCTTATTCAATCCAAGTTGTTGAATTTACAATTTTACCTCCCTTGGAGGTGATGGCATGTTCTTCATTACCTCATCTGATGTAACAACCGTCTCTTCATCAGAGTTTGGGAAGTAATCAACTTACCCTATTGATTCAACCTTTCTCCTCTTTAGTATAGGATCCCTTAGAGGTGAATCCAAATCAATAACCATGTGAACAAGGGATGAAGGTGACATTGGAGGTGGAGATAATGGAAAATTATACACAAGAGAAGGTGCTCTTGACTCCTTTGAATGAGTGGGAGTAGCAATAAAATGTTCTTTTCTCACAATGCTCTTCTTTCTTGAAAACACATATTGCTTCTTGGGTGGTTAATAAGTTGACCTTTCTTCAATCATAGGATATTTTCCCTTATCATGTGCTTCCTTTCCCTCCTTGAGATGTCCCATGACTTTATAAAAAAATTGTAATATTTTCTCCATTCTCAATATCTGATCATAAATATTTGAGAAAATTCCCTTAAAGTTGGGATCCTTGTAATGTTTTGATTTCTCCAATTTTATGAAAGCCAACCATTTCACTTTCCTATATTTTTCCTTTACTAAGTAAAATTCATTTCTAATTATGTCCTCAGGGAATAAAAAATTATACCAAAAATTTCCTTCTCTAATCCTCACCTTCAAAGCTACAAGAAACCCCTCTGGATCATGGTTCCCAGGTCTGCAATTCTTCATTCCTAGAGGTGTGATCATATTGAGGATATTTCTCCATCCATCTTTAATCATGACAAAGTTTGCAAGTACTGGGTGTAGGGAAAAGAGTTCCCATTTTCTATCCAACTAGGTGTGAATCCTCAACCTTCCCTAGTTGCCACATCACCTCCAGAAAACCAAGTCTCAAGGGCACATCTCTAGGGAACACATGTGGATTAAAATTTTTACCATATACCCTGATTATAGTGTAATATGGGAAGGGATGAAATCACCCCAGTTGTGGTCAATTTTTAGGTCAAGCCTCCTCTCCTTGGGCCTTAGGAAATTATGTAGTTCTTTAGGAGTTCTAGGTGGATTCCTCACCAAAAACCCTTCAACTTTGAATTAAACACATTTGTGAAAGTGACAAGAATTGAGCTTCAAGCATGTTTGTCCAAGAGGGGAGTCCATGTTTGGATAGGAAGGCACTCACTTCTTTCACCCTTCATTTTCAAAACCATATCCTGCCCAAAATACTCTACTTCTTTGGACAAGAATATATGTAGAACCAATGAATAGCACCAAAACCTCACTCCTATCTCACTAGATTTGAGAGCCATCAATCCTTTATGAATTTCATTAGAAAAGTAAGTGCCAAAATCATAACTTGTTCACCATTAAATGTTGAATATTTGCAACCATGTACATAAATGCCACTAGCATCCTCTTAAGAGAGTTAAGTCCTAGGATTTGGCATAAAGTGTAGTAGGATCTCTCAAAGTAGAATTCAAACATGTCTACCTGGAAAGTTTCCTTATCAACTTCTATAAGTCTTATCTTTCTCCTCCCCTTTTCTTTTCCCATGAAGTGTGGCACGATCGTGAGCTTAAAAGTTGCTTTATTGTTCTTATATTCTTCTTTTAGTGCATTTAGGTCAATTGGCTCCTTAGCATTAGGGTTCAAATTGAAAACCTCAATTATTCCTTGATGGGCGAGGTCAGTCATCTTGACACTAGTGTGTGACCTCACAACCTGAATGTTAGGGTCATAGTTGGCAACTATGGCTATCAGTAGGTCAACATTAAGATATATATTAGGGACGACAAGTTTTCCCATGTATATCCTCCAACCATTGCATGTAGGGATACTGCAATTAATTTTACCAAACCAGTATTTGAACAGGTCCCACCAAGTAACTGACACCTCAACATCTTTGATGTTGCTCATTTTGTCTTCAATACCCTTATCTGTTCCAAGGCCTTGAAATATAGTTGTACCCTGAATTTTATCCATAGTCACTCTTGAATCCTTCAATTGGTCTAGTATGTCCTCATGAAGGCCTCTCTTAGGGATAGAACCAGAGATTTGGGCCTTAGGGGGTGTTATTCTCAATAGTTTCACAACGTAGGGCTTTCTAAAATGCAATTTAGGGTTTCACAAAAGTAATTTAGGTTTTCACAAGGCAATGCACACACACTAGGGAAAGTTTAAGGAAATTTATGACAATCAATGAACTTCAAATGATAAAACAAATGCAACAAGCAATTCTAAGAACAAAATTTCCAAATGCACACAAATTCAAAGGAAATTGGGTATAAGAAATGCAAGTTTTACTTACTGGTGTGCAAACACTGAAAACCCTATTTCTTGATCATAGAAAGATTGAAAACACCACAATTGATCTCCAAATTCTTGAGGATGCTTTGATAAATCAAAATTATGCTTTAAATCTTGCTTTTATGGTGATAATGCTCTTTATTTTGATGGGAAAGCATCATGTCCACCATTACTGCTCACTTGCGCAAACCATAATAGCTCTATCAATCCATTTAGCAACTTTGAATATTGGTCATTGATCTTGTGATGATTTATATTTTTGGATGGCTCAGATGGTGTCAATGGAGTTTGAAAATTTGACTCAAATTGACTACAACATTGAACCAATGAGAAAACAACATGTAGAGAAGCCTTGCAGTGTCACCATGGGCTCCACCATCCTTTAGGAGCCTTTAAAAATCTTATGTGCCACTTCCACACAATCCTGCATGCATATCTTGTGAAATAAACCAATGATATGGGCTAATGGGGAGAGTAACTAGATGGTTCCACATGTCCAACTTGTGCACCCTTTAACCTCCTAGGCTTACACCCACACTTAGAAAATTTTCAATATGTGTCTTAAATCTCTACAAGATAGATGGTTGAGATTATATAATCTTAGCTACCTTTTAATTGTAAGACTTCAAATCCCTTTAGTAGCACGATCTTTAACCTTCCCCAAGTTGCTTGTAAATATAATTTGATGAAATATTTCCCTCCCGCTATAGTCTTTTAGATGCTTAGTATAATGCCACATGTCAGCCGCTTGCTGTCTCACAAGCACCTCTGAATTTGCTTAAAAACCTGTTGTGGGATGGTGGGGAAGGGTCTAGATTAAATCTTCATCTTTTATCTCAGACGTTAGATCGTGGGCCCACCATCTCTCTGCCTTTTATGCACGACTATCAGGCTCATTACTAAGATGGAAATGCAACATGATCTCGCTATCCTACACTACATTTTCCTTGAATATTTTATTGTTGTGGGATGGCGGGGAACCAATGAGAGGAAAAAATTTGTCATATGTGGGGTTAGGACGGGTCCTTAAAATATTTTTAATGCACATGCTTTAAGTTTATAACTTGAAGTGAGGCCATCTCTAGGATTTTGGCTTAGAAATAGACATTATAAAATACTTTGAACATATATCTAAAGTTCAAAAATAACACATGAAAAATACTAGCTCACTAAACTTAGGACTTAAGCAAATATTTGGGTGATCCGATAGTGTTGGTTTACAATTTCTAGGAGATTAAGCTTTTTTGCTGAAATCACATATTTTTAGAAAATAAAATGACTTAAGCCTTAAAATGTTCCATTTTAAGGATTCCAATTGAATATGGTTCGATCAAACCACCTTAGATCAAACCCCCTTGGATAGAACCCCACTAGTATTAAACCATACCTATAACAGAGTCTCGTTTACACCTATCAAAATGCTGATAAAAAACCACTTTTGATTTACCTTTTGGGCGATCAAATGAATACATTTAAAATTTATTTTTTGTAAGTATGTAGTCCTTATTATAAGCTTCCCAAAAATTATTATTTTAAATAAATTTAATTTAATTATTATAATTATTTTTTATTTCTTGTGAATGTAGGTTTTTCACCAAAAATCAAGCTCTCTGTTCTACACATGTGGAAAAATAGAAGATTATAATTTATTTATTTTTGAAAAATATGAGGGCACCAGATATTGAAGTCCTTGATCCGACAATTTTTTTTTAATTTTGATATATACAAGGTAAATTATGTGTTATATGGTTCGCCTATGTCTTAATTGTAATTGGTTTGACTTCGAAACTTGATTAAGGAAAAAATATTCAATAAAACACTATGAAACCAATTGTAAGCACTAGATATCATAGTTACAAATCTAAATTCAATATCATAGTTACAATTCTAAATTCGATAAAATTAGAATTTTATCCTTCATGAAAAAAAAGTTATGTGTTATATGGTGAGCGTCACTCCTTAAAAATGGTGTTTACTGAAAAAATCTAGTTTTCGAAGGAGATGGAAAAATAAGTGCAATTCGATTCCAATTTTTTTGAAAAATATATATTTAGAATCTACAGACAAAATGTCACAAATCACTAGTTTGCATCATCTTCAAATTCCTCACGGTTTAGCCGCTATAGGTGTCTGAAAGTGAAGATTTAGTTACAAAAAATCGATTCAGTGTCCAGTTTGACCAAAAATTGTAAACCAGTATTGCACGAGATCACCCATTTCAAAATGGATGCAATTGATATCGCTAGACAAAAGGGCTGGTTTTTGGATGACACCAATGGATCAAGTTGTTACTTAACAAATCGAGAGCTAGCTACAACAATTCAACAAAGGATTAGAACAAAAGGTTAGGGATTTGCAATATTTAGTGTTTTAGCCCTAAGGATGAACCCTAGCAAGTGGAAAATGAAACTCTAACTCTTAGAAGACCAAAATTTAGAAATTTAACCATGCAAGCACAAAAAAAATCAAATTTCTATCAGTGGCTCTAGTTGGACACATTTATTCAACATGAACAGAGTGAGATCATAAAATTTCCTGGTAGAGCAGACCACAGAATGTAGAGAAAGCCAAAAAACCAAAGGATTCTTAGACAAGGCAAAAAGAAAAAGAAAAACCAAACCAAACCAAACCTATATACATACATTCACATAGAATACAATGCACATGGAAAAGATCATATGTCAAGAGAATTATGTTTTCAAGAATTTTCCATGCACTAGCAGCTCAAGAAATTCACCTGTTAAAGTTTGAAGGAAGTATGAATCTTCACCATGGATATTACTCACCAAATGAGGTCCCAACCACAAAGCTTCAAATTTACCATTTTTTCCTTTATATTGAGACCTAGCATTCTACATAAGTACCTTATCAAACTTTCTTGAAGAAGCTTTCCTATCATACCAGTTTTTAACTTGTAGTTGCAACTTTGCATTTTTCTTTTGGGATTCTCTCCTCATTTCATCCATCTCCATCAAGACATTAATCCTATGTTGCATTTCATCATAAGGGTCATCATCATATTCTTGCACAAAATTCTACATCTTCATCATATTGTTCTATGGTAGCCTTGCATCTATGCCATAGACCAAAAAAAATGGAGAATACCTTGTGGCTTTCTTCACTGTAACACTATCTGACGGGTGATCCCACAATAGTGGTTTACACTTTTTGGGAGATCCTGATTTTTGCTGAAATCACCTATTTTTAGAAAATATAATGATTTAAGCCTTGAAAATTTCCATTTAAATGATTCCAATTGAAGAGGGTTTGATCAAACCACCTTAGATCAAACCCCCTTGGATAGAACCCCGCCAGTTTTAAACCATACCTATAACATAGTCTCCTTTACACCTATCAAAATGCTGATAAAAAACCACTTTTGATTTACCTTTTGGGGAATCAAATAAATTCATTTAAAATTTATTTTTTGTAAGTATGTAGTTCTTATTATAATCTTTCCAAAAAGTACAATTTTAAATAAATTTAATTTGATTATTATATTTATTTTTTATTTCTTGTGAATGTAGGTTTTTCACCAAAAATCAAGCTCTCTATTCTTCACATGTGGAAAATAACATATTATAATAAAAAATTCTGAAAAATATTTATGCACTAGATATTGATGTCCTTGATCCAACAAAAAAAATTGAATTTTGATACATACAAATTTTTTATGTTTTAGCCAGTAAATAATTTCTAAATTATAACTAGTTTGACTTTGAAACTTAATTAAGAAAAAAATATTCAATTAAATGCTATGAAACCAATTCCATGCACTAGATATCATAGTTACGAATCTAAATTTTTAAAAAATAGAATTTATCCTTCATAGAAAAAAAATTATGTGTTAGCCAGTAACGTCACTCTTTAAAAATGGTGTTTATTGTTAAAAAATAGTTTTCAAAGGAGATGGAAAAAGAAGTGCAATATGATTCCAAAAGTTTTGAAAAAAATATATTTAGAATCTACAAACAAAATTTCACAAATCACTAGTTTGCATCATCTTCAAATTCCTCACGGTTTAGCCGCTATAGGCACCCAAAAGTGAAGATTTAGTTAAAATTTTTTAGTTCAATATCCAGTTTGGCCAAAAAATGTAAACTAGTATTCTGGGATTACCCTACCCAAAGTGCTAATTTCAGTTTGGTGTCCCAGGCCTTCTTGTTCTTTTTTATCACCTTCTTGTTGATCTTCATCAAGCTTTTATTACTTGATTCTACTTGGCCATTGCCTTGTGGGTGATATGGGGAAGAGGAAGATATCTAAATTCCATATTTATCACAAAAAATTATGAACTCATTTGATCTAAAGCATATTATATTTTCTATTCAAATGATCTTTTATGGCACCCTAAATCTAACAAGATGTTGTTCAATAAGAAATCAATTACCACTTTTATTTTTTCTTTCTTAGTAGGGATTTCCTCAACCCACTTTGTGAAATAATCAATGGCAACTAGAATCCAAGAGTGTCCTCCAGGGATAACTTTAAGAAACCCCCCCCTCGGCGCAGGTGTAAAATCCTGGCGAATCTTGTATACTTCTTGATGAAAAATATTAAATTTATTGGCGATTTTTTTTTTTTTCGAGAAAAAAATCCCCATTGGAAAATCTTTTATAATCCCTGGAAGTCTATGGAAAATCATGGCGAATTGTAATTTTTTTAAATCGAATAAAATATTTTTCATTGGCGAATAAACCCGTTTTTCAAACCAGAATTTTTTTTCCATTGGCGGTTAAAACCTTTTTTCAAAGCAAAAAGTATATTTTCATTGGCGAATTAAAATGAATCTAAAAATAATAAAAAAATCCAGCGGCGAAATAAAAATCATATGGGCCGTTCGATGGACGACTGTAGTTGCATTCCGAAAGTAAATCTATCAAGCACTAGGCTTGCGATTTCAAACCTCCGAAATATCACTAGAACCGTTAGATTTCTAGAAATCAATGGTTGAGATTTTATTACCGTACAAATGGTTATAAAGTTTTGTTTCTCAGCGATTGGGTGACCTTGGCGGGATGCACAAATTTTGAAGTGACAACTCATTTAATGAATTGTACGATGCCATCAAGGGATGTCTTCTCAAACACCAACTGGATAGATCTTAGAAGAAGAAGAAGAACATGCTGAATTTCATTAATTTGTTATGGAAATATAGTTGGAACTGTACAGAGTCCCGGAACCTCCAGCAGTTTAACAACATACACGGATCCTTTAGTGAATTGTGAATTTGTGACACATAATGATAAGGGGGCGTAGTTTCAGCTTTTGAGCGCTTTTTGAATGTTGATTCTACAGGATGTGGGGTGACAGGTCTGTGAAACCACATTTTTGGCATTAGAGAGATAAAATAATATATTTCTAAATCTTTGTATTTATCAATGCTTCCTTTTAATTATGAATGAATTGTGTTTCTTCATGATAATTGTTCAATGTTTATCTATTAGTGTTAGGTCAAATTCATAATGCTTATTTTTTCATCTCTAAGACTTTGTGTTCAGATTAATTCATCGCTCATTCACTCTTTTCAATGTCTCGAATCTCGATGTTTTCAATTTCATTTCATTTAAATTCTCAATCTTTTTGAAGAAACTATGGTTGGCAGTGGCAATGGTGGCAATTAATGCCATATGTGATATGAATATCCGAAGCAATTGCTTGGACAACTCATAGCTTTAATGAAACAAGATTTGTAATGATTTCATATCGTTTGAATGAGTGATTTTGACAGCTTGTCAGCTTGAGGTAGAGTTCAAGTTGGCACGTAGCAAGATGTCAATCAAACTAGGAATTTTAATTATACAGGCTGGTAGCGGCACTGGTGGCCCATAAATAGGGATAGTGATTCAATTATTAGTAGATAGTGCCATAAGGGTTTTTATTTTCTAGGGTTAATAAGGATTCACGAAGAAGATGATGCAGTATTGGGGATACTGTAAATTCTCCTACCTACAATTATGTAGTTACAGAGTAATCAGTAAAAGACGAATTTCCCTTCAAGTTCAGAATGGGTGGAATTGGAAAGAAGTTGATTTGGTTAACCTGAATTTTCAGATGGGTTTTGAACCAGGATGAGGAGCTCTGATGGAGATAAGTGCTATCCAAATGCATAGAGGCTGCATGTAAAAGATGGGAGTAGATTTGTTTCTCCTTCTGTATTCTAACAGCTCCCATTTCCCCAGCATGGTTGGCCAGGCAAGCTCCATGCATTTATTTTCAAAGAGACATTTGTTTTTCATCTTCTGTATGACTCTGGTTCTCGAAGGGGATAAGTACATTTTGTATCTTCATGGCTCCCATTTCCCCAGGAGTGATTGGAACCCCCTTTGCCCAGCATGGTTGGCAAATCCACCAGCAGAAGCTTGGAATCATGAATTTATTTTCAGAGCCACATTTATTTTTAGAGATAGATGTGTATTAGGTTTTCAACAACAAAGCCTAGAAATTGGAATCAATTTGTAATCCATTGTAACGAGCAGCAACTTGGAATAAATTATTAAATTTTGTCTATGTGAAGTACTAAAGTGACACACTGACAAGTGACATATGTTATTTATACAAAACAGGAGCTATAGTGCTACTCGTCTGTAAAAAGATATGTAATAATGTGACATTGAAATTCAGTTGCAATGAAATAAATGGTTGTGCTGTGCTATTCTTGAATCTTCATTATTCATTTATGTTTAAGAGTAAAGAGTTGTTTTTTGAGTTCGGAACTTTAGTGTCACTGTCTATTAATAATTTAATATATTCAAATCAGTTTTTTTTCTTTTGAGAAATTAAGTAATATACTCTATGCAATATGCACTTGCGAATTCATGGTTATATCGAGCCATCGGGGGAATGCAATCATTCGTTCCACCGATGTTTATGTGTTACAACAATGTGCTTACTTTTGTTGATTCTATCGGTATATCGAGGACTGGGAGCGCACCTTATGAGTTATGAGTCTTCGCCTTCGGGCCATCGGCGAGGCTGTGATGGGGGTTCCACCGATAAAGCATTGTTAGGCCGATGCCTATGGTATTGACTTTAAAACACATGTGTCATGTTAATTTTTTTAAGTTAATATCATAAATTAGTAAATTACTAAAGTTTCAAGTTCAACCATTGGATGAACATTTGATGTATGGTTGTAGTTACATTCCGTAATGAAATGAACAGAGCGATGGGCTTCCCAACTTAAACCTCCATAATTACCCTATATCCATTAGATTCAGAAAGATCAACGGTTAAGATTATGACAATAGCAAACAATCAATATGAAAATTTTATGATGGTTTGACTTTGGTCATTTAAATGCCTATCAAAAAAATTGTTTAATTTACGAATTTTTATATAAAATCTTTTATAAATGGATTATCTTGAAAAATTAGAAAACAATGATAATTATTAGTGATAAATATAAAAATCTTCTGTTATAATTAACAATTAACAAAAGTTTCTAAAATAGTATTAAAAATAAATCTTGTTAAATATATTCTAAAAATTTAAAATAATTATGTTTTATTTTGAAAAGATTCTAAATTAATATATATTTTTATAATAATACTATAAATCATATATATTAATATAAAAAATGATAGCTATTATAAAAAAGTCAAAAGTTTCTAAATTCATATTAAAAATATTCAAAAAAGTTATATTCTATTTTCTTTTTATAATAAAAATTATAAAATTATATATATTATAAATTAAAATACTATATAATAATTTTTTACGGTTTAATAAAAATATAGCAAGTCAAACTATACGGTCTAATAAATTTTATAGCTATAATATACGGTTTAAAATTGAAAAAACGGTCAAATATGTAATAGACCATCAAATTCCATAATGACATGCACAGAGCTATGGGCTTCCCAACTTAAACCTCCAGAATCACCCTACAACCGTTAGATTTAAAAAGATCAACGGTGAAGAATTTGCAACTTGTAGACCTAAGACGCGTCATTCACTTTAATGTTCCAATTTTGAGAAACAAAACATTTAAAGCACTTTGTACTGCTAAGTGTCAACTGTTAAGTGATTAATGTTTATTTTAAAAGTTAATATCATTAACTACTCAAGTTTCAACCGTTGGATGGACATTTGATGTATGGTTGTAGTTGCACTCCGTAATGACATGCACGGAGCGATGGGCTTCCCAACTTAAACCTCCGGAATCACCCTATAACCGTTAGATTTAAAAAGATCAACGATGAAGAATTTGCAACTTGTAGTCTTGTAGACCTAACTCCTAAGACGTGCCATTCACTTTTACATTCCAATTATGAGAAAAAAAACATTTAAAGCACTTTGCACTTTGGAATTGTACTGATTTTTAAAGTCTTCAATCTTCAGATTGCTCATTGTAGTGCACCACCCTATTTTGGATTCCATAGTTCCACTTCCAACAACGCCATTCCAGTTTTCAAGTGTCGAGACTCATAATCTGGGTAAGTGAAAGAATTCATGTGGCTACATTTCAACTTTCATCATTTGACACTTCTTAAAATCTTATTTTGTCAAAGTTTGAAGTTTGGTTTTAGACTTTAGAGACTCAAGAATTCATTAAAATTAAGGAGGACTAATAGGTATTACTTATTAGGGAATTCAAATTACACAACTTCACATTTGTACAAGCATGTCTACCACCACTACCACTACAACAATGTTCGATAAAAAAACGCATTATGCAGAATTGCTTAAAACCCCAGGTTTCACCGATGGGTACCATGATATTTATGATCCTGAAATCTATGGTAGGCGTACCTCAGAACTTAGATTTTCATCTCAGAATAAGGCTGCAAAGCGAATAGAAATTGATAGTATCAGTGCACCGTGGGTAACTCGATTAGGGTGCATGATGTTACATGAAGTTTTCCCTTGCCCATAATTTATCATGGTCTGTGCCGAAAATTATGATGATAACAAAAGAGCAATTTTTAATAAAGATAACCAAGAAGAATTGTTATCCATTAATGCAGAAGAACTTGGAAAAGTGTTGGGGTTTACAATCGAAAAATTTGGAAACCACCACATTGACCTAGAAAAGCTTGCTAGTGATTATGAAGCAATGGAAGAAAGGCTGAAAAATGATTTCTTAAATCAAATAGTTAAGGATAGAAACAAATTGAAAGGTGGTCATAAGCCTCCTTATAATTTGGATTTTTTTAAACCATGGGTACAGGATACTATTTCCATGCTTGCATTTTGCCTCGGTCTGGATAGCAATTTGGAAGTGGGTGTAAGCCTCCTTCAAATGGTATATAATATCCATTATACTAAAGAACATGTCAAATATAATTATACACATCACATTGTAGAATCCATGCATAAACAATTTTTAATGATTAAAGCAGGTTCCACGAAGACATTTAGGTTCACAACCTACTTGTGCTATCTCTTTCTATTCAAATTTAGAGGAATGTTTCAGACCAACAAGTTTCAGATTCAGCCCTACAGTAATGCAGAGGAAAAAAAATGGCTCTAGTATATGAATGAACCAATGAGATAAGGATGCATGATTCTTGAAGGAACTACAGTCATTTTGTGGACTACTTTTTGGCTTCATTGCATCAAGTAATTACAAATAATCCAATGCCTAGATTGCCTATGTCATGTAGAAACTGCATGCAACTAGGAAAATAAATACAATTGGTTGATTGGTACTTAATGGAAGAATATACTATGCTAAGATTTTATGGATCGGGAGTACAACCATACAAACTTCCAATACATGTGACATAAAGGGTTTTTGAATTGGAATATGTAAGGCAGGTGCAGAGTGCTGATGAACTACACTTTCTCAGTCAACAAAAGAAGACCTTATTTCCTTCTTTACCTTTTTCATGTGGAGGGTTCACATTCGAGAGAACTTTGAATTTTTTTGACTTTGATCCTATCTGTCACTGGCAATATGATCCATGTGACATCATTAAATCAATGATTGTGGCCAATAGGAATGCTGCAAATAGAATTCAACATCAAAGTAAACCCTTGCTTGAAAACTTGAGAAACAAGGATTCTTGGGATGAGGTCAAAATAGCAATGGAGAAAAGTGCTATTGAGAATGGTATATCTTTTGAACAATTGTCAGCAAAAATTATGGCATTGCACCAAAAAGACAATCAGGACATACAAATTTTTTTATGTAAAAATTGATAAACCATCTAGTAGAGTGAAAATTCTAGGTTCTCTAGAGACGAAACTTATAGATAAAAAATGGTCACGATAAAAAATTACTGCCTTTTGGTCTATGAGGAAGGACCTAGGTGATCCAAGAGCTCTTGAAGAGTATGATGATAACGAAGAAGATGAAAAATTTAGCAAATTGTGGAATATAGAGCATGGGAATCCTGATGGACATGATGAATCTGATGATGATATTGATATGGAAGAAGAAGAACAAAGCCATGCCAATTACAAACCTGGTTTAAGTGAGGTTGCAAAAGCAGAATATGCTTCAACATATACTTCAAGAGCAGCCATACTTGAAAAAATTGGTTATGAAGGTGGTCCTTTGGGGTCCAAAGGACAAGGTGGAGGCCCTTCGACAATACAAAGTGTTGAGCATAGAAAAATAGGTGATAAATCTGGCCTTGGGTTTGGAGGTGAAAAAGTAGACCAAGGGGATACAAGACAAAATCAATTTGTTAGAGCTTCTAGTCCTCATCCTCATGGTCAGATACAATCACAACTAGGACATGCCCTTGGTGGACAGCTTAGTGCGACTGGGAGTGCCATTGGTGGTGATGGTATGGGTATTAGTACTAGTAGTGGTCAACATGTGCAACAACGAAAAATTACACACAATACTAAGAGGAAAACAAAAAAAGATACCATGGAAACACTAGGTGATCAAGGCAATCAAAAGAGGTAAAGGATTTTGAGAGGTCAAAGTCACACTATCAGTGGATCCACTTGTACCACAAAGGAGTTATTTCCAGAAACTCCCACAAATCAAGTTAGTGTGGGTGTGACATCATTAGCAACTACAAGTACTCCTATTCCTTCGCCATTAAAGCATTCCATTGTTCCTACCTACCCAGGTAATGATTTCATTGAAGATTTTAAAAAGAAATCAGACTTGAATAAAAAAGAAAAGAAGCAACTGATGGAGAGTGTGTTTGCTGTAACTTCAGAGACTGCAAAAACCATGGTATTACCCACATTTGACACAAATAAAAAAATCATGGAGTACACAATTGTTGTTCCCACAGTTCAAAACAAACCAACAAATCAAATGGATCAATTTGAATACCAGGTAACCAATTTTCAATTGGATTTTTCTGGCCTGAAAAATATTGACAAAATTAATGTATCAAAGAAGAAAAATGAATTGGTGTACACATCATTGCTAAATAAAGATAGAGAGAAGAAAAGGTTGCAGACCCAAATAGAAAAGTTACAGGCAGACCTAGCAAGTGAGAAAGCAAAGAGGAAAGTAGCTGATAACAAGAGCAATGAATTAGAAAAAAGAATAATAAAATTTGCCTCTACATCAGCAAGCAATGAGGATAAATCAAATGAGAGAGAAGTGAATGACCTGAAGCGAAGGCTAGATGAGAGCAACAAGACATATGATGAGGAAAAATCCACTTCAGAAAACTTAAGACTAAACATTGCGAATGAAAATGCATAGTGGGAACAAAAATTGGAGAGATAGAGAAAAACAAATGAAAGATTGGAGACAGAGCTGACGGAAGCAAAAGAAGAAATTAAGTCTTCTCAAAATAGTTTATCTGCATTTTGTAGAGATACAGTGAGGCATATGGAACAAAAGATCTGGGATGAAATAATACAGAGGTTTGATCATTTGTGTGACATGTTTCAATTGATTGATGCTACCAGAAAACATTATAAGAAGCTCAACAAATATTTAGTGGACAACAAAAAGGTGTTGGAATTAGAGAAATCTGCAAATGAAGTTCTACAAATAGTCTACAAAGCCAGTGACAATGATCTGAAATCAAAAGGGATTACTAATCGGATTTAAACCTCAATGAAGTTGTCATCTATCATTGAAAAGTGTTCGAGAATGTCTGGAACAAAGGAATATTTGCATTTGGTTGCAGACAAGATGAAGGTGGTGGATGAAAAGGTAAGGAACTTCACAGAGCTTGGTTTTCAAGAGCCTTTTGACACAAATGAGCAATTCATTGGAAAAGATGCTTTCAAAAAGAAGATGGAAGGTGCAAGGAAGATTGATTTGGACCAGTTTCCTCAGAACCAAGATGTGAACTATTTGGATTCCATCAGAACACTGATAACCTTGAATGCAAAATTGACTGAAGAATTCAAGACAGGTTACATTTCCAATTACAATCAAGAAATGTTAACAAAACTTCAAGTCAAACAACATCAGTTAGAGCAAATGGCAATTCCACCACTTGAAGAGTGGAAGTTGCTAGAAAAGTTGATACAGTGACTTGATATATTATTTCCAATTTTTGATAATTTGAGTTTCGAAGTTCCAACTCAGCTCTGTGTAGACTTATCTTTGGGCATTGGCAAGATTTCGCATTGCCAATTCCAATATGTACTCCTTCATGTGAAATTCAATTAAAAAGCTCAAATTTAGACTTCAGTAATGTGATGATGTTCAATTATCTGGATTCTGTATTATTTATTTTATCATTTGAACTAGTGATGAACTATTAGCTCATTATATTTACTTCTTGGTAGAGCTAAAGCTTATAAGTTATGCATGTTGAACTGTTAGCTTCTGTTATGTTTTGACTAAAAATCCTGATCAGTATCCACCAACTTACACCTCACCCACATCCCACATACTGCAAAAATACACTACATTTGATTTTATGATTAGCACAAATTGCAGGGATTTGTGTGACAAGATCCATTTTGTAGCCCACATTACTACTTGATCAATGATCATGTCCATAAATAAATCTAAAACCCCATGGTCACAGCCCCTATTCGAGAAAGAATTCAAATTCAATGTACTGATAAATTGAATAACATAAACAATTTGAATAACATAAACAACCACTTTGGAGATAGCCAAATAAGTTAATAACTTATAAGCATATGAATCCACAATAGTTGAACACTCGAAAGAAAATCAGTAAATATGTGTAACCTTCTCCATTGTATTGATCTTGAAAGTTCAAATGATATACATTATAAAAATAGTTTATGATATGAATAATGAGATGGATGGGCGAATTGGTGCAATCTATTATCTATCTTCTTACTATTTTCTACTCTAAACTCTAATTAAAAATGATTTGATGATCCATTTATCTCCTATTGGGGTCTTGATCTCTCTTATATATGAGACGCAACAAGCTACAAACCCCTTGCAAAAAGTCATGATGTTTTGACAACTAAACATAACTCAAATTATAAATAAAACAATGTTGTAGGTGAATGCACCGATCCGTTAATCTCCAAGCAGAAGCCCATGACCACTGACCACCTAAGATATGTTCAAGGATTCTACTCCATGATAGGGTGCTCATCATGTCGTTGGCTGGCGTTCTTCCTCTGAATCTGATGGTTGTCCCATTGGATCTGATTCTGACAAATCTACAGTTTGGCTAATAAACATATTGACTGCAAAGAGGTGATGGATGTACTCCTGTTCAGCATAGGTGTCCATGTTAGAGATCGCCTCTTTCATATCATATTCTAGAGACATTATTTTTTCAAGTTGCTTATGACTGTTTTGTAAAACCATATCCTCATCATTTATTTCTTGCAACGCAGCAATCAGAAGCCCATCAAGCTCTTCCTTCCAATCATCATATTCTCGTGGGTTTCTAATGCCAAAATGAAGTGTCGAGAGTGGGACTAAATCAAAGCAGTCGAAATCTTCCCTAAGCTTGTTATGATATCCGTTATGTGATTCTACCAACTTGTTATATGTCAGCAATATTTGTCCTTTCATGGCATTCTGATCTATGAGCTCCTTTTTTTTCTCCATTATTCTAGGCTGCAATTGTTCATTCTCCACCAATGCAATGCATGTCTGATTGAATACTTCCCAATATTCAATAGAACATTTCATCATTTTATTGAACCTTTCTTTTATCATTTCAGATACAGTGTTATATTTGATGGTTTTCACTTCTTTCTCCAATTCTTTGCATTTCCCCTGGGATTTCAGATGGCAATTCTTCCAGTAGGTTGCATCAGCCAATGCATCAAGCACTCTCTTATCTTTTTCAAGCCTTGGGGAGTACAACTTTGATGTGGAGGAGGAAGATGTTTTTTCTCGCTGATTTTCTAGCTCCTTCTTCAGTTTTTCATTTTCCTTAATCAGTTTATCGATCTATGCTTTGGTAAATTTTGCCACATTTATGTTCAATTCTGCTGTCTCCATAAGGTTGGTATCCACTACTCGTTGAACCAAGAGATGACCAAACAGTTGGTTTGGATTACTAATTATAGCAGGTCTTTTATCATGGGGATACAGTGACCAAATAAGCAAGGTGGCTTCGTCTGGGTTGTACCCAGATCCTGAATACATTTTGTCACTTGCTTCTTCTGTTAAGTTCATTGTTGTATCCCCTCTTTTTTTGAAGCTGTCAAATACAATTGAAGAGCTAATATCCCACCCTGGCAGGAGCAACACTCTAGCTTCTTGAAGCAATTCCCTACCTCTTTCAGGAGTGATGGACTCCATTTCTTTTTCTACCTCCCTTTTCAATTCCTCCAGAGCGATTGCCTCATGTTCATGAGTGATATCCTATATCTGCTGTCTCATTTTTCTACCTTTATATTCATAAACAAATGATTTAAATTCAGAAGATTTAACTAAATCACAATCATAAATAAAATGTTGTCCAGCCATGACCCTCACATCATCAAATAGTTCATTTGATGCTTCAAAAATTACAATATTCTGCTCTTGAGGGGGATCATACTGTTCAATCACAGGAGCACTGATTTACTTGACCTGCTCACCCTCTTCATCACTCTGCTCTTCTTCACTTATATCAGTATCTACAGAAAAACATACCTTAGGAGTAGGTTGTGAAGGTATGTAATCCAAGTGCTCTATGTCTTCAGCTTGTACTCCTGAATAGTTTGCATGAGGTGCATCAAAAACAACTGGGGGAACATCCTTTACTAGTTCATTGACATGAGCGATGAGTTGCTCAATTCTTGTTAAAGGATCCTGTATCTCACCAAATGCCTTTGAATAAGATGGGACATTTTTCCTCTTCCATTCCTCTGCAAGCATAATCTTGTTATAGGCGGCCATTCTTTCCTTGGTGGAAGCCTCATCATGGTTTCTTATGACATCTTCGATTGAGAACAAATGTTCATAACCTGATAGCCCCTGCAATAATCTCGCCTTGTGAATAAACCCTTCTACATCAAATTGTTTCCTTACATAACCTAGAGGTAGGTTGTACTGTGCTAATTTACCATCAATTTCTCCATATCCTTCATTGGAAACCACTGTAAGGTCTCCAAAACATAAGGTGTTGGGCATAATTGATTGTTTGCTATGTCCTTTGAGGTGTTTGGAATCAGATTTTGCCAATTTCCTCACAATTTCTAAAAAATCTATTCGGTCTGGAACTACTAGTGGCATCAAGTGTGGAGCCCCTTCGAACCCATAAACCCTTATCACTGTACAATCAGGGAAAGCATACCAGTCTCCCCAGTTATGATTCATTTTATTTCTCTGGTCATTTTCCTTTGGTATTAGAAATCTTTGTACTTTTGGGGATAGGTTATAGTTGCACGGATACCCCAACAACTTCATCAATGGTTTTACAAAAAATTCTTCAAAATAAAGGTAATGAGACCTACCAAATCGGTTGTCCCACAATGAAGTCCACATTTGTACAGGTTTAAAATCTCCATTTTCATCTGTATCTTTTATCCTTAATTCTTCACTCCAGACCCCTCTGACTTGTCCCTCGTACAATAGCAAATGCATAAGCAAAGAACAGTGTTCAAAATTAATATTATCACTATTATTTTTAATCTTTTCGAGCCCTTGATGTAGGGCATTGGCCAAGTAGCTAGCATAATCAAATGGCCTGGCATCCTTGCTCTGTATGTCTACAGCTAAGACCATTGAGGCAATCGACATGACTGGCAAAACCTCTACTCCCAAAACCTGACCAACTGAATAATAGGTATATTGGAAATACTCTTCGAACAAATCTTCATGGAAAGGAGGGTTTTCACTGCTAGAGAACCTCCTGAGTTGGCCTCCATCATCCTTGGGCCTATTCAAAGGTAATTTCCATCTCTTATAGCTGGTATCCATGTGGCGATACTCTGTAAAGAGATCTTTGAGCGTGAATGATAAATTCAGTGAACACTCTAACTAAAAGACATTAGAAATGAGATCCCTAGAAATAACAAGCATGCCACCCCTGCCATGTGACTGAATAGTTCTTTTCTTGGGGTCATATCTGATAGAAAGAGCTTTAATTAGCTCTGCGTTCACAAACACATTGGGCACCACAAGTCTTCCTAGGTTCAACCTCCATGGATTGCAGACTGGTTGGAACCTAAATTGTTTTCTGTAATGGTACATGAAGAGGTCGTACCCTCGTTACGGTGTCCAAATATCCCCTAAGCCCTTATGTTTGTCCCATAATCGATCCATGGAAGGATTCATTTGAGCACTCCTCTTGGGTCTCGGCCCTGACCCAGGACATTGATCTATCAGGTCTTCATTTAGGAGTCTCTTAGGCTTTTTGGTTTTCTATTTTTTAGCTTTAGGTTTGTCTGTACTCTCTTCCATTATTTAAATCTTAAGCTTTTGAGTAAAATAGCTTCTCAGCTAGGTCTGAAAGTGAAGTACTTATGCGAGTCTCACCGAGTTGCCTCCACAATCCACCGGTCTTTTCTATGTCAAAACTCCAAGTTTTTGCCTTTCTGCTTCTGCCCTAAGCGAAATCTTCTAGGATTTTGTAACAACTATGCGATCAACTTGTGATATAATTCACTTCAATTTTGGTTCATAAATGCACCGCAACACGATGCCACAGGATGTCACATCAGTCTTTCACCGATAGCCACCCTCTCCACCGATGGACACCTATCCTTCGTTCTATTGGTGGGATGCCAGATAATGTTTCCTCGATGCACCATAGTTCCCCCGATATACTTTATGCATTCGATAATTCATGGTTACTTTTGTTGACAACTTGACTCTATTGGTATATCGGGAGAGCACCTTAGGAGTCAGCCTTATAACGTATTGTTACACCGATACTAGGTTGTGAGCTATTTTTATCGGGCCATTGGTGGGATTGTGATGGGGTTCCGCCGATGAAGCATTGTTAGGCCGATGGTATTGAATTTTGTTAGGAATGGGGGAAGGACTACGTCACTACGGAATTTCAATTTTTTTTTAATTACGCTGAAAGCGTTATACAGTGAAAGCAACAAAGGAATATTCATAAACTTTTTGAAGCTTCATTGAAAATGATAGGCAAGTGGAAGTATGTGCTCCTTAAAAATAACAAGCACATAAAATGTTTTTTTTTTTCTATTTTTCAAAAAAATTTAAATTAAAAGCTTCCAAATAAATAGTTGTTAATTTAAATACTTTTGGATTAAAATTACAAACTAAGATATGTATGCTTAAATAGTTTTTTATATATATTATTAATTAATATATATAAAAATAGTAGAAATAACTTTTTATATATATTATTAGTTTTTCATATATTTTATTAATTAATATTATAATAAACAATGTTAAGTATTGATAACTTTCAACATTCTTTATATATATTATTAATTAATATATGTATACTAGTATTTATGGATGCAATATGAATGTAGGCTATAATATGGATCTTGTCACACAAATTTCTACAATTTGCATTGTTCATAAAATCAAAGTGTGGTATATTTTTGTGATTATTGATAAAATAAGATAATTCATGCCCATGGTCAAATTATAATTCATGGTTACTTTTGTTGACAACTTGACTCTATCGGTATATCGAGAGAGCACCTTAGGAGTCAGCCTGATAGAGTATTGTTACACCGATACTAGGTTATGAGCTATTTTTATTGGGCCATCGGTGGGATTGTGATGGGGGTTCCACCGATGAAGCATTATTAGGATGATGCCCGATGGTATTGAATCTTATATAATTTATAGAATATCATCAACTACTTTACTACAGTTTGACTTTGGCATATGTATTATGATTCATGAAGTGCAATATAATATAAAATATCATGGAGACTTGGACTGCAATATAAAATAAAATATTCTGAACTTGAAGTGCAATGATACACAATTTATTTGAATACAATATACAAAATCATCAACTACAGTTTGGAATATGATTCAAGCTGACATGTAGTGCTTGAGTGCAATATAAAATAAGATATCATGAACATGAAGTGCAATGATTCACAATTTCAATGTTCATTGAATACAATATAAAATATCATCAGACATCAACTACACTTTGGACTTTCGAACAATGGAAACTGATTCATGAAGTGCAGAAAAAATACCTAAAACCTGCTAATTATCTCCCATTTTCCAAACAGAGTTAGGGTCCTCAAACCGATCCTCATCTTCGGATAAAGTAAAAGAGTCATCTTGATTCTGAGACTGCTCTGTAGTTTCTTCAGCCTGTGTCTCAAATTCAACATTCATTGTTTGATTTGTGTCAATTTCAATATCATTGTCATCTGTCCCAGGCCCAGTCCCACTGCCACTACCACTAGTACCGGCGGTTGTTGGAATTGGAGAGCCTGTGTTGCACAACCCGGTCCCTCTTCTTTCACATGTGGACCTCCAAATTGCGAGTGCCCTTTCAAAGGGAAATTTTTTGACATTATACGTAGTTCCTTTCATCCTCAAGCAATTTTCCAAATTCTTGTCCAGTTTGTTTCTTAACTTTGATTTCAAAAACCCCAATGTACTGAAAACTCTCTCATCCTCCACTGACCCCAATATCATTGTTTGACATAAATCAACAAGTTTGAAATATTCTGACATTGAACCACACAATATTTCACTCTGACCTAAGCTTGTCCAAACCTTTTTTATTGATCCCAGTTCAAAGGCCTTCTCCTTGCCCATGGATTTATACTGCTCCCTCATAGCTGTTGCAAAAATTCGAGATTGCTTTCTAAGCTTTTTTTCATCTAAAATTCCTTCTATTATTTGTTCATTGTATGTTGACTTTTTTGAAAACTGTTCGATCAAGATTTTTACTTGATCATGAAAATATTTTGGGTTATCTCGGTTTACCCAAAATTGAGGATACACAATACCCATGGCTTCAAGTATTTCATGTCGAGGGAATCTTTCATGAATCTCTGAGGAAAGAGATTTTGCAATTTCCTTCAAATTATCACTAACTGATTTAACAATGCCGTTAAAATCCTCCTCGTTAACAGGTACTTCTTTTCTAGAGTGCCTGCCAGTGCTTGTCTTACAATGGTACATTGGTATATCATTTCCACGCACACAAATACATAAGTGCCCACTTGCATTAAACTGTAAATAATTATCAGGATTATTCAAATCAGTAATTTTTCGCCACATCAAATAATTTGCACCTTCTTGTGTTAGATCTAGATATAGATGATCGAGGGCCAAGCATGTAAGTTTATGTAGATTGGCATATTCATAAATATACATAGTTCTATCTTGGGCTTTCTTCACAAGATTGTTCATCTCATCCAGCATGGGGAGAAGACTAGCTAAAGTCAAGAGTGTCTCTATATCGCTTAACCTATGTAAGAGGTCAGGATCTTTATCTACTGTGCTGCGATGCTCGTACATCACTCCAATCAAGGATTGATATTCTGAAAGAACTCGTTGCACTGGTCCATGCATGGAGATCCATCTGGTATCAACATCCTTGAGAAGCTTGTTTCCAGGTGTTATTCCCTCAGCAAAATGTTGAAATTCAAGGAAACGTTTGGGACTTTGACAAAAGTATGTGTAGATCTCGCGAACAAGATTTTCAACTTTTGAAACTGTAGGAAACTTGCTTACAATTTTGAATGCTAAATTCATTCTGTGGGCCATGCAGTGAATGCCAAGCATGTATGGTGCAC
The DNA here is from genome assembly GCA_007115665.2 of Sequoiadendron giganteum. Classification (NCBI taxonomy): domain Eukaryota; kingdom Viridiplantae; phylum Streptophyta; class Pinopsida; order Cupressales; family Cupressaceae; genus Sequoiadendron; species Sequoiadendron giganteum. The sequence goes on from CM021100.1 coordinate 215,989,988, forward strand.
AAGTAGTTTGTAACTTTGTGCAAAGATCGCTCCTTTGACCTTGCATCACTGCAGCTCCATCAGCTCCTACACACACCAACTTTTTGGAAATTGTCAACTCATCCATACCTGCAATTTCATTCAAAGATTTCTTGACTAGTTCAAATAGATTTTGCGATGTTGAACTGTCCTTCATTTTACGAACACAAAGAAGATGAGCTTGGCAAACATGTTGTTCTACAGTATACGAATGCATACAAACCCAAGAAGTATTGTCTACCATAGTAACTTCATCTAAAGATAATGCAATGAAATTTGACTCTTTTAATTTCTCCTTTAAATCTTGATTTTCCACTGCAACAAGACAGTTCGCCCATTCCCATCTAGCGTTTACTGACCAATGTGAGAAGGGAAAGTGGGGAACACTCAAATAAGATAATAAATCAAAATATTCTGGGTAGTCTGTCATAGGACACCCCTTGGACAAAATATGAAAAACAACACTCATCTGAATAGTTTTTGAAAGATTTATTGCTGCCATGGCTTTTCCAAAATGAGCCTCAAGTGTACCTTCACATTTTTTAATCTTCGAAATTCTATGGTTATGCTCTCCATAATCTGTGGCATACTTAACATGAAGACATTCTTCCTTTGATTTCCATCGTACGACTGATTGTTCCTTTCTGTCTACGATTTGTTTTTTGTAAACTTTGTCGATATGCTTTTCTATAGTGTTAAGCTTTAGCTGCATTGTCTTGTCTTTTCCACTTTTCCAACTACAAATCTTACATCTGACCTTTGTTTCCCTTTCAATATCATTTTCATTTAATACCCCCACTGGTTCAAGGAATGGGTACTTCGACAACCAACCAATTTGAAAATTCCTTGTCATTTCCCACTCATGCCCAGATTTTTCTTTGCCTTTTCTTTTCTTGCTACCAACATCATCCTCATCCAAGTTGATTATCTCATTCTGGCTATCTAGGGTATCCCTTGGAACATCTTATGCAGTATTGCCATCCTCATTTGATACATTTTGATTTAACACAATGACAATCTCACTTTGACCTTCCTGTGGCGGAAGAGTTGATGATGTATCTCCATCTTCAATAATATTTGGTGGAAGAGTTGATGGTGTAGCTCCACCTTGATCTGATGGATTAGAAGCTTTGCCAATTCCAAAGTAAGACTGTATGGTACCTCCCCGTTTTGGGCATTTTGATGGCCTCCCAGTCTCTTCATTACCTACCTGCTCAAGAGTCTTACCCTTACTGCTCGACATATTGATCTCACTTTGAATAAAAGTTGGAAAAAAATGTCTTCTTGTTTAAGAAGGACATACCAATAGAGAATATAGATCCCATTCCCTACTTAAAATTATGTTTAAGACTAAAGCAAGAATGGAAAACAAATAAAGAAATCTTATTATTATAACTAATAGTCTAATAACTAATAACAGTATGAAGAAATGATCACTCACCTTTGAGTCTATGTTTTCAGCTTTCGCTGACTTCTGAATTGAGAAGTAGAACCTCAGAACCGAACAAAATGTGTAAGAACAAATAACAGTTTCAATTGTATTTATATCAATCCATATTTGGCGAATTCCGCGGGATTTTGAAATGGTATGTTAAAAATTTGGCAAATCCCACATGCTTATACAACGATACCTTGAAATTTTCAAGGCAAAATAGGTCCTCATAAGCAACTATTTATAAATTTTAATTGGCGAAATGGGTCTTCACAAGCAACTATTTGTAAATTTTAATTGGCGAAATGGGTCTTCATATAATGTTGTTTTAATAGTATTGGCGAATATGTAGGTGACTTTGACATGCTCCCCAGGATTCTAGGCGAAAATATTGATCAGTGCATTAGAAACGCGTATTCTATTATGGCGAATTTATTGCCTAAACATGCCTTGTAAAAAAAAACTGCTGGCGAATGGACATGCATTGGATCGATAGTCCATGAATTCCTGGAGATTTGAACACCCTGTAGATATAGTAGATTCGCCAAATTCAAATTGCCAGATTCCTAGAATTCGCCAATTGGTGAAGATTTGCCACTAAAGTTATCCCTAGTGTCCTCCATTGGATTTCTCTGAGATTTCTCCTATAAAATCTATCCCCACTATTGGAAGAGTGCTTGGATCGATATTGGTTTGAGTGGAAAATTCCCTTAGAATTTAAGTTTTCTAGAGAACCTTTAGCATGCATCACATGCCTTTACCAACTTATGGTCCAATCTTTAAACATAGAGGGCCACCAAAAACCTACTCTTAAAACCTTGTGAGAAGTTGTCTTTTCCATGTAGTGGCCTCCACGTAAAGCATTATGCATATCAGTCTCATGATTTCTAAAGCTTTCTTACCATCAACACACTTTAGTAAAACTCCATTTTTATTTCTCCACCAAAGATATTTGTCAATAATGACATATTTGATTGTTTGTAGCTTCAAAGTCCTCTCATTGTTAGTGGTGTAGTCACGGTAGGAGGGTTCCAAAAAGAATAGTCTGGATTGTGCAACAATGAGTCAACATAGTGAAAAAATACACAAAAATCGATATATGGACATGAATTTTCATTAATATAGAATTCTCATAAGCAACACTGGCCATAAGGATGAAGATCTAGGGCTCACAGGCCTACCAAAAATAGGCTTCTTGCATGTCCCCGAAGGGTTTATGCAAAAATCTAATGATCCTAAACTTCTAACTCAGAACTGGTGATGTATCTAAAAATTAATCATTTATAATGATTATGGATTATTATAAATATGATTCTCAAGATCTAGTATAGGTTCATGTCGACCACAAGGTTAATAACCCAATGAAAGATAAAACATGAAAATTAGCCTTAAAGCAATAGTAGATAACTCCACGTAAGAAGATGTAACTTGCGAATATCCAAGATAGGTCCCAAAAAACCCAAGATGCTTGTATGATGTTCCATTTAGGTTTGCATGATCTATAAATAGGTATGTTCTAAGAAACTAAGCCAGGTCAGCCCCAAATGCTCTGTTTAAGAAAATATAATGAAATTGTAAAAGCGATAACTTTTGATATACAAGTTCAAACGATCTAAAATCTGGATATGTGTTAGATGTCCATGTTTAGATGCTATATCCTACACCATGAGCTAAGAAACAATAATACAGTGAAATTCATTGTGAACTAGTGAAACTGCTATTGAATGTAATGCAGGAAAATAACTGCTTTTGGTTGATGCAATATTATTTTACAACTAGGGATGCTCTTGCATCAGACACTCGACATTGGAAGAAAAGGGAGTCCCTCACTTTATAGGGCTAAGAGGAAAACCAAAATGGTCCACCTCTGCTTGAGATATTTGTGATGAATCCTCTACTAGTTTCCCTTTCAACTTCACAAGATACTCTTTAGTGCTCTTTTTGGTTTTGGTATCCAAGATCTACTTAATCTCCTCCAGTTCTTGTTGTGGAAATTGTTTTCCTAAATCAACTACATCACTACTGTCACGTGTTCCCCTTTGTGAACCTCATCTATGTCTACAACATTAAATATAGGTGATATACCCATTGTCTTTGGTAACTCCACTTCATATGCATTTCTAGAATTGAATTTCCTCATAATCTTACAAGACTATTCTCAATCCTAATACTTTGGTTAGATAATTTTACCTATCCTATTTAATGAATAGATGCATATCTTGTTTCATGGGTAGATTCCTATTCAATTGGATGGATAGATAATTATATGTGTATACAATTGAATGACCACTTAAAAAGATAATAAAGCTTAACAAAAAATGGTGAAATTTAGAGGTACAACTAGGAGGTTGCTACAAGTTTGTGTAAGATTTTTTGTTATTTGGGTGTTGTGTGCTTTAGCTTATTTTTATATTATAGAAAAAAATTATTGTTTTGGATTAGTCCAAGGATTTGGGAATGTTCAGTTCTAGTTGTTTTGTGAGATATTGAAGTTTGGGTGAGTTTTGTGCAATTTATTGAGTGTGGGTTTGTAAGTGTGTTTTTATTTCTTTCTCTCTTTTTTTTCTCTATTTTTTGGCATCTTTTTCTATTGTTATAGAAAATTTATGTAAAAAATAATCAACCATATCAATAGATGAAGTCCCAAAACTTATTGTTTAAAAATTGTCAAAATTAGGTGCACGATTCATTAAGAAACTATCAAATTTATGTGGGAATTACTTTATAGTTTTATAAATTATTTGAAGAGGGTTTGAAAATTAATGTTATTATTTATATTATTTTCTATTTTTTAATTATTATATTTGCAAAACAATATTCGGGGATATTACGAAAACATAGATAATCTTTGAGTGTATTTGGAAGGAATGAGAGGTCAATCCCTTGATAAAACCATATGTGAAAATAATGCTTATAGTGAGAAGGCTTAAAAATTTCATGAATAGAGGTATAAGTATCTTGAGATCTAGGACCAAACTAGAAAGGATGCTTAAGAGATTCTTAATGCTCACAAAAGGTACATCAACAATAGGAAATCCTTAAATAGGTTAACTTGGAACCAAAGGAAAGGCCTTGGAAAGGAATATAGTAGGCTAAGTGAGTGAGTATTGTCTCAACAATGCTGGACCAAGTAGTACAAAATGTGTACTACCAAACTACTAACCAATCTTCTAAAAACCATTTTTGATTTAAAATAAGTTTTATAAAAGGATGAGGCAAAAAATAAGAATAGCCTTTAAAAGGCTTGTAATTCTAAAATAGTGTATTAGGATACCATTTCTAATCTTTACGTCCTGACTTGTAAGACCAAATTCCAATATTTTGAATCATGTTAATAAGAATATTATCAATAATGGTTTCAAATGTTTCATGACCTTGATTTAAAAGATAAAACTTTTCCTTGACTTCAATCTAGGTAAGAAACTTCTTTGTCAGCTCGGATAATAAATTAGGGAGGGATTTGAGCCCTTGTTTAAAAAAAATCAGATCATAGACCTATGACATCTTAATAAGAGGGTGATCTTAGCATTGAAAAACAATATACCATCAAATATTTTGTCGATTGATATATAGCCGATTATGAAAGCCAATACTATAAAACATTAATTTTTTTAAGTCATATTACAACTAAATGATATTTCATAGATCTAATGGGTCATTAAAATTAGATGTTATATATAATGATATAAGTATCTCATAAATTATATTTTTACTCATTTCAATAACAATAAGAAAATATATACAATTTTTTAAAGAAAGATATATTCTATTGGATTGTATGTTAATGAAAATACATAGAAGAGGACATAGGATAGGTGATTCATTGTATGAAAATATCAAGTTCTAAAAATGATAATCTGTATTTTCAAAGTGTAATGAATTAAAACTTAAAACTCCTTTTCCCTTAAATATTTATGGCTAAGTTGCTTATACATATATATATATATGACGCACGCACATAAAATCCTCTTATCGATTGCTATGGGAGCACTCATTATTTTGGATTAAAATATGTCATGGAGATATTTCTAAAAATGTTCTTAAATTCTTTTTTCAAATTGCCTTGCTCACTTAATTATGTTTTTACTTGATAATTTGTAATTTGATTCATAAAATAATATACTGGATGTGGTTTGGAGGTTGTTTTTGTTTTAGAATCATTTTTATAGTGCATACCTTGTATTATTTCCTTATTTTAAAATTATTTTTCTATTGTATCCTTATTTTTTTCAAATTGATAGTGATCTAGTTTACTTTCATTGCTCTTCTTTTCAGATTAAGTAGAAATAAGTCAAGCATTTCCTTTCAAAATTTGCATTTTAAAGACTTGATCAAAGAAAAAATAATATTTTTCTAATAACTTTCCAAACAATTCTTATTTCAACACCAACAACAATTCATTATAGACATAGGTATAACAAACTAAGTTGTGTTTATTAGAAACATTACTTTCAAGTTTATTTTTGTGCACTAAGAACACTTTTACTTATGTGGAGATCAATTATAAGATAATATAATTAATGCACAAATCATAAAGCATTCATTTAAACAAAACCTTATTATAATTTCTAACTTATTTTAATTTTTATTTATAATATAATAAAAGTCAACTTCATTTAACATTTATGAATAGATTGAAAATAAATTTATGATGATCAATTGTAAATAAAATAAATATAAGAATAAATAAACAATCTATTTCATTTTATTATTTTTTAATATATACAAATAAATAACTTATAATTTATTTTATTTAAATTAATTAATTAATTTTAATATTATTGAAAACCAATCTTTTTAGTTTAAATATTTTAATGTTACAATTTTACAGCTTTATATTCATATACCTATAAGAGTTGAAACAAAGTTACGATCATACATGAAAGCACTTTTTGAGTATGGGCTTGAAACATCACTTATAATAAGTTTTTAATTCAATATAGGTAAAGTCGTTAAAAAAATATGATTACTCTAACTTGAACTTATTTCTCGTACAGCCTATCAATAATTGTATTTAATACTTGCTGAAGTTCCCTTTCTGTATCATTCCTTAAGATCACCTGATACCCCCCCTCCATTATTCTCCAAAGATCGGAAGGCAAAGCACTTTGAGTCCCTCCAAAAGACCAGCCGGTAAATATCCATTCTCCTTGTTGCACACTAAAATTTGACCCCAAAGAAGGGATTGCAAGGTAACTATTAACAACAACGACAGCGCAATAAATGGTTACGCAATATTGTTCCCGAATAGAGGCACAGATTTCTGCAACTAATGCATCGGTGTAAGAAAAGAGATCTGGATTTAAAATTGACCGCGCTCCATCGACAGCTTTTCCAACAACTAAAAACTCTGGCAGCACGATCTGCAATTAAAAATGTAAAAGAAAAAACTCCATTTTCATATAAGAAAATCAAGGTAAAACAAAACTTAAAACTGAAAATTTTCTCTCTTGCTCTCCTTTCAAAGAAAGAAATATGATTGACTGTTTAAACTAGCCTTCAATTCAGTACCTTCAACATGGAAATGCAATTCCGTGTTACTGCAATGCTGCAAAATAAAAGTTTCATCTTCTTCAATCCAGATAGATAATCAACGCCTTCTATGGTCTGCAGCTTCTCACAAGACCGAATTGTAATTTCCTCCAAACAGTCCAGTCTACGATCACAAATCACTGCCACTGTTTTCAGTTCTCTGCATTCTTCTATTACTAGTTCCACAAGCATTGTTGGCAAAGTTATGTTCTGCAGCTTCCCACATCTGGCAATGCTAATCTTGTCAAGGCGTGTTCGAAGTGTAAAAAATGGCAGCTCTTCAAGCTCCGCACAATTGAACAATTTAAGAAATTTTAATGAATGCAGCTCATCAATGCCTTTTATGCTCTGCAGCTTGTCACAAGTCTCAATTATCAAACAGCTCAGCTGGGCCACATTTGACAGCTCTTGTAGCTCCAGACGTTCACTATTATCACAAATCACTTCCACTGTTTTCAGTTCTCTGCATTCCTCTATGTGTATTTTCACGAATTTTGTTGGCAAGGTTATATTCTGCAACTTCTCACATCTGACAATGCTAATCTCCTCAAAGCAAGTTTGAAGTGCAAAACATGGCAGCTCTTGAAGCTCCGCACAATTGAACAATTGAAGATTTTTCAATGCGTGCAGCTCCTCGATGCCTTTTATGCTCTGCAGCTTGTCACAAGATTGAATTGAAATCCGCTTCAAACAGCTGAGTCGCGCAACATTTGATAACTCCTGTAGTCCCAGACATTCACTATGATCACAAATTGTTGCCACTGTTTTCAGTTCTCTGCAACTTTCTATTTTGAGTTCCACAAGTGTTATTGGCAAATTTATGTTCTGCAGCTTCCCACATCTGGCAATGCTAATCTCCTCAAGGCAAGTGTGACTTGCAAAACTGGGCAGCTCTTCAAGCTCCGGGAAATCCGATATGAATAATCGTTTCAAATTTAGACATTTGAACAACTGAAGACCATTGAGGTTCGGACATCTAGGAATTTTGACCGTTACGGGGCAACTTGGACCTTGAACAATAGGCATCGCCTCAAGCTCCCGACAGTCACAAATGTCCAGAAAATTTAGTTCCTGAATCTCTGGACACTTAGAAATATTCAATTCTACTAGCTTCTGAAGATCAAATATTCCTGACACACTTCTCAACTGACTAGAATTTTGAATTGTGATTTTTTGCAGGGAGCTCGAATATACAACTCTCATCTCCTGAAGCCCCGGACAATTCGATATGCATACTTGTTTCAAATTTTGATATTTGAACAACTGAAGACTGTTGAGCTTCCAACATCCATCAACGGTAACCGTCTCAAGGCAAGTTACACCTTGAAGACAAGGCAAGATCTCAAGTACCGGACAAGCCGATATGATTAATGTTGTCAGATCAAATTTACCCGTCACTCTTTTCAAATTTTGACATCTGGACAAGATAAGACTGTTGAGCTTCACATATCCATCAATTGTGACAGTCTCCAGGCTACTTGGACCGTTAAAAATTGGCAACATTTCAAGCTTGGGACAGTTACGAATATTTATGCTTACAAGATTTTCAACATTTAAAATTCCTGATATTGATTTCAAATTTCTGCAATCATCCAACTCAAAACATGCTGGCTTGAAAGAATAATCAACGGTGATACGCTTCAAGTTGTTCAGACCCACTAGACGCAGCTGCTCAGACACCGGACAATTAGAAATGTCCAATTCTACCAGCTTCCTAAGATCAGATATTCCTGACACGTTTTTCAGATTACGACAATTGTGAAGTACAATTTTTTCCAGGCAGCTCAAATGTACAACATTTAATTTCTGAAGGTCTAGGCAGCTAGAAATGTTCAATTCTCTCAGATTCTTTAAATCAGATAACCCTGATACTCTTTTCAGACGATTACAATTGTCAATTGTAACTTTTTCCAAACTATTTGATATTCCTGATATATTTAATTTTCTTTTCAATGAAATATGATAAATCTGCAACTCTTTCAATTGGGTGGGCGCCTGAAACTCAAAATAAATTTGTTTTGAACTTACATTCAATTGGTAGTAACATTATCAAAAGTAGCGTTAATTGGAAATTTATTTTTCCTTGGAGAACATAATACCTGTACGAGGCTCTGCCACAACGTTTTGAGACATAATTTGCTGATTATTGGACATCCCAAAATTTGAAGAGGAATCCTTGAATGAATTCTTGGCTGTAATAAATTTAGATTTAATTTTAGAAAATAGGTCTAACATGAATGTGTATGTCAAGCGAATTGTTAAAACCGCTTATATAAAATATGTCTAACATGACTCTGTTTGTTAAGTGAGTTCTTGAAACCATTTCTATCTTAGAAAGTAGAATTTGAAATGATTTCTATCAGCTGTATAAATATTTTGATTTAAATAAATATATGTTTCAGACAAATTCATCGTTAGTAATTCATTTTCAATAGTTCATTATCAGTAGTTTATCATCATTATAAATTCATCTCATGTACAATTCACCACCAACAATTCATCGTCATGACATATTCATCATATTTTATAATTGTATATGTGATGAATATACCAGGACGATGAATTATTGATAGTGAATTGTACACAGTAAATTTGTCATGGCAACGAATTGTTGATGATGAATTATTAAAAATGAATTGTTTGTGGTGAATTGCTGAAGATGAATTTTCCTAATACGATATAAATAATTCCAAAATTTCTAACAGAACTGAAACTCAAAATAAATTTGTTCTTTAACTTCATTCAAAGGCTAGCAATAATAAAGAAGGTACCTGTACATGGCTGCTGACTTTTAAACGTCGCAACTTTTGAAGAGGAATCCATGAAGGAATGCATCCGTGTAACTTAGTGAGATCCAGGATAAGGTGAAAATTCATATAGTCAAGCTTAAGCCACAATAAAAACGTTGACGTGTCAGCACTGACATCTGATTCCCCTAGAGGGAATGTAATTTGACAAGTGATGGACTCGTCAAAAAATGAATGGAAGCATCTGCGTTTGGTTTGAGCGAGGACTTTTTGGAATCCTTTTGACTCCTGCAATCACAGATACAGCTCAGACTTGTATTAAGATATTCAAAGATGTAAACATATCAATTGATATGAACAGCCATACCAGATATTTAAGATCTCGTGGACGCCACAGCCGTCGAGGGTTCAATTCATTCGCCATTTCTCTTCCTAAGTCCCGCAGATGGTCATGCATTCTCAATACATGTCTCTCTTTTATTTCTTGAACAAGACACTTGCTTCTAAGTGTTTCCAGGGCATGTTGAGCGTTCCATCCTGATGCCTCCCATGCTTCCATGGCAATTTTTTTTATTTTGCCAACAAAAAAGCATGCAATATCCATGAAAATTTGTTGTTCCTCGTAGTGCAGTGCATCAAAGCTTATTTTAAGTCTTTGATGTATGTCTCGAGGCATTGTCTCACTAACCTTATTCAATTCCAAGCTCCAATAATTCTGATCTCTGCCATGAACATGACTGCCAAGAACTTCAAGAGACAGAGGTAACCCTCCACAAACATTTAGGAACGAGTTAACCAGATCGTCATAATCCTTAGCCGGATGGGATTGGCCGAAGGCATGCCAACAAAACAGCTCTCTCGCATGGTCTCCATCCATCCCTTTTAGATTATAAGCAGAAGTAATTCCTGTGTTTACAAGCACCCCTACATCACGGGTTGTAACAATTGCCAGGCTATCAACCGACTTCTTTACAATTTCCAAGATAAGTAGATCTTCCAACTGTTGCACGTGATCAATATCATCTACAACAATTAGGAAACTTAACTGGTTGCTCTTTCGTATGCAATCCCAAATATGACTTTTTCCTTCCTCTGTACAATGAAAATTGAGTCCATCTTGTTGGAAGAGATCTTTGAGGAGTTTCCTTTGTAAAGAAGGAAAATTGTTATTTGTATAGGCTTCCCTCACATCGAACAGAAAATAGGCTCGCCCATACTGGGAGTGCTTTCGGTTCAACAACTCTGTGGCCAGAGTTGTCTTGCCCACTCCACCCATTCCAAAAATGCCGACGATCTGGGCCTTCTCTTTGCCGCGTTCATTCATACGGCACTGCCTTTCAAAATCTTCCACAAGTTGATCTAGGCACTCCCTTTCAAAATCTTTCACAAGCCTGTGAAGTCTCACTGGGTATTTTGCAACATATAGAGATTTTTTCCTTTGAACTTCTTTTTGGACAGCTGATACTATAATTTTGCAGTCACTGCTACTTTACAAAGAACAGGGGGATCTTAATTAGAAATAAATTTGGTTTACTAAAATATAGCAATTTCATCCATGACAAAATTAAACAATCTAGAATACAAAAGTACAATGGAAACACGGAGAGCTTACTTGAAATTGCTACTGATTTCATAGCCCGTGATAAATGAAACAGATTGGAGGGTTTCCTTCCAGTCCCTAAGCTTTTCCATATACCTCTTCTTCTCTTCATATTTTGTGAATGCTTTGGCATACTCTCCCTTATCTACTAAGCGAAGATCGGAGGGTTTCACTCCGTAAAACAATGGAATGATCTTAGCTCTACTTTGTAACACGAGAGCCAGCTCCGTCAAACACGATGGGGACTCTGCATATCCACTGGAGAAGATAGCGATATGAGCCGAAGCAGAGTGGATGGCTTTCTCAATGGTTGAAGGAAACGAATCACCGAGTTCCTTCTCTTCCGAATCAAGAAATGCATGTATTCCTAAGTCCTTAAGAGAATTGTAAAGCTGAAGGGCTATGGTTTGTTTGACATCAGGGCCCCTGTGGTTGATGAACACATCATATAATCTTGAAGCTTCATCTACTTTCCTCCGTGTGCCTTGAGGCTCAATTCCAGAGAAAGCTTCATGTCCCTCATTTCTTGGGTGAGATGAGGAAGAGGATGCCGTTGGTTAATGCTCAACATGAGTGAAGAAAATGAATTGTCGGGGCAGGGGAAGAGCAGAGGGAATTGGATCGGAGTAAGCATAAATAGAGAGTATTACATAATAAAAACTGTAGATGTTGGAGGTGAACATGTTGCTTCCTGAAACGAAAGTGAGCATGCCAAAATATATAGAAGCCAAGTGGAAGAGAGCTCCTCAATGTTGGTCTGTTGCATGAAAGAGAAGATATGGTTTCATACAACGGGTTCTTAAACCCACATTTATTGGGTGAGAAAAACAATGAAGAATGGGATTACAAGTAGAGGCTTTAAGATGTTTACTATCATGTAAAGAAAATGAAGATATTTAACTGTAAGATAATATGTTTGAACTAATGCTTTCACGTATGTAACATTGTAAAATTCAAATTTGAATTAAGTAACTTGAATTAATGTCTTATTGATTAAATTCACTGTGATTTCAAAATTTTGGCTTTATTAATAATTATTTCAACAAATATATTGTATATAATCTTTATTTCTAGTTATTTTAATAGTTTTATTTTTCTATATAATTATAAAGATGAAAAATAATTCATCTATTTTTATATAATTATAAGGGTGAAAATTGTATTATGTTGATAACTTTTTCGTTTTTGTTTTGTGTTTATTATTGGACAATGTCTTGGTACATATGCATTATGACAAATGTCATATTCTAATGTAAAGTCAAAAATATTTACATAGATTTTACCTCACTTTTATCTACACTTGAGATCCTATGTTTATTAACACCTCACTTCATGTTCCCATATACTTGATCTAACCATCTAATTATCCATAATAATATATGCATTGATTCCTAAACTCTATGTTTTGTCTAATTTATCCCATGTCAAGTTCACAACCATGGGGTTATCCTCACAATTATGAACTCAAGTTGCCTAAATTCAAATTGGCCTATTGGTCATCTTTGCCTTTCTCAACTAAAGTCACATGCACACACGTGTGTGTGGGTGTTTATATAATTTATTATTTATTGGTATAAAAACTTTCATTTCTTTCATTTCAGAAAACACACACACATTCAATTATCTCTCATTCTAGAAGGGTTTAGAAGGTCAATGAATAATGATTCATTTGGATTTGGTGCATAAAAATGAGTGATGAATCTAATTTCTAAGAAAATTATCTATTGTAAGTCATTAAATTAATATCCTTACTTGGCTTAACATAAGAAAAAATAGTGAGCCTCCATCAATTTAAAGATTTTTTCCAAGAGGTAAATGGTTTTAAGGAAAAGTAGAACAATATAACAATGTATATGAAAGATAATTTTTGAAATAAATTTACAAAATATTTCTTAAATGTAAATTTATATGATTTTATTATTGTTAATGACTCTATTCTCATGTTCAAAAATTAAACTCAACAATTTTAAAATATGATTATAGGGTGTATTCTTTCATCATGCATTTATATATCTATTGAACATCTATTTCTATGTCATCTTTTCAAGTTCACTTTTTGTGTCTTTTTTACATAGCTTCTTTATATAAATTGTTGAATAGGAAATGTGATCCTAGATCCAATTAGGTTAATGAGGATTATCTCCTTTTCACTTGGACTCCACATTAAAACATAAACCAACTCTAGGGTTTGATGATTGACTTTTTACCACAAGGGAGAGCCAACCTCCTAAGATTTATGTTGTGTTGTGTTGTAAAAAAGATAAAATTGATGTGTATTTTAGCAAGCCTATTTGATATGTAGCCCTAGATCTAAAACTATAATTTATCGCATAGACAAAACTAAAAATTCTCAAATAGAAGGAAGATTGAAAAATAGAGACAGAGAGGAACCTGCATTAAAATTTTGAGCCTGAAATAGTTGGTCAGGAGTGTGGGGTGTCCTAGACCAAGTTCTTTTTCAAAATTCAAAATGTTGATCAGTGTGTTACAATCTTCTCTTCATTTCTTGAACTATCTTCTATTGAGACATCTATATCTAATATGTACACATGAAAAGAGAGGAAAAGGTTGTGTTGTATAAGGGATTTCCTAATTCAAAACTTTTTTTGTTATTTCTACCTCCACATACAACAATTGATGATGATCAAGAGGGCATGCCCTAGGTTGGGTAGAGGCCAAAACAACAATAATTGACTGAAATTGATAAATGATAAATAATAATGTTACCTTGATGTAAATACCCTTGAAGACGAGATACCACACTACAAGTTGATTGATGAATGCCTTGATTATTTGATAGACCTGTAAAAGGTTAGTTCCCAAAACACAATAGCTTGTTGTAGATAACATATAGATGATAACTCAATGATTCTCCATAATTGCATCAAAAACCACCTCTCATTCTTTATTACCTCCTTCCTTTTATTTCTAATGTTCAAAATGAAAGGGAAACATGTTTATATATGCAATTTAATTAATCCTTTTGAGTAGGGGCCGACTTGGGGGTCATCTTCAAATCATAAAAGACCACCAACTCAAGTTTCAAATATTTTAAAAATTTATTTTTGGTCTAGGGCACCCAACACCCATGACTGGTGCTTTTTGGCCTAAAATTATTGGGGTGATGAGGATTTAAGTATATTTAATTGATCTAGCCTTGAAATGAGTAAAATACTATTATAATTAATGTTATAAGAAAAACTGGGTGTCAAGGTAGTATGAAATTGTAAAGGGTGACAATTTTTGATACTACACTTAGCCCCCACTTTAGTGAGAGTATGATCTTATGTTCATACTCACACTAAAGGAATAAATATCCATATCAAAATGCTAATGAGACACTTGATGACACCAAGAGGAGTGTGTAAGCTCCCAAATTAGGATCTCATTGATTGCAATGTTAAGATAAACATGCACATAAGACAATAAAAGATTCACTCACACATGAAATTCAAAGGACAACCAATGAAGGACATATTAAAAGAATATACAAAGCATGCACAAAGTAAACACATTTTATTCAAATAATGCATGAAGAAGACACACAAAATACACAAAGAAAACACATGAAATACACCAAGAAAACACACCAAAGACACATATAGAAATGATAAGACAAACAATATAAACATAATAGAACAAAAGCACAAGGATAGTACTAAAAAGGATTTGAGTCAATAAGATGAAGAGACCTCAAACTTAATTTTGTATGAAATACCAAACGTCAACCATCAAATGTGTTTCTTTTTAAATGGTGATCTCATAAGGATGTCAAATCACTCATGAAACACATGGCTACAATAACAAGAAAATTGTGTTATTCTAGGTGGCCAAGTAAAAATTCTTAAATTCATGAATCAATAAGCCTCGTTATGCCAAATCCATGGACTATTTCCAATCATTCTTTAGGGAGTGCATAAGGGTTTAACTCGATGGGGGATAAATTGACGCCTCAAGGGGTGTTACAAACAACACCACCACCAAAGGGGTATGTTAATAAGTGAAATATCACAAGATGTCTATGAAATGGATAGGGTAATATGCCTCCCCTTAAAATATCAACATACTTACTATGTTGGTATTACAAGGAAATAAGAGATGAAGAGGAGATCCTTGGAAAGAATACACACCTCCCAACACTAGTTCTCCTTTCCCTCCAAGTGTAGAGACAAGGACAACCATGAATTTGAATTAATCAAGAAGTTATGTATAGTTGCAGAGGATATTTATAGAAGGACAAATCATTTGTTAAGAAGAAAGAGAGAGAAAGTGTGTGTGATGCGAGTTAAGTAGAATGTGTTGGAAGAATGAAGAATAAAATATCATTATACAACTTGTGTGTTGTCATTGATGTCACCATGTTATATGAGTTTCAACTGTAAGTTTAAGTTCAAGGTTGATCTGGCATTCTGAATCAGTATGCAGGTATTATCCTCTAGTATTTTGGTCTGTAATCCTTCATTGATGATTATTATTGCTTGCGGCTTTGGGAAATGGTTTTTGGATGTTGGAAGCTTGTAAGTTCAAAATCTCATGTGTTCAGGTGCTTGTACGATGATTTGGCATTACTTTGTTGTTACATTTTGTTATTAGGTCTATCTCTAGCCAACCTAGTGTATAGTTGATTTGTAATGGATTAATTTTTGTATTGTGGATGCATGTGTGACCTATCTTTGGCCCATGCCAACATGTTGTAGCATGCTACATGCTTGAAGATGACAGTTGTCTTTTTGGTGAATAAGGGTTGCATCTAATTAGGCCGACCTAATTGATGTTTGTGGATGAGTCAGATATATATATTGGATAGATTTGAGATTGATGAAAACAAGTATGAAGTGAAGTGTGTGAAGATAAAAAAATATGTGAATATGATGAAGTGTGTAAAGTCATTTTACTAAGCATCAAAGGAACTGAATCAACACTTGCTAGGTGTAACTTTATTAGTTCATATTCTGGCTATAAGCCATTTTGTTATTGTATCTTCTATAGGCAGTGAGCCTCCTATTTTGGACAATGAGTCATAGTAGTGAGCCACCCTTTGTAATATTTGGGTAATTCAACCAAGATGGTTCCCAAAAAGGGGATTTAAGTGGCCACTTTTTTTTTTAAATCAGGAAATACTGACCTTGGAAGTGAAATTGAGGATAGTTACACTAAATTTTTTGAGATGGAACAAAAACAAGGATCAAAGTGCTCTAAGTCTACTTTCTAAACTACTAATTTATTTTTAAAACGGTTGAGATTAAGGGGTTCAAAAGAGGTACATACACAAATTGGTGATGTTTTTGTCAGAAAAACATAATATAACAACTCTTGTATGACCCTCGTATGGTGAAATTTTTTTTAGTATTTTTAAAATCGTAATGGTCAAAAGTTAGCTAACAGTATGTAGTTGATGCACAATTTTTCTGATAAATTTTTAATGAATATTTGATTTTTTACTAATTTTCGAAGTGGACACTTCTTGAAAAATAGAATTTTGGCCATGCTACCCCTATAAATTTTGGAAACTAACTGATTTTTAAAATTAAAAAAAACAAATTTGTAGAATGGAATGTAGTTTCTAAAAATGTAATTTATTTGAAAATTCGATGAATGGTTAATTTAAAATGAAAAAAAAAAACCAAACATTGCTTTTTGGCAAAAAAGAGACATACAAACAAAATAAATTATGGATGAAAGGCTTAACATTGTCAGAAAGTGAAAAAAATTACATCATTGGATAGCTAAGAGAGAACCCAACACTACCCATGTGTTCAATTTTTTTGATATTGAACCACATGCAATCCTGACGGTGAGCACAAACTCGATTATGTGAAATATGGTGGATTTTGTAAGAACACATCTTTGTTCGTTGGGAATGCCCTCCAAGCCTTTGGGTTGGTATTCCAAAGCAAATACCAATCCTAAGGCTCAGAGATCCCCAAAGAAAGATATAACGCGAGCGCGCTATAATGCGCTCGCGTTATATCTCAGTTTTGACATGGTTTTTTGCTTCTGCAGGAAACATGTCAACTAAGACATAACGCTAGCGTGTTATAACATGCTCACATTATGTCCTTCTTTATGTTAAATGTCAGTTTATTGAATGTATGCTGATATATTTGTATGTTTGTATGTACATGTATTCTTGTATGTCATGTATGTATGTATGTATGCCTGTATGTATCAATGCATGTATACTATTGTGAACCCCAATTTGATACCTGCATAAACAAAGCAAACAAACATGTTATTAGATCATATGCAAGGTAAAACAAGGATTCCCCATGAAATCCATTTACAAAACTTAAAATAGGAAAAAATGAAGAATAAATACAAAAAAGCATGTAAATCCTAATTAAGTGATGCAAACTAGAGATCCCATGGGGGAGTTGGTGCCAATGAAGTGTTGCAATTGGCCCTTTCCCAACTCCTTTGTAAGCTTTGATTATTTGATGATGATTGATCCACTTTGTTGATGAAGAACAAGATGTGTTCTTGAGAAAACCTGCAATAACCTATCTAAGATCTTGCTTTGAGGATGAAGTTGAGTAGAGTAAGTTTACTCAAGATGTGGATGTTTGAATGAGAGGAAGAGTCTCTCATTTATAGATTCTCAAATTGGAAGAATGAGGGATTTGGATGAATGTGGGATCATTCAACATCCAATGGCCAAGTGCCACTTGTCAAGATGTGAATGGTTGAGGAATGAGCACATTTTGGTCAATGTGCATGATAAATGCCATTGGATTCAAATTTGAATTTTGAATGTGACATGTGAGAGGGAAAGAGAAATGGAGTTAATGTCACTTGGCTCAATGCACAGGGACATGTAAGAGGAGTGAATGCTTTGTTGGAAGTACCCATCCACTTGTATTTTTGAATTCAAAAGAGGGAATAGTCCTTTTTGATGCTATGTTGAGAGAAAATAGAGAATTAAATAAATCAAAGTAATTGATTTATTGTGCAACTTGCATTCTCTAGAGGATTTTAGTGAGAAGGATTAACTTAATCAATGTTTTGATTAATTTAATGAAGAATTAGGTGATGTGACAATTTAGACTTAAATAGATGAATTAATTTAAATCAGAATTGAGAGGAAATGGTTTATTAAATAAATGATTTGATTTATTTAACTGAGGAGGGAAGTATTAGATTAAATCAAATAAGGTTTAATTTATTTAATTTAATAAGAAGACTTTAGGGATTTTAATCAAATAAACTTTTATTTAATTAAACAGGGATGTAAGGTTAATTAGATTAAATTGATTAATTTAATCAACAGAGGTGAAAGACTTAATAAATAATGATTTATTAATTTAAGAGACAGAATATGATGAAATGGTGAGAGTATGATTTAGGAGGAAATGTCATTAGTAATCAGGATCAAGTGTGTCGGATCGAGAATGTACATTTTCCATGTCTACACCTATATGTATGTAAGATTGTATCTACACATGTATGTATGTATGCTTGTATGTATGTAGGATTGTATGTACATATGTATTATGCTTGTATGTATGTAAGTATGTATGTCTTTAGAGGGAGGGAGAATTTGGAGAGAGAGAGAGTTTGGAGAGAGGGAGAGGGGTGGAAGAGAGCTAAGAGGAGGGAGAGGGTTGCGAGAGGGAATTTAGCTAGGCAGTGTGGAGGGAGAGAGGCGGGAGAGGGAGAGAGGAGAGAGAGAGAGAGAGGGTGGGAGAGAGAAAATCTAGAGAGAGGAGAGAGACAAAGACAAAGAGGGAGAGAGGGAGAGATAGAGACAGAGAAGGAGAGAGAGATAGGAGAGAAAGAGAGAGTTATGTAGGTAGGGTGCCAAAGGAGAGACTTGAGAGATA
>CM021100.1:216009236-216053250 GCA_007115665.2 Sequoiadendron giganteum
CATTATTAGAGATAATGGATTGAGGGATACCATATCGGCAAATGAGATAGTTTGGGATGAACTTGGATATCTGCTTTCCTATTATGTAGGTCATTGGAATTGCTTCGACCCATTTTGTGAAATACTTTGTGGTGGTGATGATGAACTTGTGGCTGTTGGATGAGGTGGGTGTGATTTTACCTATGAGATCGAGCCCCCATTGTGAAAAGGGCCATGGTGTAACAATAGGATGGAGTTCTTGAGCTGGTGCATGGATTAGGTCTCCATGCTGTTGGCACTGTAGACACTTTCTAACAAAGTCATGTTCCTCTCTTTCCATTGTTGGCTACTAGTACCCGGTTCTTAGTAATTTCTTAGCCAAGGTCATACCACTTTAGTGTGAACTACAAGTGCCATTATGCACCTCAGTCAGGGCTTCCTCGAGATTTAAGCAACGTAATAGGGTTCCTCTAATGCTCCTACGATAGAGGGTTTCTCCTAGGATGACAAAATGGGTGGAATTTTTGATAAAGGATCGTTTGAGGTTTGGGGTTATGTCAGCTGGGAGGACTCCTATTCTTAGGTAGGTGTAGATGTCGTGATACCAAAGATCATCGAGACCAACAAGTTCGCACGCATATTCTGACTCAATTACCTCGAAAGTGGGTACGAGAAGCTGCTCTATCAAGAATTCATGTTTTGAGACATTGCGAGGGATATCTAGTAAGGATCCGATTGTTTCCATGGCATCGGTTGCTCTGTTGTTAGCCCTCAGTATCTGATCAAAGGTAATATCAATAAATGATTCTTTGAGGCTTTCTACTAACTTCTTGTATGGTGTGAGCTTATCATCCTTAGTTTGGTACTCATCATTGACTTGGTTGATAATAAGCTGTGAATCTCCATAAACTTTTAGTGCCATGATTCGCCACTGTGCTACAATTTTGAGACCTATGGTTAAAGCCTCTTACTCTACAATGTTGTTGGTACAAGGGTGTGAACCCCTAAACCTGTAAATGCACAAGAGAAACAAAACACATTTAGTTGTTAGACCAAATGCATGCAAACAAGTATGAGAGATTCCCCATGAAATCCATCCATTCAAACTAAAATTAGGAAAAGAAGAACACAATACAAGAAACTAAAACTAAACTAAATCCTAATTTAGCCAATAGATTAGTGATCCCATGGGGGAATTGGTGCCAATGAAGCGTTTGCAATTGGCCCTTTCCCAATTCCTAAGTTGGAATGTATATTGATTGAGAAATGGTCAAATCTCCAAAGAGATTTGAGGATAACTTTGTTAAAATTTATGAAAATAGTGAATGATTGAGTGAGATGGGCAAAATTAGCTCTCAATGTGAAGAGAGTAACTTTACATGAAGATTGTGGATGAGGATGAAGTTGAGTATAGTAAGTTTACTCAAATTGTGGATGATTGAATGAGAGGAAGAGTCTCTCATTTATAGATTTCCAAATTGGAAGAATGAATGAAATTGAGCAATGTGGGATCATTCAACATCCAATGGCCAAGTGTCACTTGTCAAGATGTGAATGATTGAGAAATGAGCACATTTTGGTCAATGTGCCAAAGAGGGGGAGATTTGAAATTCGAATTTGAAAGTTGAGGGGAGAGAAGAGTGGAGTTAATGTCACTTGGCTCAATGCACAAGGACATGTAAGAGGCATTGAATGCCTTGTTGGAAGGACCAAGCCCATTTGAATTTGAATTCAAATTTGAGGGATATTCCCTTTTGATGCCATGTTGAGAGAAAATAGAGATTTAATAAATCAAAGTAATTGATTTATTGTGCAAGTTGCATTCTCTATAGGATTTGACATAGATTAGGATTAAATTAATCAAATTTTAATTAATTTAATGAGGAATTTAGGCTATGTGACAATTTAGACTTAAATTTATGAATTGATTTAAATCAAATTGAGAGGAAGAGTTTAATTAAATAAATGATTTTGATTTATTTAACTAAAGGGGATAATGTTAGATTAAATTAAATAATGTTTAATTTATTCAATTTAATAAGAAGACTTTAGGGATTTAATTAAATAAAATGAATTATTTAATTAAAATGAGTTTTATAGAATTAATTAAATAAAATTGATTTATTTAATTAACATGAGATGATGACTTAATTAGATAAAGTTGATTTATTTAATTAAGAGATGAAAGAGCAATGAATTTAATCAAATATAGATTATTTGATTAAATGACTAGCAAAAGAGATGATTCAGGATGTAATAGTGTTAGTAAATCAGGATCCAGTGTGCCAGATCGAAATTGTACATTTTCCATGTCTACAAGGGGAATGCCAATTTGTAAGATCTAGGTATACAATCTCCCTGTGGGGTCATGAAGAAAACACCGGCTCCTGATCCATGTTGTGTGTGTGAACCGTTGAAATAGAGTTTCCAATGATCGCCTATGCTGAGATTAAAGATGGACTCATCTAGAAATTCTGATATGAGTGGATTCTCTGCATAGATGGGAGCTTATACCAGTTGGTCTGCAATGAATTGTCCTTTGATTGCCTTTCGCTCCACATATTCAATGTCATATTTTGATAGTATCATGACCCACTTAGCCATCCTTCCTGTGAGCATAGCTTTTGGCAATAGATACTTTAGGGGATCTATCTTGGCGATGAGTTTGATTTTGTGTGCCAGCATGTATTGTCAAAAATTTTCTGAAGCAAACACTACTGCTATACAAGATTTTTCAATGAATGAGTAGTTTAACTCATGGCCAACCATTGTTCTATTGATGTAATAGATGGCCCTTTTTGTCCCATTTTCATCATGCTGAGCTAAAAGAGCACCCAGGGCTACTGCTATTGCTGAGATGTATAAGATCAGTGGTTTTCCTGCAATGGGTGACATTAATACTGGTGGTGCGAACAAATATTCTTTGATTTTGCTAAATTCTTGTTTGCACTTTTTGTCCCACCTATATGCTACTCCCTTGTGGAGCAGATGTGAATATGCAATCTATTTATCTGCCAGTTGTTCTATGAACCTCCAGATTGATTGGAGTCTACCTTGCAGGCCTCTGAGTTGTTTTAATGTCCTTGGTGCCTCCATGTCAAGGATTGCTTTGAACTTGGCGTTATCCACCTCTATTCCTCACATCAATACTATGTATCCTAGAAGTTTACCTGATTGTACCCCAAAGACACATTTCTTTGGGTTGAGTCTGACCTTGTACTTCTCCAGTCTGTCAAAAATGGCACTTAGGGTTGCTATGTGGTTCTGTTTCTTCTTTGATTTAGCCAGTATATCATCTAGATAATCTTTGATGGTTTTGTGTACCATGTCATGGAAGATTAGTGTCATGGCCCTCTGATATGTAGCCCCTACATTTGTTAGCCCAAATGGCATCATATTCCAACAATAGGTGCCCCATGGACACGTAAATGCCATCTTATGTTGGTCTTCTTTTACAATCATTATCTGGTTAGACCCCGAGAAGCCATCCATTAGTGATAGCATCTCATGTCCGACTGTCATGTCCACTATCATATCAATGTTAGGTAGTGGAAAATCATCCTTTGGACATGCTTTGTTGAGGTCTCTGAAGTCTGTGCAAATACGAATGCCCTCATTTGGTTTTGAAACTGGTACAAGATTGGATACCCATTCTAGATAGTCAATCGGGCGTATGAAGCCGACATCCAGGAGCTTCTGTAATTCTACCTTGACTAGCAAGGCTATTTGGGGATGCATTTTTCTTAATTTTTGTCTTACTGGCTTCGCTCCAGGGTAAACAACCAAATGATGAACCAAAACTTCCGGATCCAGACCCAGCATGTCAGCATAGGTCCATGCAAAATTTACCTTCCTTTCCTTTAGAAATGCTACTAATAGTTCTTGTTCTTCTATCAGAAGTGACTCGACATAGAAAGTGATTTGTGGTGTTGTCTCTGTTCCCAAGTTGACAGGATTACATTGTTCTGCCAGGACCTCTGATTTTTCTTGATGCAGTGCAGTAGGGGGGAGATTGAATCCTTCATCCTCTGGCACCTCATAGAGGTTTTCACCATTGGATGCATCCTTTATTTTTACTATTCTATGGTTAGAGAGTGCCACAGTGTGGTTTTCACTCAATAACTCCGAGCTTATTTTCATTCTTTTTCTTTTGCGACTGAAGGACTCAATCGTCTCCTTGTAATATGCTTGAGTGTCTAATGTGATGCCGAAACCAGCCTTGCGATCCCCGCATGGAACTGCATCCCTTAGTCCCATGAATTCTGAGAGTGCCTCATCATTTTTGAATTTTTCTAGAATTGCCGATCTTCGTTGGTCATGGTCGATGATTTGAGGGTATACTAAGTTGATTTTGTGGGTTTGTTGGTTTGACTCAATGAGTGAGGCACTAATCATTAGTAAGGAGGAATCCTCAAAAATCAAGGGTAGGCCAACTATGGTATCCTCCTCGTCACTACTGGTGCACACATCAGTTATGTCAAAAGTGAAATTATCTAGTGGGATACCTATGCATACGGGTGGTCAAAGGGTGGTTGCTGATACTTGAAGAGAGGACCTGACTGCCCTACTAGGAGTACCTCTTCCACATATGGTTATACTCAGGGGATTACATCTGAGGCCAAGGTTCCTCATTATTCTTTCTACAATGATGGGCTCTAGCTGTCCATCACTATTTCTTCCTAAGCTTTCTTTCCTGTTTTAGCCCATACCAAACATTATTTGCAGCCCTCTACTGGCTTCATCCATGGGTAGTGTGGGTGTGGGTCCTTCATCATAGTATATCGTGCTTGAAATATCTTCCTCATCAACATTTTCTTGACTTAGGTCTCCCTAATGGCAGAATCCAGAAGGGTCTGTCCTGATGGTGTGGACAGGTGTTTCAGTTGATTGAGGTTGCCCATGCAACCTAGGAGATTGTGGTAACTCTCCTACAACAAACACACTCTTCTTCATTCTATAGTCTCCACACTCGTTGTTCTGGATCATGAGTTTGATTTCAGATATGTCAGGGATGTCAGCTGTCTCTGTCGCAGAAGTGGAGGCAAGGTTAGATGGATCGATGTATGCAGTGGATGGGCCTTCATCTTTTTTTGGCACTTGGGGGATTTTATAAAACTTGGATTCCAAGTTTTTGCAGTAGGTGAATGGTTCAGGATCCTCGTGTATAGTGACCTCCTCATTTTGGTACAAGAATTTGATGCATTTATGATATGTTGAGGCAACCACCTTCATTCCATGGATCCATGGGCATCCCAGGAGGATTTTGTATGGTAGGTCGAAGTCAAGGACCTGATAGGTAGTCTCCATGGTTGTTGGTCCCACTTGGATTGGGATTTTAATAGTGCCTTGAGACACTCTTTCTTGATCATCATATGCTCTTATAGTGATGATTTTGTTTTTGTTAATGGAATCCACGGAGAATCCCTAGTTATTTATGAGTTTGAGAGAGAAAATGTTAAGGCCTGCACCTCCATCCACCAGGACCCTTTTGACTATTTTTGTGAATCAACACTTGAAGGTGAAGTGCGCAATTATGGGATGGCTGGGTGGGGAAATCTTGATCGAAAAATGTAAGGAGATTTGGTGTGACAATATTACCAACCATAGCCTAAAATTGTTATGTGTCAAGGGTGGCCGAGATGGTGGATGTCGCTAATGCTTCATCAAGGATTTTCCTATGGGCAACAGAAATTTTTAACAATTCCATGATGGAGATCTGGGCAAGTGTTCTCTTCAACTGGTCGATGACACTATAGTCATAGGGAATGGATTTTGTATTTGAAATGGGGGTCTTAGATGGTTGTGATGCCCCTGCAATAGTGACCTTGCCGCCACATGTGGTGAATCCACAATCGACATTGGCTCCTTTGATGTTAATGACTGTGACCAATTCATCTACATGTGCGACTATCTCTTCATATACTAGGTTAGCACTAGCATATTTTTGCTTCCCTTTATTGTTCCCCTGGCTATTTCCTTGATTATGATTTGGCATCATATTTGTGTATATTTTAAGGTCATGGTTTCCAGCTGGTTGTTTAACGTTTATGATCTTGTCCTCAATGAGGTCTTGGATGATTATTTTCAGCCTCATGCAATTTGTGGTTGTATGTCCCTTGATTTTGTGAAAATCACAAAGGAGGTTTTCATTGTACCATGGTGGTTTGGTCATGGGTTTTGCGTATTGCTCAGATTTGGAGACTTTGATAAGGTTTTCCTTGACCAAATTCTTCATTATGCATTCAATTGATTCTCCAAGAGCCGTGAACTTTCGCTTGGGAGGATATTTATTTCAGGGAGGTGGTCCTCCTTGATTGCCCAAGTTATTGATTTGGTTGCTAGGATGTGGTTGTTGTTGTGCTACCGTATTAGTTTGCACATTATTGCGATTATGATTATGTGGCTGGTGATGAGTTTGGATGTTTGGTTTAAGAGTATTTATGACCACCTTAGCATCAACCCCACCGTCATTTGTGATATTTTTGTTCCTCGACCACGTTCAAGGTTTATCGTTATAATTGTTGGACAAGCGGTTATCCAGTGGTGGAGGAAATGTTGATGTGCCTCCTCGTGCAGTAAGGGATCTTTCGATATTGAGAGCCTTTGGTATCAACTGATCATACATTGTGATGCATTGCATTTTTAAGTAGAATGCCAAGTTTTCATCTAGATTGGATATGATTGTGCAAAATTTTTGTTCTTCTAGCATGTTCCCCTTGCTCTGATTGGCCTTGGATCGCCATATTTGCAAGAAGGATACGAACAGCTCTCCTTTTCTTTGTTTGAGCATTGATAGTTCTTCCAAACTAACATCTGTGCCCATGTTGAATGCATAATTTTTAAGGAAAGCTTCCACAATTTCCTAGAATGTCTTAATGCCTATGGGTAGACGAGAAAACTGTTCCATGGCAGGACCAGTCAGACTTCAGGGGAAAATTCGCATTAGATATGTGTCATCGTATGCAACCTCTATGCAATGCACTTGAAATTCCCTGACGTGATTTTCAGGGTTTCCTGTCCCATTATACTTATCGAATTTGGGGATCTCAAATCCCTTTGGGAATGGTACCATTGTGAGACTTTTGTCAAATGGATAAGGGCACAAGTTGCCTGGTGTTCTGGTTGTTTTTCCTGCTTGGAGGTCTAGTACTTGCTATGAGAGTAGTTTGATCTGTGCTGCAACATCATTTTGCGGATCAAGAGGTGGGATGAATGTTTTTGGGGTGTTTAAGGTGTTTGATTGATGAGAGGGGTATTGGTGGGAGTCTGTTGCAAGCTCTACTATGCGTTCAAGGCCTGTTGATATGCTTGCATTTGTGCTAACAACGCTTGTTGTTGATCTTGTTGTTGTTGTTCCAATGAAGCTTGTTGTTGGTCCATCTGTTGTTGTTCCCATACAGCTTGTTGTTGGTCTAGCTGTTGTTGCACCAACAAAGCTTGTTTTGGTCTAGCTGTTGTTGTGCCAAAAAATATTATTCTTGGTCTAGCTGCTGTTGTGGCAGGGTTTGTTGGTATGCTTGTTGATGAATTTCTTGTAGTTGTGCTCGGTATTGTGCTTGTGCCTATTGAGCCTGGTGCTAGGATTGAGTTTGAGCTTGTGCTTGTTGGGCTGCTTGTGCGGCTTGCTGGGCTTGTGCAACTTGTTGGGAAACTAGTTGTGCTTGTGCTTTTTGAGTAGCCTACTGTGTAGCTTGTTGGTTTTGTTTAAGTACCCTCTGATGATTGGCTTTCTGGATGGCCTAGATCATGGTGATGAATGAATTTGTTACGTTAGCTTTTGGTGGGATTGGTGGTGGATTGGGAATGGTGCTAATCATTGTGACGGGAAAAAGGGTTGTGTTGATGGTCGAGGCTTGAGTTGTTGGTGGTGTGGTTGAAATGCTCGGTCCTTGAGAAGGTATTTTTTGAGAGATTTGAGGACCAATTGATGTATTGACCATGGTGGGTTGAGTGGTTGTCACTTGTTGTTGTGATGCTGCTGGCAAAAGGAGAGGATTTAATGTGATGCTCAGATTGCCTTGATTCAAGAAACTAGCGGTGGGTAGGGGGGGAAGACCCACTCCAAGAGGCGATATGGATGTGAGTGGTAATGGAGGGAAAGATGGTATGTTTCCTTGGAAGAAGAACGGGTTAGTGAATCCTGCTGTTTTGAACAAACCACCTTCTCCTTATGATAGATAATTTTGTATGTTTAACGATAGGTTGGTGTTGCATGGAATGAGGACGAATCTGCATGATTATGGAAAGTGAGTGGGACATAGGGGTGTGATGGATTCACTGGGATAGAGTTATCCATTGTGGTGCTGACATTTACCTCTTTGTTATTTACAAGGCGATGCTTTTGTAATTCATGAAACATGGCACTTCCCTTGTTTACAATTGGTGAGGTTGATGTGATTGTCGATATGGGCATTTCTTGAGTGATTTTTGGAATTGACATTGGGGATATGCTTTTAATAGGCCTTTCCGTACTGGTGCCTATGTCGATGTCAGAAGGGAACTTGGCCCCTCCTTTCGTTAACATGCGTATGTAATTAAACATGGCATTGACAATTTTATGATTCTCTGGATTTCAAACCATTTCTAGAATTTTTGATTGTGTCATTCCCAAGTCCTCGTTGGTGATTTCCTCTTCATAGCCTTCCTCTTGAGGATTTTTTGATGGTAGAGAAGAGATGTTTGGGGGATTTCTTGATCTAGCAAGGTTTACTTCGGTGGTTACTTGACTTAAGTCACTGGAAGTTGATATTTCTTTGGTGTTTTCCATGTTCCTCTTGTGTTGTGATCTTGTTTGGACCATAAAATAGAGATCGTTTGATCTTAATCTTTAGGCCCAAAAGAGGAGAAGAACTAGGTGAGTTCAAGGATCAAAAGGGGTGGTGATGGGGATGGGATAAATGGATGATGTGAATGAGTGAAACTTTTGAAGAAATTTTTAGGGGTAATGCTAAAATTTTAGGGCTTGGATTTGATTTTTGATAGTTTGACTAGGTGTATTAAGTCAAACAAGATGATGGTGAACTTGTAAATCCTAGGAAGTTGTGTTATCCTAGAGAAAACTCGCACAAGAGTATGAATTGTCTAAGTGTTTTAAGCCAATCAAGGTGATCATGAACTAGTAGACCTTAGGAAGTTGTGTTATCCTAGAGGCAAATTTGTTCAAGAGGATTGAAAATTTGACTAGGTGTATTAAGTCAAACAAAGTGATGCTGATTTAGCCTTTAAGTTTAGCATTAATGATTTTTTTTATATTTTTTTAAGTTCCCAAAAGTTTTTTGATGGGATGAAATTTGATTGATGGAGAGATGGATGAGAGTGAAGAATTTGATCCTAGA
Organism: Sequoiadendron giganteum; assembly: GCA_007115665.2. NCBI lineage: Eukaryota > Viridiplantae > Streptophyta > Pinopsida > Cupressales > Cupressaceae > Sequoiadendron > Sequoiadendron giganteum. The sequence goes on from CM021100.1 coordinate 216,018,551, forward strand.
CTTTGACCTAGACACAACTCTTTTTCACAAGACCTTGGTATTGAAGAACATGCCTTACTTCCTATGCAAGAAAAGAAAACCTTTGAAAAAGCTCAGGATTCTGTTGATAATAAAATGCATACAAACTTGGGTTATTCTTTGAAGCCTTCTTATAGAAATTATACATTTTTGACTTCAAGAATCATTTCGAGACGTTCCTCACGAGCTTTTAGACTAATCCTTTTGAATCTTGGTTATGGGATTTTGACTTTTCAGGAAATCATTTGAGACAACACATGTGAGGTCCAATTTGTCTTTATCTTTTCTTAGTGAGTTATTTTTACCAGAAGCACTTTCTTGATTATTTTTCAAACTGCATGTCTAATGTCCTACTTTCTTTTCATCCCACAAGGTCCATTATGTGGAAATCAAGGAAACTAGGGAAAAAGTTTCCTAGTGTTGACTTTGGTGAAACAAATGACGATAAAACCAAAGCACTTAGAAACCTCTAAGGATATAATCCCTAGGGCAAGCAAGAGCACTTAGATTCATTATTTAAATGATATTTTTTTCCTCAAAGGGTTTGAAATTTCAAAGTTTTTGTGAATGTTTGTTTCTCAATGTTTTAGAACCAAGCAAGGTGTCTCAATAACATGCACAACCCTAGGCTGAAAATAAAGTATTTTTTGGGTTCCCACTTGGACAAATCCAGCTATGCATATTCAGTGCGGATGATTAGATGCTTGACCACACAGGCTCTCCCTTACAGTGCACTCACTTCTCAGGTCAATCAAACATCAGTACCCATGAATCTCCCATGGCATACTTTTCATCTCTACAACAAAACCGCATGTATAACATGGGGCGGCTTCAAAGGACATGACCTTTTGCACCAACAAATAGATAGGATTTTGGCCTTTTCTAAACAAGGGGTTTTAATTTAGGCATTTCGTTCGTGGGGGACTATCCATGTGGCAAGAGACCATTGTTTCCCTTCTCGTCAGAATAATCCTCATGATTCTTGAACTTTCCTCAACAATCCACACTTATATACCGGTTGGAAGTCACTTGGCTTTAGCGTGTTCCCGGTTGGGTCGTTTCCTTAGGTGAGTACTTTTTCCCACAAGGCAGGCCCTCTAAGATAAACAATAGCAAGCTAGCATATCTCATAGTTCAATCAACCTTCATTGAAAAACAAAGGGAGAACACTCGCAATATACCATGCTCACACTCGCATGTTTGGTTCAATTTTAATTCCAAAAATGAAATGTGGAGGCAATTATTTTATTCAACTTAAGATCACCAAAAGAACTTTTGATTCTCAAGATCGCCGTGAGGCATGAGAGAAGTGCATACACCCTTTTGATGATATTAACTTGAGTAAATAATTACAAAACAAAATAGCACTTGTTCATTTTAATCCCACAAAGCAAAATTAATTCTTTTTAGAGCACCAAATTTAAATGTAGAAGTTGCCTTGTTCAATTTTTAAACCTTAAACCAAATCTAGTAGATTGTTTCTAAGGTTCTTTTTAAGTCATTTTGCAAACTTTTGAAAAATAAATTTGTGTTGTTCTTTTTAATGCCCAAAAGGAAAATTAGTGTTTTCTAAGGCATGAAAGGTAACAAATCCTTTGAAAGAGATTAGGAATTCTCTAAAGTGTTAAAAAACACTATAGTGTTCAAAAACACTTTATATAAGATGGGAAAGATGCCCTGATGTAACCTTCCATTTCACTTTCTTCCTTTTTCTAACCTGCAAGATGATAAAAACCAAAGAGTACAGAAACAACAAATAGGTCAATAATCCCAAAATCTAAAAAACCAAAAGGCACATGTTAAAAAAAAAATTTCAATTTTTGACTGTTTTTTAGCGGCGCAGTTTAGATTAGATGCGATGCTATATAGCGCTACACTTTTTACTGAGTGTGACGCTCTACAGAGAAAAAGAGCACGAGTGCAGCGGAGTTCGACAGGTGGTGCAATTTGCAACTCAAAATCCAAGATATAGTTGGAGATTTTTGAAAAAATTTGAGCGGGAAAGTGGGTGCGATGTAGTTTAGGAAAAGTGTGGTGTGATATAGTGTCGTGCCTCTGAAAGCGGTGCAATACACTACCGCAAGACTGGGTACGATGAAGTTTGGACTCGTAGATCTATGACAAAATTTGGAAATTTTAAAACATGGTGCACGAAGCAAGTGCGACGCAGTTTAGGTTCGGAGCAGTGCGATATAGCGTCGTGCCTGTGGGAGCAGTGCAATATAGCACCGCGGGCCTGTATGCGGCATAGTTTCCTGGGACCTACAAAAGAAACAAAAAAATGTGATTAGAATTTGTACATGCCCTCCCTCTAGCACCAAAATGTGAACCCTAATTTCAAACTTGCACAAAAGCAACAAACAAACACAATATTAGATCATATGCAAGGTGAAACAAGGATTCCCCATGAAATCCATTTACTAAACTTAGATAGAAAAGAAACAAAGAACAATATGCAATAACCAAATTAAATCTATCTAAACTAAGCAAACTCTTGATCCCATGGGGGAATTGGTGCCAATTGATGTGTCTAAATTGGCCCTTTCCCAACTCCTAAATTGCAAATGTTGATGATGTGTGGATTGATCAAATCTCCTTAATGAGATTTTGGCATAACCTATGTATGGAATTGTGAAAATGATGAACATATGGAATGAAATGCACAAAATTGACTCTCAATGTCAAGAGAGTAACTTTGCATGAGATTGTGGATGTTGAATGAGAGGAATAACCTTTCATTTATAGATTTGAATTTGGAAGAAAGAGCAAGATTTGGGCAATGTGGGACTAACTTTCAACCAATGGTTAAATGGCACTTGTCACCATGTGAATGGTTGATGGTTGTGCACATTTTGGCCAAAGTGCGAATAAATGCAATTAGGTGGAATTTGAAATTGAGGAAATGACATATGAGAGGGAAAAAAGAATGAAATAAATGCCACTTGGTTCAATGCACAAGGACATTTAAGATGAGTGAATGCTTTGTTGGAAATACCCATCCACTTGGACTTTTTTTTGAATTCAAACTTGAGGGAATATTCCCTTTTTATGCCATGTGAGGAAAATAGAGATTTAATATATGAATTAAATCTATTTTCATGTGCAAGTTGCATTCTCTAGAAGATTTTAGTGATAGGGATTAACTTAATCAAGATTTGATTAATTCAATGGGAGGTTAAGTGATTTGACCATTTTGACTTAGATTTTAGGATTGATTTAAAACAAAATGAGAAGAAATATTAATTAAATAATTTTTATTTATTTATTTAACTAAAAGGGGAAGTGTTAGATTAAATTAAATAATGTTTAGTTTATTTCATTTAATAAGAAGACTTTAGACTTTAATAAAATAAAATGATTTATTTAATTAAATAGAGACATAAGGTTAATTAAATTAAATTGATTAATTTAATCAACAGAGGAGAAAGACTTAATCAAATAAATACTGATTTATTAAATTAAGAGACAAAAGGTGGTGATAATCTGAGAGTGTGATTCAGGAAGAAATGTTGTTAGTAGTCAAGCTCAAGTGTGCCGAATCAAATTGTACATTTTCCATGTCTACAAATATACAATCAAGGAAAACCTCAAAATCATAAGGGAATTTATACCCTTATCCCTTTGATAGAAGCATTGTGATGAAGTCGTTCCCACTAGGTTTTGAGATACCAAAATTTGACAAGTACCATGGATCTAAAAATCTTGAAGATCACATCAAGGAATTCCATGTACACTGCATGGAAGCTTCCTATGATGAATATTATCTAATGAGGCTCTTCCCCAGAAGTTTGGCTAGCCCAACCATGGAATGGTTCTCATTTCTTCCTCCCGGAATAAAAAAGTTCCAAGAAATTGTGGACTCATTCATATAAAATTACTCATTTAACATGGGCATGGACGTAAGCTTGGAAGAGTTGTCCAACCTTAAGCAAAACAAGGGAGAGACATTCACATCCTTCTTGCAATGATGGTGATCCAAGGCCAATAGGAGCAAGTGGGCTATTCTAGAAGAAAAACAAGTTAGAACCATCATCTCAAATCTTGAAGGGATCTTAGCCTTCCATCAAAAAATGCAGTGCATCACTACTTACGATCAGCTCATCCCCAAAGCTCGTAACATCAAAAGAGCCCTCATTGCACAAGGGGGGACACCCACTTATCAAGACAATCATCCATCAACAATTTACAATGAGAAACCTTGAATGTGGGAGAAAAAAAATGTTGCCAATGATGGTGTTGTTGACACCAAGGTTGTAATCAGTGCTCCAATGCCAAACACACAACAACAAACATACCAACAACCTCAAAACAACACCCAAAACACCCCACAACCTAAGACATCTCAAACCAACCCACAAACAGTCAAAAACGTCAATGATCAAGGTGCACCATCCTTAAGAAACAAATATCCTCCTAAGCAAAAGTACACACCACTTGGGGAACCAATCAAATCTGTCATGCAACAACTCATTCAAGCCAACATCATCATGCTCCTAGTCATTAAAAAATTAGCAGTACCCTCAAGTTAAACCACCATGGTATAACAAGAAGCACCTTTGTGATTTTCATAAGATAAAGGGGCACATGAAATCTAGCTGCACGAGGCTTAAAAACCTGATCCAAGATGGGAATTAGGACCTCAAAATTTATACAAATCTAATTCTAGATCACAATAAAGAAAACAACAATGGTAAAGGAAAAAAGTATAGCAATGTCAACCATGTTTATGACCATGTTGTTGCATCTTTGGATGAATGGATAGATGTTATCAATATCACAGGGTCCAAATCTAAGTGCAGAGTCACCACATGAGGTGGAAGAATCACCATCCCTGAACCATCCACACAAGCTAAAGCACCCCCTACAAACTCAAAGTCAGTTGCCAATGGTTACAATGTCTTAGAATAGTTGAAGAAGACCCTTGCCCAGATCTCCATTATGGAGCTACTAAAAATCTCGCCCACACATAAGGAAATTCTAGAAAAGGCACTAGATGCGTCTTCCATACCCACAGATCTTGATGCAAACTAGTTCCAAGCTATGCTCAAACATATCACCACACCACACCTCCTTACATTCTCTGAAGAAGATCTCCCAACCCATCCATCTCATAATTGTGATCTCCATCTTGAAGTCTTTGTCCATAAAAATAAAGTCAAATAGGTCTTGGTGGATGGAGGTGTAGGGTTGGATATTTTTACTTTGAAGCTAATAAAGAATCTAGGATTCTCTGAAGATATGATTGAAAAAGGAAAAGGTATCACCATCCGAGCATATGATGATCAAGAGAGGGTGTCTCAAGGCACCATCCAACTCCCTATCCAAGTAGGAACCACAATTATGGAAACCACTTTCCAAGTTATTGATCTTGAACTTCCTTATAACATTCTCCTAGGGCATCCATGGATTCATGGGATGAAAGTTATAGCCTCCACCTTCCATCAATGTGTCAAGTTCTCCTACTAGAATCAAGAGGTCACCATCCATGGTGACCTCGAGCCTTTTTACTATTGCAAAAATTTGGAGGCTAAATATTACAAAATCCCACAAGTTCCCAAAAATGATGAAGGCCCTATGACTCCATAGGTAGACCCATCCACTCTAGCCTCCACTTCTGAGATAAAGACACCCTCCATTCTTGAAATTTCTGACATTAAAGTCATTATCCAAGATAACAGATGTGGAGACTACAAGATGAAGTGCCTTTGTAATAGGAGAGTTATCTCAATCTCCTAGGTCCCATGGATAGCCACAATCGACCGACACAGTATCCAAAAACTTCAAAGTAGAACCTTCCAGATTCAGAAGCTAGGGGGACCTAAGCTGAGAAGTGGTAGATGAAAAGGACATATCCAACTTGCTATATCAAGATGAAAGACCTGTACCAACTCTTCCAATGACTGATGATAACAAAGGGCTATAGTTAATGCTCGACATGGGCTATAACAAGAACAAGAAACTGAGGAAAAATGACAATGGCCTATTAGAACCCATCGTTACTGAGAAGTGCATAAGGAAACTTGGCCTTGGATGTACCCCTCATAAGATAACCATACATGGTAAAGGTACCCCTATTAAAATAGTCAAAGCTCCTCCTCAGTTACCAATATCCACAGGTCTACCCTTAGACAACTATACCTTCGATATAATTGATGCATGTGACAATGATCCCATCACTAAACTACCCATGTTATTTGAGGACTCTTCCCTATTCATGATTTCTATTACGTCTTTTGAGTCAAACAACCAAACCAGTTAATTAGAGCTAGTTTATCCCCAGCTAATAGACTATGACCAATGAGGACCACTAGTTTTAGACACATTAAAAAATGATGAGGCTCTCTTAGAATTCATGGGACAGGGATAATATATCATGTAGAGACCATAAAGCAGTATTTGAAATTTATCTAGACACACATGCATAATATGGGGAAACAATTGAATCTCTCAGTCGTAAAAGTGAAAATCTAAGAGAAATCTCTAGGTCGTTAAGTGAAAACCACACCATGACAATTTCTAACCCAAAAATAGTAAAAAAAGAAGGATGTATTCGAGGGTGAAAACCTCTCTGAGTCACCCAAGGATGAGGGATTCAATCTTCCCCTTAGTGCTATTCATCAGGAGAAGTCAACAATATTGGCAGAGAAGTGTAGTCCTATCAACTTGGGGATTGAAGAGACACCACATATAACCTTCTATGCAGAATCATTTTTGACTGAAGAACAAGAACTTCTAGCTACGTTTTTGAGAGAAATAAAGGTAAAATTTGCATGGAACTACGCTGACATGCCTATTCTTGAGCCAAAGGTTGTGGTTCACCATCTAGTAGTATACCCAGAGGCAAAGCTAGTGAAGCAAAAACTAAGGAAGGTGCATCCATAGATCACATTGTTAGTCAAACTTGAGTTGCAGAAACTCCTGAATGTTGGCTTCATAAGACCCATCGATCATCCTGAATGGGTTTCAAACTTGGTACCAGACGCTAAGCCCACTAGGGGCATCTAGATCTACACTGACTTTAGGGACCTAAACAAAGCATGCCCTAAGGATGATTTTCCCCTTCCTAACATGGACATGATTGCTGATCAAACAACAGGGTATGAAATGCTATCATTAATGGAAATATTTTTAGGGTACAATCAAATAATGATAGTGAAATATGATCAACATAAGACAACCTTTACCTATCCATGGGGTACATACTATTGGAACATGATACTGTTTGGGTTGAAGAACGTTGGAGCCACCTATCAAAGGGCCATGAATCTCATTTTTCATGACATGATTCAAAAGTCCATAGAAGATTCTATGTGGATGACATATTGGCCAAATCAAGGAAGCACCAAGATCACATAACAACACTAAGCTCCATCTTTGATAGGCAAGGAGAATATAAGGTTAGACTCAATCTTAAGAAGTGTGTCTTTGGTGTGCAATCAGGGAAGCTCCTAGGGTATATTGTATCAATGAGAGGGATCAAGATAGATCTAGCCAAAGTCAAAGCAATTCTCGAAATGGAGTTGCCAAGGACATTAAAACAGTTAAGGGGTTTACAAGGAAGACTGCAATCTATCTGCCAGTTTATAGCACAATTAGCAGACAAGGCTATCCCATATTCTCATATACTCCACAAGGGAGTAGCATACAGGTGGGATGAGAAGTGTGATCAAGCATTCAACAAAATCAAAGAATACTTACTGACACCACTGGTACACATGCAACCAATCTGCTATAAGCCACTGATCTTGTACATATCAACAACAACAACACTTGGGGCTTTATTAGCACAACATGATGAGATAGGGAAGGAAAGAGCCATATGCTATATCAGTCGAACCATGGTAGGGCATGAGGTAAATTATACATTCATTGAAAAGGCTTGCCTACTAGTAGTATTTGCCTCACAGAAGTTTAGGCACTACATGTTAGCTCATCAAATAAAACTCATTTCCAAAATAGACCCCCTCAAGTATTTACTTTCCAAGGCAACACTTACGGGGCAGATGGCTAAGTGGGTCATGATCCTCTCAAAATATGGCATTCAATATGTGGAAAGAAAATCTATCAAGGGACAAGTGATTGCAGATCAATTAGTAGAAGCACCCATCTATTCAGAGAACCCACTTATATAAAAATTCCCAAATGATTATGTGTTCAACCTCAGCGCCACATATCATTGGAAGATTTATTTTGATGGGTCATATACACAACATGGATCAGAAGTAGGTTTTTTCTTCATCACACTGCAAGGGGATTTTATTCCTAAATCCTACAGGTTATCTTTCCCTTGCACTAAAAACATTATTGAATATGAATCCCTTATGATTGGACTCAGAATTATAGTACAATGGTAGATCATGTCTCTTAAAGTTTATGGAGACTCTTAGCTAATCATCAACCAAGTGAACAATGAGTACCAAGCAAAGGATGAAAAACTGACCCCGTACAAGAAAATAGTAGAGGGCCTCAAGGAATTCTTTATTCACATCACGTTTGAGAAAATACCAAGGGAAAAAAATAGAGAAGAAGATGCCATGGAAATGATTAGATCACTGATGGATATCCAACAAAACCTCCCTAAGCATGAATTGTTTGTAGAGAAGCTTCTTGTACCAGATTTTGAGGTACCAGAGTCTGAATTTGTGTGTGAAATCGTTGGTCTCCGTAATCTATGGTATCATGACATATACAACTACCTAAGAATAGGAGTCATCCTTGTTGACATTACTCTAAACCTAAAAAGAACCTTTTTCAAGAAGTCATACCACTTTGTTATCTTAGGTGACACCCTATACCATAGGAGCACTGAAGGAACCCTTTTACGATGCTTAAATGTTGAGGAGGCTTTGACTGCTTTAACTAAGGTACATGATGGTATTTGTGGTTCACATTCGAGTGGTATGACCTTGGATAAGAAACTGCTGAGAATGAGGTACTATTTGCTAACAATGGAGAAGGAAGCTCACAAATATTTCAAGAAGTGCTTGCAATGTCAACATGAGGACCTCATCCATGCACCAGCTCAAGAGCTCCACCCGCTTGTAATCCCTTGGCCCTTTTCGCAGTGGGGGCTCAATCTCATCGGTAATTTATCGCCCACCTCATATAATGGAAACAAGTTCATTATCACTACTACAGAGTACTTTAAAAAGTGGGTAGAAGCCATTCCTATGACATATATCATAGGAAAGAATATTTCTAAGTTCATCCTGAATTACCTCATTTTTCATTATGGTGTTCCACAAGCCATTATCTCAGATAATGGGACACCTTTCAAAAACTAGGATGTTTGAGACCTATGCTAGAAATTAAATATCCAACATCACTTTTCTACTCCATACTACCCTCAAGGTGATGGCTAGGCTGAGGCTATGAATAAAACCATCTTAAGAATCCTCAAAAAGATAGCCAATGAAGTTGGTCATGATTGGAACTTACAGTTGAACCCCGCCCTATGGGCTTACTAAATAAGTATCTGCACACCAACAAGTCCAACCTCATTATCCCTGGTCTATGGATCAAAATCCATCCTCCCTATCGAGATCGATCTCAAATCCCTAAGGATATCATTGTAAAACCTCATTACAGATGAAGAATATCGGGTATCTCGGTTGAACAAGCTTGAGCTATTAGATGAGTGGTGCATGGATGCTCTGAACCACTTGCAAGTCTACTAGAACCATCTGAAGATGAGATACAAAAAGAAGATAAGGAACTAGTTCTTTCAAGTTGGTGAGCTCGTGATGAAAGAGAATCAGAAAAATGTGTTGAATCCAAATAGCAAGGGCAAGTTTGAACCCAACTGGTTGGGACCTTTTGTCATCACTGCAAACTACAAATCAACAGCGTATCAGTTGTCTACACCCGAGGGAAGGCCTCTAAAGGAGCCTATCAATAACTCCCATCTAAAAATAATTATGCCTAAGTTTCAAGGTATAAAATCAAAAAATTCAAAAAAATCAAAAAACATAAAATCCAATAAAAATCAAAACAAGGATTGAAAACAGTAAAGAGAAAAAATCGTCCTCTAGTGAAAACCACTTCGGTGGTGCTTTGGGCAAGTACCTTGGTGAAAACCTAGAAAATAGGCACCTAGTGTAAATAAAGCACTTTCCATCCACCATGGATTCTTCGACCAGTTCGAAGCATCACCCATCACATTCCATTGCATCCTTCCATTCACCCATCCGCGTCTGCACCATTAGCTTGATCCTGTGTTTGTATCATGTTCCACCCTATAACTACTTGGCACATTCCTAAGGTTAGTTTTTCCTACCTATATCGAGGTAGTCTATCACATTACATTTGAGGCATGTTCTTTTACTTGCATTTGGATTGGATTTGTGTATATTCTTGAGATCTTCCTAAAATTAAAAAAACCAAAAACATTCATAAAATCCTCGAAAAATCCAATAACATCCAAACCATATCAAAAATCCAAAAACATGTCAAAAGGTTAGAAAAGTCAAAAAATAGATTCGTCATGTCAAACTACGAGTCTCTGAGCTTAAACGTAGGAAAGGCCATCATCAATGTGCCCCTGAGACACCCTAGGTCAGTCCTTTAGGAGTCCATCACAATAAACTAGCAGTCCAAATTGTTCATATCTCATCAATAAATTGAGTTTGTGTCAGTCAAACTATGTGGTCTCTGCATGTATAACGTAGGCAAGGCTAATATTTTATCAGCCCTCGAGGCCCCTAGGATAGGTCTTTATGTTAGGTTCTTGGTCAAAATCTTGGAAAACACCAAAACATTAGAAAATTAGAAAATCAAAGCATTTGTATTAAAACATCTTGAAAATACCAAAAATAGTCTCAAAATATTTCAAAATACCAAAGACATTCAAAAAACCCAAAATCCATCCATCCCGTTTCACTTTCACCCGAAATAAGCATCCACTCATAATAAATCAATCATCACCTTCAACCTTTGGAAAAACAATCAGAAGCAAGCTTAGCAATTAAAAGGGAACACTCAAATGTCAAGATCACAAGTCTAGGTTAGTAGGTAAACAAGTTGGTAAACTCTTGGTATCAATAGCCTATCATCTCATCTATCATACCATCATCTGATCATCACGTCCTAGGATGCATCCTTCCTACAATGTACATAAACACCAAGCATCACCATAGTTTAGTCATGGCTAAAGGTATGAATAATGTTAGCTTATTTGTTTACTTGATCTTTGTCTTGGTGATTTATCTTATTGTGATCATTTCAATGACCTCTCGATGATGTCTACTCAAAATGATTTAGAGAGAAAGGAATGGGGCATTTATCATTATCTTTTATCTATTATGCTTGTTGGATACTCTTGTAATATAACTTTGGTCATGCTTACTTTGTTTGGTCTATAGGGGGGGTATTTTGGATGTCTTGTTGACCACATGGGAAGGTTTTCCTTTTTATGTTTTGGTTCGAGATGTTTGAAATAGCTGAACTGCATCCTAAAGAGGGTTTTGTATGTCAAGTGTGAGAAAGAATACTCATATCAGATTGTTAAGTCAAATTCCATCGCACTAGGTACAACGTCATCCTAGTTCTTTATACCTTGATGTATCGTACATCTATGTGTGTTATCAAAAATAAGGAAAGTAAGCTCTTTATGTCCCCAATCTCTGATAATAAATTATCATCATTATCATCATATGTTTGAATTCAATGTTTGATTTCTCTTTCTTTTATCTTTTCCATATACTAATACTAACATGGTATAATGACATTCAGAAATAAAAATCATCTATATACATCCATCCTGCATCCACAAACCGTTAGCATACTGCATATCATACATATCATCATAATAGGAAAAATAATTACATATAGATTTTTTATTCTAACCATCTCATAAACCATGCATTTGCATTATCGTTCATTACATGATCACGTTTGCAAAAATAATTACATACATCATCCATATATTTCACATAGAAAAGATACTGAAAAAAATAGGCATATCATCGCATTGCATCCATTATACATCATAACATAATATAAATGCATACATGTAGATCCATAAGCATCATACATCATAAATTATAACATATTGTGAAACATCATAGCATCATAATGAAGGTATTTTAAACATCCATTCATATCAAATGCATTCAAAATATATCACATAAAATAAAGTAAACATAGCTTCACATAATTGCATCAACATCATCTCATACATATATATCAAAAAAGTTGAATGCCATGATACATCAGAATCAAATATATGCTATCATCATCGAATATACAAGAGGCTAGTCAAAAACGTTTCTAATGAATGTATACACATCATAAATTAGGTTATACAAAAAGTGTGCCCAAGTGTATTATCAGTATGTTGAGCTTCCCTCACTCTGTCTATCTCTGTGATGGTTGCCTCGGCTCTGATGGTGAGACCCTAATGGTCTTCCTGATGTTCCTGCACGAGGGGTCCTAGTAGGAGCAATCTGGCTAAAATGGGAGAAATCAAGCTCCCACCACTCTTGGGCCACAAAACTGTAATACACTCCCTAGTAGTATGATGCCTCCTGCATCACTCGGCCATACATCTCAGTCAGGATCGTGTCCTGTCCCTACACCTACTATGTTGTATCCTCTAACTACTGCCTCTATCCTGTCTCCAGTGCCAAGGCCATATCTGAATCTTGCCTCATCTGGCACTCCTATGCCACATCTTGACAAGCCTAGTCCCTCTCCTAGACCAATGTTTGAATCTATGCCTTGGCCTATTGAAGTTTCCCTACCAAAACTTGTACCTACACCTATGACACTGCTATCTATCCATCCCTAGGATTGGGACTCAGTGGTGGTGATGGGGGTGGCATATGTTGATGTGGTTGTTGATGGGGCTGGACCAGCGGCCTCTATCTAATGAGTGGCACCAATGGTAGAATCTATCTATCATGTCCTCCACCCCCATCTTGTCCATCCTATGGCTGATCTCCTAGATGCTATGGAACTTTTCGAATCGTGGGTCCTCTGACCCATCCTCTAGTCATAGCTAGCACAACTCGTAAATTCAATTAAATAGGGGCATGAGCCCACCAATATGCATCATAATCTTGGGTGGTCCCTACATCTACAGGACCATCAAAGTATACACACAACACTATGGCTAGCTATCTAAAGTTATCAATCGCCTGTTGAGGTGGGATCCTCTATCCCCAAGCTACCTCCCTAGATTGCTGAGAAAATATGGCTCTTTGAGTGTCATCAGGTGCATGATACAACTCCCCAAATTGGTGAGCAACCCTATCTAAGAGGTACTACTCAACCATATAGTTCTCTCTCCCCTGCATGTACCTAGACTACTGAAAATAAAAGAGATGATCATCATAATCATGCCACCTGGGAAAATGGAGCCAGGGCCTCCATTTAAATATTGTCATCTCATCAAGAACCCGCCTCTAGTGGAGGATTCCTGTAATGCTTGTGAAATGAAGGGCAGTCATCCCCCCGTATCTATATGTTGCAGGATCATCGTGATCAGTCTAGATGTTTGATATCTATATCCTCAAAATGACAATATGCTCATAGGCCCACATGTGAAGAAGTGTAATTGTAGCTCCAATGTTGTGGGCCTCACTGTATACAACCTGGTGCATATCATGGTAGAATGAGGCTAGGACAACTAGCCCCCAAGTGTAGACAAACATCTCTTCCATCATCCAAGACCAAACGATTCCCCATCCAATGATGCATCCTCTAGCTCGTCGATTGGGAACAAGGACTCCCGAGATCAATGCACCAAAAACACTCAAATCAAGGGCAATCCCCTCATATCAGTGAAGGTCTATCTAGCCACTATCTACCTCGTATGAATCAATGCTAAACAATTGGAAAATGGCATCGTTGTCGGCCTCAACATCATAAATGATGCACTCACCATGGATAGGGATCCTCAAGATCCACCATACATCCTCTAAGGTGAGTGTGGCCTCAACATTCAGTAAATGGAACAAAGAGGTCTTTCTCCACCATTTCTCAACTAATGTTGTCATCATTGCAAGATGTGTCTACACCTTGAGCATTTGGGAAATATGGCCAAATCTAATAGCACCAAGGAAAAATAGGGCCTGGTCTAACAAATGCCTCACTCAGCGCAAGAGACAGCTCCTATGCTCCTTCAAATGGAGCACTGGCAAGACCTCTTGCAATCAAAATGCGCACAATGTAAAAAAAATATTACAAATCGGATGCATTTTCAAAATTTAAAAACTCCTTCAAAAAGAAAAAGTGAGTCGACATGACAAAGGCGACACAAAATTTGCAAAAGTGATGCTTTGTGTCTTGCAAATGCGATGCTAAAATCAAAAGCGGTGCCATTCGACAAAGGTGAGTCAGGATTTTTGAGCAACGCCAAACTCCCCTAGGGTCGTGTGATGCAATATTGCAAATGCAAGTTGGCAATATTTGGGAAACTCTAGAACCCTATAGCATTATGAAATTCTCTAGTGCAAACGTGGGTCGACATCTATAGATGCGACGCCACCTGTAACAAAAGTGACACCCTAGAGGACTGCTTTTTGTCGACCTAAAAGGACCCTAATAAATGCATCAAAATCGTGCAAAATGAAAAAAGTTTTGAAAGGCGTACCGGGGGTCCTACATCTCGAGGCCATTGGAACTCACAAACATGATCCATCCGATGTCTGGGAAGCACACGAGCAGCCATTCCATCAGCACCTCAAAGCAAAAATCAAGGTTTCTAGAAGGTTAAAATGCACAAATGATTTGAAAAGGACCCCTCTAACCCTAGTTATGTAGTTTTTTTAGGATTTTCAGAGAAAAGTTTAGGGTTTTTTAACCCATTTAATCTGTTTTTGTCTGAACGAAGCTCATGTTGATCCATTTTTGTTGTCATAAGCCTAAATTCACATCTCGTGGACTATTTTCACTCCTAGATCATTTTTAAATCTTTTTCATGAGCTCAGGAAAATTTTGCAATTTTTGCCCGATCTCTCAATGGGGCAGTGTAGCAGCATAATTCCATCCGCTAAGGAAACAATGATCCATCCAAAAAAATCAGATTTTTTTTTAATTTTGATCTCGATAGTGTTATTCTTTGAATCGACGCAGTAGGTACTTCATTTCAAAGAAGGGCACAATGTAGACACCGAATATGTTCTGATTGATACTGGATATTTGATTCTGACCAACTAACATCACTTCTTCTGAAATGATCTCAAAGTGATCAATTAATTGAATAATCAACATTATTTAATTAAAATTAGTAAATTACACTATTAATCAAATTAAATATATTGATTAATTGACCTTTCTTCTAACTAATTTTCATCAAATTTAATTAAATCCTCCTAAGCCTTGTTATTTGATTAAAATCAATTAAATCAAATACCCCAAATCCCCTAAAATCTCCCAATTAATTAATTCTAAATTAATTAAATCCCAAATCACCTTATAATCATAATCAATCAAATCATCCAACTTTTAACTCTTCAAGAGTTAAATCAACCATGGTCAACTAACTAGGTTGCACATGAAAATAATTTCAATTAATCACTTAATTCCTCTATTTTTCCTCACAAAGGCATATTTTGAGGAATATTCCTCTCAACAACCTCTCATTCAATTTCCCTCCAAAGGATTTCAAAAATCTATCACATCCTCTTACATTTGCAATAAATCCTTTTACATCCTCTCAAATCTCATTCAATTTCTCTTACACCATTTTCAAGTTCTCAACCATCAATATTTACTTCTCTTCCATCCTCCTCCATTCACACATTTCCCAAAATATTCTCCACCCTCATCCAATGGAATGTTGAAAAGTGTCACATTCTCATTGGCTCTCAATTTATCCCACATTCATCAAATCCTCTCATTCCTCAACCCTTGAACTCTATAAATAGAGGCATCCTTTTCATAATATGGATCCACAAATAAGAGAATTATCATTATAAGCATTTCACTCCATAGCTTTTCATTGTTTTCAAGGCAATTTAGCTAGATTATAGTCAATTTTATACTTAGATAATCTCCACTTCATCAAGTTTATCAAAGGGATTGGGAAAGGGATTCTTTCCACATCAAAGTAGCACCACTCCCCCTATGGGATGGAGGTTTAGATGATTTTATTTAGATTACATGCTTTACTTTGTTATTTTTCTTGCTCTTTGAATGTTTTCTAGTAATTTTGGTTAAAGAATCTCATAAGGAACATTAGATTTTATTTCTAAAATTTTTGACACTTGATTGTTGATCTCTTGTTAGCTTGTGTAGGTTTTGTGCTCACACTTTTTTTATCATAGGCTTCTTATGCTCCAAGTGAACTTCCATAGATTTTTATGCATAACTGCCAACTCTAGGTTCACTGGTATCTTTCAAAAATTTTAACAAAACTTGTACATAGCCTTCAAATTTATTCCTCTATAACCTCATACACAAAAGGTTGAATCCATGCAGTCTATGGTTCAACAGCTTCAATCATGCACTCATCAAAGGAGACATGAAATATGATATCACTCTTATAGTTCTCAACATCTTTCTTTGGAATCCTTTCTCTTTCATTCATGTTGCTTTTGAACACAACAAATAATGTTGTCAAAGAATTATCTTGACTCTTCAAATCACCCAAACTATGCATATAATAAAAAATTTGATGTGCAACTAGTCTGGATGTGTCCCAAATCACCACATCATCTTTTCCAGGAAGTCTTCTAAGAAAGTAGAATAGCAAACAAATAATCAAGGATACAAATTTGAATGCACATTTCTTCTCCCTAGTCATCTTTAGATTCTCAAACAACTGCTACCAGAGAAGTTTGCATAAATCATAATCAGCACCATTAGTTGATATGTCATAACTGATGTAAATTATTGTATTAGACATTGAATCTTTTCTATTTGTGAAGTAGATATTATGTCTGGTCATTCTAGCTGCATAATTCAAAACAATATTAGTAATAGGATTCATTGCAAGAGCCCTTCTATCAAATTTAGGTCCAGTGAGTTCCATCACCACTTCACTCTTCACAGACTTCAACACCGGTACCAGTCCTGTGTCACAGAGTCTAGTAACTACCTTAATCACTTTCTTAGTTATAAGATGAGGTCTATCAATCCACAAAAACTTGTCATGCATTTTGTTGAGAGTTGGTTTAGCATATTTATCATCAACAGTGGAGCTGAAGTTAGGAAAGTAATTCCATGGATCCAAATTCTTCGTAACAATATTTGAATACTCGAGTTTTATCAAGAAATCATCCCCGGTAAGCTCATTCTGCCAAATTTCTATCAATTTTCTATGATTGTATTCCTTAGTTTTAACTTGAGTGTACATCCTAGTGTCTTCAATGGGCCTGACACCATTAGGAATTGACGAGAAGGCGTTTAGGCGGTCTTCTAGCAAAGTTTCTTGGATTCTTTGTCTATTTTATTTTATTTTGAGTCTTTTGATTGTTCACAGTGTTTGAGGTCTCCATAGACTTTGAGCTTTCACCTGCTTCCAGTCCCAAACCACCTTTGTCTTTAGTTGGTTTATATCTTGCAATTAACTCATCAAGCTTGGTGGAGCTTGTCTTGAACTTATCTTCACATAGTTTTTATTTTTCCAAATCTACTTTTACGTTTACCACTTCTTGTTCAAGCCTTGTGCATTCATCAGTCTTTCTTTGCACCACTATATTCAAACAATCTTCAATTCTCTTCTTTTCTTCCACTTGCACCTTTAATATGGCAATATCTTCATTTGATTGTTTTAATTGCTCACTTACTTCTCTAAGTGTTTATTTGAATTTCTTCAATTCCTCTTTCAATTTCTTGATACATTCATTTGCCTCATCAAGATTTTCTTTTAGATCTCTGTTTTCATTTTCAGCTTTGTCAAGATCATCAAGAGTTGTCTAGAGTTCTTCTTTATCATCCATTTGTCCCATCTTCAAGATCTTCCTCAAGTTGCTAAGATTCTTTAGAGGAACCAAGCTCTAATACCAACTGTTGAATACCCAAGATACTGAGAGGGAGAGTGAATCATTATCTTCTTAAACTTATTGAACAAACACCAATCAATTACTCCAATGCATATGACAATAAAAATGAGAAAGAGCATTAACAGAACATAAAATACCACAACACATGAACACCAGGATTTTTATGTGGAAAACCCAAAATGGGAAAAATTATGGTGAGGATTAGCTCACAATATAGTATAACTAGTTTTAAGATGGGCTGGTGCATGGGAATGGGTAGCCATTTCATGGCCACATTCAAAACAAAGTTTTGAAAAGTCATAACGTGAGTGCGTTATAACGCGCCCGCACTATGGCTTGGTGTGCTGAGACTGAGGCTCGACAACAACAGGACAGTAATTTGTGCACGTTATAACGTGCTCACGTTATTGCTTGTTAAAAGAAAAAAAGAAGTGAAATGATGTCATTTTCATTTCGACTGTTTTTTCTTCTCCCCGTAGCCAAAACCCCCCTTTATTTGCGTTCAAGTTCTAGGAGGAGCCATTCAGAAAATTTCTTCACCAACAATTGCTATTTCTTCACAACGATGGCGCCATGACGACGAGAAGGTGTGAGAGGTAAGGATTGTTTGCTTTTTGTTTTGAATTAGTTAGTTTTAGGTTGAATTTGATATATATTTGTTTGAATTTTTAGGAGATGCAAATCAACCTATAAACCCTTAGGATCCTCAATAGGAAGAGCAACCAAATCCTCAAGATCAAAATCAACCACAACAACAACCTCCTCCACCAATCACTCAACCCTCTCCTGGCACTCAACAAAATCTAATGAGTGAAATTGAGAACAACAAAAATAAAATTGATGATTTAATCAGTAGGTTGAGTGATCCAAATGGTTCAACTACAGAAAGAATGACCCTAGCAAATTCATTGAAATATATGCTAACAAATGTAGATTCAATTAGCAAACAAATAACTGTATGGCAAGATAGGAGGCAAGCGGCTAGGGATTATTATGCAAATAAACTATCATATAAAGATGTAATTGATTTAAAAATTACAAAAGGTGATTTGTGCTCACTATTCACTAACCCACACAGAAATCAAAATCTTACCCTCAATGCAAAGAGGTTTCCTATTCATTGGTGCCACCACCAACAAATTAGGGACCAGTTTTATGATAGGTGGTACATGGTCTTCGATTATCCATCGTGAAACAATTGCGAAGTCCCGCAATATTTCCTTAGGAAACTATACAATGAGTTCATATTGAACAAAATCCAAAATTATTTTGATATGAGGGATTTTTAGGGGAGAGATGGGGGGTCAGCTCAGGATAGATCCGGTGCACAGTTGAATCCTATGCGGTAAGGTAGATGAGCTCTCATGAGGCCACCTTGTGAGCACGTTGTTATGCCTTCTATCGTAAAGGAAAGTGCTAACGTAGAGACATTGCAGGCGATCAACACTTTGACCCAGATTGTCATCCATCATACTAGCCCTATTCTACAGCGCCATCCAGGGGAGTCTTCAAGTGGTGGCCTTTGAACCCATGTGTGTCAATCTTGTGAGGTGACTTTTTCATATGACCCCACTGACACTCAGGAGGCTGCTACAAATGATCTGTCTGCAACTTTGGAGATGGAGAGGGTAGCTGACATATTGCATGAGGCATATGACATTGATAGTCAAGTAAAAGTTAGCATGTTCATTGAATTTAATTTACTAAATTTTGATTTTGAAATGCAAGATTAACTACAAATGTTTTATGTTTTTAATATAATTGTAGGGTCACAATGTTGAGACTGGATACACCGGGCCCCCACCTACTTATTTTTGTAGTACACCTATCGTTGGGGTATGTAACTAGTAAACAATTATAAATTTATTACATGTTAATAGCATTGTTTTACGAATGGTATTTTAATAAGTGATTTTGGATGTTGAACAAGCTAATATTGGAGATTTTGAGGGAACACTTCCTAGTGGAAATGGATTTACTCAAACCTACATGGAGGTAATAGAATAAATATTTTAACTAATGAATTGTACGTAATATATTTGTGTAGTTTATATGCACATCGTTGATTATGTTGAATAATTTGTTGTTTTATTTTCAAATGTTGCAAGATGAAACACCTTTGAATGTGATGAGGGAAATGGAGATTGGTGTGTCATCTTCTCTACAATCCTCGATGGCTCTGACAAGGGATGTATGAGGAAAATTAGTAAATTTCAATTTACATTCGTTGTTATAGATGTTAGTTAGTGAAATATCAAACCATTATTGATTCACGCAGTTTAATTTCTATTTGTATGGTTTATACAGGGCTTGAGCACACCTGAGCATGGGTGTGAGAATATTTCCCTCATGGAGAGAGATCATGGGATGGCGGTAAGTGATTATTTTTTCAAATATATCATTTTTTATAATATAATTTCTATATATTCATGTCTTTACTTCTTATTGTAATAGTTAAAAAATCACCATGAACTAAACCCTAGGAGGAGTAGTAGGAGCACTCCTGGAGCACAACAAAAATGAGTGACAAACCTATCACCATCTGATCAAAAAGGAAAGGGAAATAATTTATTTCCAAAGCATGGAGAGCAATGACTTTTGATTCCAGAGCCCTTTGTTGTATACCTATATGGCAGTTTTGTACATATTTTTTATTGGACATATTTGACATTGTATGCCTATATGGCTATTTTTTACATATATTTCATACTTCTATCGACATATATTGATGTATCCCTACATGGCTATTTGATTAATACAAATATTTTTTATCGATGGTGTCCATATTTGCATTCTAAATTGATTTAATAGATATGAGTTATGTGTATTAAAGTGTATACTTTAGAACTTACGTGTATACTTTGTGACTTATGTGTGTTCCAATGTATACTTTGTGGCTTACGTGTTTTCATGCATATACCTTGTATTCGTGCATATACTTTGTATTAATTTGTGTATACTATGTATTCATGTGTATACTTCTTGAGGCTTACATGTTTTTGAATACTTGTGCTTCCCTTATTCACATGTACATGGTTGACTTATTCACGTGTATAATTATTAATTGGCTAGCCCTAGCATTGATCATTGTTGTCCTTCATGGTTTGTCTTGAATATTAATTGATTGATGCTAAACAAATTTATCTAAAAGAAAAAAAACATGTTTTCAATCAGTATTCCATGAAATGATTCATAAAATGATTCTAATATGTTCTTGATGCGTCACCATATAAACACATTGAAATATTTATATGTCAAATTTTTGCAATATTATTTCTTGTATATGAAATGGACTCGAGAGAAAGAAAGTTATAATTTATAATACAAATAAGAAATGGACTCAACACTGTCCTAGACCCCCGAATAGGTCTATTTAACAAAGAAACACACTCTCAATCACTCTTCCAATTGCAAAGAACCATTGGTGATGCATAGTGGCTCAACCAAGTTGTGATTTGACACAACTTCTCTCAAATATGCCCACTAAGACTCCAACATTCACTTGAATCAACAGGGTAACTCAACTACCCAACCATGGAATCTATAAAACCAGACATGACCAGAACTTGGAGTAGACTTGGAAACCTCCCAACATGACCAAACTAACTCAACACAACTCACCTTATGCTTGGGAACCACCTCTGACCTATTGCTTCCAAACTAGGCCTCCTATTCCTTGCAACCTAGCCAACTAGGACAACCAACACTAGAACCACTCAAAAGGAATTAACCAGACCAAGGAAACTGGTTCTAGACATCTTATAACAATTCCAACAAGTACTCAAAGGCCCATGTCTTGACAACAAAAGACAAAGCCATGATAGGCCAAAACATAACACTACAAGGTAGGCCTAATTAGGCTACTCCACATAAGGAATCAAGTACCTTGGCTCACCCCAACACCCGTCAGCCACAAACAGGTTCTTACAACCTTTTCCAACACCTATCAAATTCACCCAAGAACCCTTGTCACAAAACACTTATGAAAACAATCAAAAATCAGATTTTACACAAAATCAGGCCTATCACATAGAGATGTCAGGCCTAGAATGCCAAAGATCTCTCTCCCAACTTCAAGCCATTCTCTAAAACCAACATGGAATCAAAATATATATGGTACTCTTCCATTCCACCCAGATCTAGCCTTAGCACATGGTGGAGATGGAAGATATGAGGGAATTTCACTCAAAACCCTAGTTTTTGAGGGTTTCAGACCACTTGCAGAAAAATGGATAAGAACTCTCCTATTCCTTTATGGTTTTACACCAAATCACCACCAAAAGAAAGCCAAATCAGCCCTCTTTCATCCATATCAGCCTTGGGACCGTACAGGAAAGCTACAGGCCGTACCAAGTATGGGATCAACAAGTTTGTATCAAAAATTAGAAAAACAAAGAACAATGTGAATAATTCTTATTAGATCTTCTCCAAAATTTCAACAAAAACCTCCATTCGAGACTCTCAAGGCTTTACATAATTTTTTACACCCTTCTCTAACTGATTGATGCCCTCAACTAACTAAAAACCAACTTTCAAAACAAGTAACCCTTGCATTTCAAATTTGTTGCTTTAAGCAACTTACAAATTTGCAACTTTAGACTCCTCCAACCTAATGACTACAACTAATGACCTCTAAACCCACATAAATGAATTAGATATAGACTTATTACATCAACAAAATTCCATTCTTGCATATTCATATACAAATTCACAAATTTGTCTTCAAAGGCTACAAAGACAACTTCTAGTGCAAGATTGAAATTTTCACATTTTTTATCACTAGACCAAAAACTCGCCCTAAAAAATACCTAATGGTCTTAATTGACCATATTCAAGACAAAGCATGTTGAAAATACTCACAACAACCTATTGACCAACCTATTCACCATTAGATAATCAAAGATTGAGGGTTAGGTGTAGGTTCTCCTGCACCAATTGGGAAACATTGATCATACGCTTTTTGTGTGGAATACTCAGACTTCTCAACCATCGTTTGCATGTTTCTCTTTTCCATTGTTTTGCATGTCATCATAAGGGATCAAGCCGATTGAACGCAACTTAGATCAATTCCGCCTATTTGGGTGTGAAAGAGGACCATGCCTAGCATAAACCTACCTATTAGGACACATTGGAGTAGTTACTTTGGTCACAAAAATTGCAAATGAAAGTTGCACCACTTTGAAACTTTACACTACTTCAATTTGACACTTTTTCCATCAAGTGAAAACTAGATACCACAAGAAAATGACTCTGAGATAAAAAAAAAATTGAGAGAGGTTACTATAGAGGGGCCTAACATGATCCCATAGGCTCAGATAGGGAGGTTGTAAGCATCACGGTTTCCGAGTAATAGCCCGTCAAAGTTTGCTTCCCTTTTTCACTTTGGAACCTTAAGGGATCGATCTAGTTGAACGTAGCTCAGAGCAATTCAGCATGTTTGGGTGTGAAAGAGGACCATGCCTAGTGTAAAAATACCTATTTGGACGCATTGGAATAGTCCGTTTGGTCACGCGAGTTGTAGAATAAAAGTTGTACCACTTTGCAACTTTGCACTGCTTGCATTTTGCACTTTTACCATCAAGTGAAAATTCGCCGCCACGGGAAAACCACTCCGAGATAGTCAAAACCAAGAGAGGCTTTTGTAGAGGGGCCCAACACAATCCTATAGGATTAGATGAGAAGTTTCTAAGAATCATAGTATTCGAGTACTAGCATGTTGAAGTTTGCAGCCATTTTTTACTTTGGACCCTTAAGGGATCGATCCGGTGGAATTTAGCTCAGAGCAATTCCACATGTTTCAGTGTGAAAGAGGACCATGCCTAGCATAAAAATACCTATTTGAATGCGTTGGAATAGTCTGTTTGGTCACACGAGTTGCAGAGCGAAAGTTGCACCACTTTGCAACTTTGCACAACTTGAATTTGACACTTTTTCCATCAAGTGAAAATCCACCACCACGGGAAAACCACTCTGAGATAGCCAAAAACGATAGAGGTTTTTTTAGAGGGTCCCAACGTGATCCTGTAGGATTAGATGAGAATTTTTTAAGCATCATGGTATTTGAGTAATAGCATGTTGAAGTTTGTAACCATTTTGCACTTTGGACCCTTAAGGGATCGATTCCGTGTGTATCGGTGTGAAAGAGGAAAATACCAAGTGTAAAAATACCTATTCAAACATGTTGGAATAGTTTGCTTGGTCACATGAGTTGCAGAACGAAAGTTGCACCACTTTGCAATTTTGCACAACTTGAATTTGACACTTTTTCCATCAAGTAAAAATCTACCGCCACGGGAAAACCACTCTGAGATAGCCAAAACTGAGAGAGGTTTTTGTAGAAGGGCCCAACACAATCTTTTAGGATTAGATGAGAAGTTTCTAAGCATCACAATATCCAAGTAATAGAATACTAAAGTTTGTAGCCATTTTCCACTTTGGATCCTTAAGGGATCGATCTGGTGGAACGTACCTCAGAGCGATTCCGCATGTTTGGGTGCAAAAAAGGACCATGCCTAGCTTAAAAATACCTATTTAGATGCATTGGAACTATTTGCTTGGTCACACGAGTGGAAAAACAAAAGTTGTACCACTTTGCAACTTTGCACTATTTACATTTGACACTTTTTCCATCAAGTGAAAATTCGCTGCCATGGGAAAACCACTCCAAGATAGCCAAAACCGAGAGAGGTTTTTGTAGAGGAGCTAAACATGATCCTGTAGGATCAGAGTAGAAGTTTCTAAGCATCACGGTATCTGATTAATAGTATACTAAACCTTGTAGCCATTTTGCACTTTGGACCCTTAAGGGATTGATCCGGTTGAATGTACCTTAGAGTGATTCCGCATGTTTAGGTGTGAAAGAAGACCATGCCTAGCATAAACATACCTATTTATATGCGTTGGAATAGTCCAGTTAGTCACACGAGTTGTAGAGCGAAAGTTGCACCACTTTGCAACTTTGCACAACTTGAATTTGACATTTTTTCCATCAAGTGAAAATCTACTGCCACAGGAAAACCACTCCGAGATAGCCAAAAATGAGAGGTTTTTGTAGAGGGTCCCAACTCAATCTTGTACGATCATACAAGAAGTTTCTAATCATCATGATATTCGAGTAACAATATGCTGAAGTTTGCAGCCATTTAGCACTTTGGACGCTTAAGGGATCGATCTGGTTGAACGTAGCTCGAAGTGATTCCATGTGTTTCGGTGAAAAAGAGGACCATTCCTAGTGTAAACATACCTATTCAAACACATTGGAACAGTCCTCTTGGTAACACGAGTTGCATAGGGAAAGTTGCACCACTTTACAACTTTGCACAACTTGAATTTGAAGCTTTTTCCATCAAGTGAAAATCTACTACCACAGGAAAACCACTCCAAGATAGCCAAAACTGAGAGAGGTTTTTGTAGAGGGTTCCAATGCAATCTTGTAGTATCATACAAGAAGTTCCTAAGAATCATGGTATTCGAGTAACAGTATGTTGAAGTTTGCAGCCATTTAGCACTTTGGAGATTTAAGGGATTGATTTGGTTGAACGTAGCTCGAAGTGATTCCGCATGTTTCAGTGCGAAAGAGGACCATGCCTAGTGTAAAAATATCTATACAGACATGTTAGAATAGTCTTCTTGGTCACATGAGTTACAAAATGAAAGTTGCACCACTTTGCAACTTTGCACTGCTTGCATTTGACGCTTTTTCCATCAACTCAAAACCGCTGCCATAGGAAAACCACTCCAAGAGCCAAAACCGAGAGAGGTTTTTGTAGAGGGGCCCAATGCAATCCTATAGGATTATATAAGAAGTTTCTAAGTGAAAGGGAATAAGTTTTATGGGGTTTGTGTTGCTTCCCCTATAGATTTTGATAGAAAAGGGCATGAAAAATGAGGTTTCACCCTAGGGTTTGATAAAATATTGCATGTAGAGGTTTCACAGATCGTTTACAATGTCAACCATACATTCAATATTCTCTTTAAATTTCTAAATCATACATGCTCATTATGAGGTTAACTTCAATTGAGTAACTTGATATTCCCTCGCTAAGCTTCACACACTCTTTTATAATGGCTTGAAATCAGAATTGAGATTTGTCAAGATCGTCAAAATAAGGATATTGCATTTATTTTTTGGATGAGATTCTCTTTGATGGCTCATAAATCAGCATTTTCTACAACGAGAGATCAATCAATTTTTAGTATTTTACTTACAACTACGTAAAGTAAAAGAGAAAAAGAAAGAGCATCCAAAATGGAAATGAAATGAAAATAGATGGAAGGAATTTAAAAATAGGAATGAAAATCTCACAACTTAGTCACTCCTAGTCATACATCTTCACTGGGAGTTCCAAGATACCTATTGTACACAACACCTCTCATGAATAGAGTAAGTTCAAATTTGAGATGCTCTTATAATGTCTACATCATAGCTGCTCATGATAAGGTTAACTTCAAATTAATAACTTGAAATTCCCTCACCAAGATTTGCACACACTTTTCTAATGGCTTAAAATCATGATTGAGATTTTTCAAATTCATCAAAATAAGGATGTTGCATTTCTTTTCTAGCTGACATTCTCTTGGATGGCTCATATATCTGTATTTTCTGCAAGGGGACAACAATCACCACTTAATAGGTTACTTACAAATAGGAAAAGTAAAAGAAGATGATAGCATTGGCATCAAACAAATTAATGTGCATACAAGTATAAATTAATAAGAACCAATCTATATATACTTATGAATTAATCAAATTAAAAATCTGGGTCTGCTCTACTCTTTATTGTGTCAATTATTGCCTCATGGTCAGACTCACAGACCTTCCACAAGGTCTTGTTCAAAGGTCTACCCCCATATTTGGTCAAACAAACATTAGATTCCATGACAAGGTTCGAATAATGAAGAATCTTATGATGCATTTCAAAGTCCTGAAATAGCCAATGTTTAACACTCGAATGTGGGTACCTTCTAAGCCACGTTCCAATAACCACAACTGAGCCTATAGGGTATTCAATGTTTTCTCCATGTATAACTGGGTCCTCCAATTTATTTTTCACCTCAAAAAAATGACACAAGTAATATTACATTCCCTCTTCATTGTCTTCATCTGCAATAACTGCACAAACATGCCCTGCATTGATATGTGAAAAAAATCTCTTGAAATTAGTCAACATTACAAATACACTACAAAGTAAGATAACAATATGGAATTTCAACAACTAAGCAAGTAGATATATCACCTAGTTGAACTAGATCTGATACGTGGTCAAAGTCGACCGATGATTCCATCTATGTCAGTTCCAATGCCGTTGGAGGGCGATACATGTGAAGTGGGCTAAGATAACTTGTCAACCATTTGTCAAACCACTCCCCTGACTCACAATGATTCTAGGCTTGCATTGTACATGAAGAACAAAAGAATGCCACCTTTTGTGTATCGATACTCCATGAACCTGCATTTGAGCTAAGGAAAGAGTGTACCTCACTCGATCCTATTAGTGTACAACAATCCTCATATGGTGCAATGTTAGTATCATCCATCAACCAAAAAAATATATGAACTGAAGACATACCTTCATTACTTGGACCCATCTAAGCATTACACCACTCAATGATTGATTTTACATCTACCAACTTTGTATACTTTAACTCTTCTCGTGCTAATGCTCTTTTCACACATGCTCCCACACCATCATGCTCCCCCTTTCCATGCCCGACCTCACAAAAGCTCCACATATGTTGAACACCTGTAATGACATGCATCCTGCACAACCAGTAGAACATGCACGAGTTCTTGAACTGTGTTGCACAGTTATCCAACCATATTATATGTCGGTCATATGTTATGCCCCTCTAAGCCAAACCACTATAGAACATATGGAAACAACCTTGCATGAACTCTGGAGAATATGTGCGATCATCACTAATGTATAAGTGGTACTCCCTCAATAACTTCCTTTGGTCATCTATACTATTGGATGCATGAATAAATGCTATGTGCACAAATATCGAAACCTATGTGGAGTTGTAATACTGTGACTACACCTTGCGTTGTGGTTGTAGAGTGTATTTCTCTGCAAAGTCAACCATTGATACTATGTTGCCAACTGGAAAGGTGTCCTTACATAGATTGAATTGCGTGTCCAACCATCAGGCTCTATGGGTATGCATTGCATACTCAGATAGTATATTGTCACGAAACATGGACATAAACTGGTACAGTGGAATCTTCTCAATAACCAAATCACACCTTTTTTCTTGAGACCCATCTTTTGTAGCATATGTCGTTGTTTTATACTTCTCGAACTCTACTAGTTTCTGTCCCACCTCATCTGTGCTTTCCATATGTTGACATACTAGCATACGTTGGAAGCCACCACAATGCTCGCATGAACCATCCAAGCATGTTGTCTTGTAGAATATCTGGCCATCCTCTATTTCACATAATTTTTTTGATAAGAACTCTCTTAAAAATTTTGGTGGGGCTTTTATGCCTCAATCCTACAAAACATCGTTAGTATGCGAATCTAAACATATAGAACAATAAACATCATAATGGTTAGAGAATTCAATATATAGTCTACAACAAAAAGTAGTGCGTGTGTGATTTATCTTGACATAAAAAGGTTTAAGCATTTCAAAAAATCCTTGACAAATACTAATTTGAGGATAATCATTTTCAAATTTATGAAAAAATTGGGTTTGAGTCATATCCAAAAAATGCTTTGGATGTGGCTCACGATTTCGACAATCTCCTTCTTACCACATCCCTTTGATTTGGAGATGGTCTTGTGTTATTCTTCCAATACTATTCAATTAGTGTTCTCAAGGATTCAACAAATTCTTTATCTTTTCATGACAGTCTCGCTGAGAATGCCCATAATTCATTTGAATCAGTGCCCTCAATTTTTTTTCGCCTGTGAATGGCTCTTGATAAAGTTTTTCTACTAATTCTCGTTTGTTCACTCATATTTCTAATGAGACGAGATCTCTTTGTTTGATAGCTTACCAAAGTTGATGTAATGACACGTCGAGTGACATTACTATCCTTTGAGCATGAGGTCTTACCCACATTCTCATAAGCATCTATTAGATTCTTCACAATAGTGTCTTCACTTGATGCATTCGATGTTCTCAACCCAAGAGTCTTCATGATGTTCCTATACTTTACACCCAACATCATTTCAACAAATAGTTGACATCTTGTGGTCTCATTTAGAATTTCAAAGAAGAATTTCCAAATCTTATCAGCATATCTTCTACAAGTGCATGTTGGAATCTTACCTTCCATGTGCTGCAAAATATCCTCATCAATATTAATCAAATACTTTGGCTTTCTACGCAAAATTCTAGGTGGTCTTCTCCTAGGTACATACATCTCAACATCAGAAATTTCATCAATATTTAATTGAGGTTGGCTAGATTGCATACCTTTGATTGAGGGTGGAGAAGAAGACTTACCTTGAGGTTCACGTGGGGATGACGACATACCTTCTTTCTCAAATCCGAGTGATGATGTACTCTCAATTTGAGATGTGTTGGATGGTGTCCAATAATATTCACTTGTGGTAGATGCTGTCCCTCCATATTCACTTGTAGTAGATGGTGCCCTCCATATTCACTTGTAGTAGATGTTGTCCCTCCATATTCGCTTGTGCTTAATGGTGTCCCTTCATATTCACTTTCCGTAGAGGGTGTGTCTCCAATTACGGTATCTGAATCTGTCTTACCACAATGCTTTCGCATTTGTGCCTTTTGTGCTGCCAATTCATTTTCCCTTTTTGATGGTTGAGGTTCCTCTTCAATTGGCTTGTTTTCGTCAATGGTTCCTAATTTCTACTTTTCACGATAAGCCACCATATGAACTCTCTCCTTTGCTTTGAAGGTTTCCTTCTCTTCATTTGTTAGTTTCCTCTTTGTATTTTTCTTCAACATGGTGGATAATTTTATCTGTAGCATGGACAAGAATACAAAATTTCAACTTATGTCATATATATGTATAGAAATTGTGGAAGCATACATGGTGCGGGAGCACCATTGAATGAAAATTATCAATTGAAGAAGTTGTTGTCTAGGCTTTAGGAAAACATCGATGCAAAGAATGATTATAAATATTTGAAGGAATATCATCAATAAATAGGTGAGGGCATATTGTTTGTGTGCAAGGGAGGTTTAAAAGGGTGTTGGGCATGCAGCCCTAGAGTGAAATTTTGAGTTTTTCATGAGATTTCAAGTGGTTTTGATATGCTAAAGTGTGTTTTGCATTGGGGCAGCATGGTTTCTTATTGAATTGAGTTTTTTTAGACCATTTTAGACCTGTTTTAATTATTCATAATATTGTGTGAGGGTTGGATGTGTGTTTTTCAATAAACCACTAGTTTCTTGGGTAAAAAGGAGGGTTTTTGGTCCATGTGAAGATGGGTAAAAGCAAGGTTCTTGTTGTTTTTGAGTCTAATATATTGATATATGTTCAATAATTTCTATGAGACCACTCTTAATATGTATTTATTTCTTTTGAGTCATTCTAGGTGTTTAGGGGGGACATTTGGCTTGACATTTGCAAAAAAATGCATTTTTGGCAAAGTTGTCAAGAGATAAGTTAGTTAAGAAGTTACAAAACAAGTTAGATACGTTGGGGAGTATGTTGTGTGAATGGAATGAGGTTGATGCAGATTTTTGGGAACCCAAGATACAAATTGACACAACTTCTCTCAAATATGCCAACCAAGACATCAACCTTCAATTGACTCAACATGACAATAGGGTTACCTATCAACCATGACTCTTCATTATGACTCCAAATTGAAATTTGATGTAGGAAAAGAGTTTCAACACCTTCAAGATTTCAGCATAGTGAAATTAAACCACCTACAAAAAGAAGATCAAACAAACTCTTCTAAAAGCCACTTTTGACCCAAAATTGCCTTGTAGGCTTCACAAACCAATTTTATGGATTTTTCTCACAAACCTCCCAAAAAACCTGTAAATTTTTTTATTGATATAGATATCCATTTAAGTGGTATGATACATATAAAAAATCCACATATTACTCTTTTAAGACACTTTCCTCAAAATGACAAATTTCACTGTTTTAGGGCCCAATTTAGCCAATTTTACAAAGGGACCCCCTCAAGAACCCACCACCAGGCCTCCATGACTGAAAAAATTCTTGTATTAGGTTTCAAAACTAACAATTATCAAGGTTAAAGGACCCAAAGTACTCATTCCATAAACAAGTTTCAAAACCCTCTCTAGAACCTAGGAAACAAGGGTTTTTAGGCCTCCTTACTGAAACTCTACCTTCCACAACTTCCCAATTCAAACTGACTACCTAGAAAACTCTGTATAGGTCCCCCCAAGCTTAAGGAACCCTCATCTTCCCTCTGGAATTGATTCACCCCTCTTTCTTAGGTCTGCACCATTATTTTCTATGAGAAAATAGGGTATTTCCCCTTAAACCAACATCATTCATGAGGAAAATTTAAACTTGTTCTTCTCTACTCATAAGAAAATCATAATTACATCCTACATGGTCATCCCAATGAGTCACAGAGAACACAATATGTGGGATGCTATCTAAGACATTAAATTGCCCTCAAACCCTTGACTGTCCAAGAACCTGGTTTCTAGAAATTTATGAATTCCAAGCACAAAGTTCAATGAAAACCTCTTCAAAGGGAGCCAAATGAAAGTAGGAACATTCCTTTATGGAATAATGTCAATTTCACACCAAGACATTTATTTGTCTTAAAAATTGCTAACATTGACAACTTTTGCTAATTAGGCAACATTATGCAGCTTTGTTGTCCAAGACACCTAAGACCACTCAAACATATTTATTTAATCCCTAATACAACTTCTAGACTCTTGTATTGCACTTCCATATACAATTTGAATAATTTTCCTTCAAAGATTATATGGCAAAATTGAGAATTTTTTGAAGCAAGAGTGCATACTTGCACATTTGATCACCAAACTCACAAAATCCCTAAATACATGAAAGATTGGTCTATTTAGACCTTATTTTCAATAAAAGCTATGAAAAAGCATCTAAAAAATCTTGAACTCACCCAAGGACCTTAAAAAAAAATGTCACCAAAGTAGATTTTGAAACATGGTTGTAGGTGCCCCTGCACCACGGGTTTGGAATACTGCTAGGGGAAGCATGCTGAAAGGATAAATTTTGGTGAAAAAATCAGAACATGTATTTGGTTTATTTCAATCAATAGCATGCTGATTATAGTGTCTTGAATGTTTCGATAAAGGTTGGTATTTACCTTCCATGATTTGTTATTATTT
Organism: Sequoiadendron giganteum; assembly: GCA_007115665.2. NCBI lineage: Eukaryota > Viridiplantae > Streptophyta > Pinopsida > Cupressales > Cupressaceae > Sequoiadendron > Sequoiadendron giganteum. The sequence goes on from CM021100.1 coordinate 216,050,812, forward strand.
TGCCATGTAAGTTGCAACATTGAGTTCTTCAATTAGTGAATCATGAACGAAATGAATGGTTATGAGTTTCTAATCAGGTTTATTCTATGTTACAATCAATTTTATTATGGTTAATCTATTTGTGAGTCTAAAAAAGAGTTGAAGCCAAGTTTTAATGTTTTGTGGAAATATGAAATCAAGTGAAATTGAAGGATTTTGATGAAAAGATGACTGAGTTTGCTAGTTGATCTTCTTCAATTTAAGTTAGGGTTAGAAGTACCCTTGGTGATTTGTGGATCCTGGTAGATACTCTGCATCAAGTTTAAAATGGTAATTGGCATTTGTATATAATTGTGTAATTTAAAATGTGCATTGCCAACCTAAGGTTATAATGACAAACAAACAATGATCAACATGGAATATACAAATTAACAAAAATGAAAGCAATCCATAATAGAATGAAAGAAAATGTGTAAAGAATTCACATACCTAAAAAACCAGACTTTCAAATGGAGGAGTTCAACCCAATTATGTAGCCTTAGCTTCTTCTTTCTTCAAACTTCACAAAAATTTGACTTTTTCAAAAGCTTGTTCCCCTCCAAACTTCAATCGTATACCAGTTTTCAATGGAATTCAAACTTGAATATGTCTTTCAACATGGAAACTCTGCTATTTCATGCAAAGGTGGTAGAAAGATCATGGAAAAGGTGGTGGAATTTGAATAACATGCTTGCACACTTCACAACATCATCAAAAAACTACTTTTTGTCAAAGCACGCGCAAAAATAGGAGAATATGCAGAATGTGGGCCTTGACATCACGGGTATATTGAGTTTTTTTACCATTTTTAGTGGAAGATAAAACACGCTTGTGTTATAACACAAGTGCATTATGTATTGCTAAAATAGTAACATTTCTACTTCTTCAAAACACGCTCGTGTTATATGAAATATAGTTTTTTAAATAGATTTTTTTCTCGCTCTTTGTCTATACCCTCTATCCTAATAGTATATCTCTCCCTTTTACCCTTATAGTAGAGGAGATAGAGGTGAGTGTGTGTGTGTGTGGGAGAGAGACAGAGAGGTAGACACATAGAGGACAAATATATATAGAGAGGGGGGTAGGGTTGAGGGTATAATAATTTTAGGGTTTAAGGGGTTAGGGTTAAAGGTAGAGGGTGTATGGTTGAAATAAAGAGAGTGGGAAAAGAGAGAGTGGGAGAGAAGGAGAAAGAGAGAGTGGGAGAGATAGAGAGAGAGATGGAGGAGAGAGGGAGAGGGGGAGAAAGAGAAAGAGGGAGATAGAGGGAGACAAAGAGGGAGACAGAGAGGGAGAGGGAGAGGGGTAGAAAGAGATAGAGGGACAGGGGGAGAAAGAGAGAGAGGGGGAGAGAGGGAGGGAGGGAGAGGGAGAGGGAGAGGGGGATAATGAGATAATGGGAGATATGGAGATAGTGAGGGAGGGAGAGACAAACTGGGAGAGAGATAGAGGGTAGAGGGTTAAGAGTTAAGGGTTTAAAGGGTTAAGGTTTTAAAGGGTTAAGGTTAAGGATAAAGGGTGGAGAGATAAGAGTGAGAGAGAGTGGGAGAGAGGGAGAGATGGAGAGAGAGAGGGAGAGGGAGAGAGGGGGAGGTAGAGGGAGTGGGAGAGACATGGGGAGAAAGAGAGAGAGAGAGAGAGAGAGAGAGGGGGGGGGGGAGTGGGAGAGAGATAGAGGGTAGAGGGTTAAGAGTTTAATGGTAGACCCTCTTAATTCCTCAACCCTCAACCCTTAAACCCTAATCCCTCAACCCTCAACCCTTAAAAGCTAATCCCCCAACCCTTAAACCAACTTAGTAAACTCTCTACCCTAATCCCTCAACCCTCTTGACCCTTAATCCATCAATTATTAAACCCCTAAACACTCAACCCTAAACCCTCAACCCATAAACCCTAAATTCTCAATCCCTCAACCCTCAACCCTCAACCCTTAAACCCTAATCCCTCAACCCCTATACCCTCTTAATCCCTCAACCTTGAACCCTTAAATAGTAATCCCTCAACCCCTATACCATCTTAATCCCTCAACCCTCAACCCTTAAACCCTAATACCTCAACCCCTATACCCTCTTAATCCCTCAACCCTCAACCCTCAACCCTTAAACCCTAATCCCTCAACCCCTATACCCTCTAAATCCCTCAACCCTCAACCCTCAAACGTTAAACCCTATATATGCTTCTGTGAATCCTCAACCCTTAAATAGTAATCCCTCAACCCCTATACCTTCTGATACCGTCAACCCTCAATCCTCAACCCTTAAACCCTAATCCCTCAACCCCTATACCCTCTTAATCCCTCAACCCGTATACCCTCTTAATCCCTCAACCCAAAATCCTTAAACCCTAATCCCTCAACCCATATACCCTCTTAATCCCTCAACCCTTAAACCCTAATCCCTCAACCTGTATACCTCTTAATCC
>CM021100.1:216053350-216257975 GCA_007115665.2 Sequoiadendron giganteum
GGATGATTTTCCACTACCTAACATTGATATGATAGTGGACATGACAACCAGACATGAGATGCTATCATTGATGGATGGATTCTCGGGGTATAACTAGATAATGATTGCAAAAGAAGACAAGCATAAGACAACATTTACATGTCCATGGGGCACCTACTACTAGAATATGATGCCATTTGGGTTAAAAAATGCAGGGGCTGCATATCAGAGGGCCATAACACTAATATTCCATGACATGATACAAAAAACCATCAAAGATTATGTGGATGATATACTGGCTAAATCAAAGAAGAGACAAAAGAACATAGCAACCCTAAGTGACATCTTCGAGAAATTGGAGAAGTACAAGGTTAGGCTCAACCCAAAGAAATGTGTCCTTGGGGTACAATTAGGTAAACTTCTAGGATACATATTATCGATGAGGGGAATAGAGGTGGATCCCACAAAGGTTAAAGAAATCCTCGATATGGAAGCACCAAGAACACTGAAACAACTCAGAGGATTACAAGGAAGACTCCAGTCTATTTGAAGGTTCACAATGCAACTGGTAGACAAACAAATTGCATATTCACATCTACTCCACAAGGGAGTAGCATACAAGTGGGACGACAAGTGCAATCAGGCATTTGATAAAATCAAAGAATATTTTCTCACACCACCAATATTAATGCCACCCATTGCAAGAAAACCATTGATCTTATACATCTCAACAACAATAGTAACCCTAGGTGCTCTTTTAGCTCAGCACGATGAACATGGGATGGAAAGGGCCATCTATTATATTAGTAGAATAATAGTTGGCCATGAGTTGAGTTAAACTAATCATTCATTGAAAAATCCTATTTAGCAGTAGTGTTTGCTTCACAAAAAAATTGACATTACATGTTGGCACACAAAATCAAACTCATCGCCAAGATAGATCCCCTAAAGTATCTACTATCAAAAGCTATGCTCACAGGATGGATGGCTAAGTGGGTCATGATACTATCAAAATATGAAATTGAATATGTGGAGTGAAAGGAAATCAAAGGACAATTCATTGTAGACCAACTGACAAAAGCTCCCATCTATGTAGAGAATCTACTCATATCAGAATTCCCAAACAAGTCCATCTTTAATCTTAGCATAGAAAATCATTGGAAACTCTACTTTGACGATTCCCACACACAACATGGATCAAGAGCTAGTGTTTTCTTCATCACCCCACAGGGGGATTGTATACCTAGATCTTACAAATTGACATTCCTCCAACAACATTGTAGAGTAAGAGGCTTTAACCATAGGTCTCAAAATTGTAGCACAGTGGCGAATCATGGCACTAAAAGTTTATGGAGATTCACAGCTTATTATCAACCAAGTCAATGATGAGTACCAAACTAAGGATGATAAGCTCACACCATACAAGAAGTTAGTAGAAAGCCTCAAAGAATCATTTATTGATATTACCTTTGATCAGATACTGAGGGCTAACAACAGAGCAACCGATGCCATGGAAACAATCGGATCCTTACTAGATATCCCTCGCAATGTCTCAAAACATGAATTCTTGATAGAGCAGCTTCTCGTACCCACTTTCGAGGTAATTGAGTCAGAATATGCGTGCGAACTTGTTGGTCTCGATGATCTTTGGTATCACGACATCTACACCTACCTAAGAATAGGAGTCCTCCCAGCTGACATAACCCCAAACCTCAAACGATCCTTTATCAAAAATTCCACCCATTTTGTCATCCTAGGAGAAACCCTCTATCGTAGGAGCATTAGAGGAACCCTATTACGTTGCTTAAATCTCGAGGAAGCCCTGACTGAGGTGCATAATGGCACTTGTAGTTCACACTAAAGTGGTATGACCTTGGCTAAGAAATTACTAAGAACCGGGTACTAGTAGCCAACAATGGAAAGAGAGGAACATGACTTTGTTAGAAAGTGTCTACAGTGCCAACAGCATGGAGACCTAATCCATGCACCAGCTCAAGAACTCCATCCTATTGTTACACCATGGCCCTTTTCACAATGGGGGCTCGATCTCATAGGTAAAATCACACCCACCTCATCCAACAGCCACAAGTTCATCATCACCACCACAAAGTATTTCACAAAATGGGTCGAAGCAATTCCAATGACCTACATAATAGGAAAGCAGATATCCAAGTTCATCCCAAACTATCTCATTTGCCGATATGGTATCCCTCAATCCATTATCTCTAATAATGGGACACCTTTCAAGAATTAGGATGTTTGTGACTTATGCGACAAATTCAAAATCCAAGATCACTTTTCTTCTCCATATTACCCCCAAGGTAATGGCCAAGCAGAAGCCACTAACAAAACCATTCTAAAAATCCTTAAGAAAAAAGTCAATGACTCTGGTCGTGACTGGCATCTGCAGTTAAATCCCTCCTTATGGGCCTACCGTACTAGCATCCACATGCCAACATGCACCACCCATTCTCCCTAGATAAAGGATCAGAAGCCATCCTCCCAATCGAGATCGAGCTCCCATCACTAAGAATATCATTGCAAAACCTCATCACAGATGAAGAATATAGGTTCTCACGACTGAATGAGGTGGAGTTATTAGATGAATGGCGCATGGATGCCCTCAACCCTCTACAGGTCTATCAAAATCGCCTGAAATGCGACTACAACAAGAAGATCAGGCAACACACCTTCCAATTCGGCGAACTTGTGCTAAAAGAGAACCAAAGGAATGTGCTGAATCAAGAGAGCAAAGGTAAATTTGAACCCAACTGGCTAGGACCTTTTGTCATCACATCCAGCTATAAATCAAGAGCATATCAATTAGCAACACCAAAAGGTGAGCTTCTGTAGGAGCCCATGAACAGTTGTCATCTCAAAAAATTTATGCCTAAGAACTTGCAAGGTATAGAACCGAAAAATACAAAAAAAAACAAAAAATGTCTTGAAAAAAATGGTCACCTTAATGAAAACCTGGCAAATAGGCATCTTGGCGACAACAACAAAATACAAAAAATCCAAAAAATCCAAAAAATTAGAAAAAGGATTGAAAACAGTAAAGAAAAAAATCGTCCTCTAGTGAAAACCACTTCGGTGGTGCTTTGGATAAGTACCCTGGTGAAAACCTGGAAAACAGGCGTCAAGTGTAAATAAAGCACTCCCCATCCACTAGGATCTACACGACTCACTCATCCATTCCATCACATTTCATTAATCCTCCATCCACCCATTCACTTGCATCCATACCATAGCCTGAGTTGGTGTCTGTATCATATTCCACCATAGTACTACTTGGCATATTCCTAAGGTCAGTTTGTCCTACCTTTATTGAAGTAGTTTATCGCTTAACACTGGGGGCATGTCCTTGAAACTGGCACTGCATCAGATTTGTGTATATTTTTTGTGATCTTCCCAAGACATCGAAAAATCCAAAAACATTCAAAAAATTCATCAAAAATTAAAAAACACGTCAAAAATCTCATAAAATCTTCAAAAAACTCATCATTGAGTCTTGTTAGTCTTCCACCTAGTCTGAACTACACCGTCTCTGAGCTTGAACGTAGGCAAGGTTGGTCTTTGATCATCCCCCGACACAATTTAGGTCAGTCCTTAGGCGTCCGTCACAATAAAATGGCAACCTATTTTCCCATCTATCTCATCGTTGAGTCAAGTCCGTCATCAGTCGAACAACGTGGTCTCTACATGTATAACGTAGGTAAGGCTAATCTATGGATCAACTCCCGAGACCCCTAGGATAGGTCTTTTAGTTATTCTCTTCATCATAAATCTTGAAAATACCAAAAAAATTTGCAAAACACTTCAAAAATACCAAAATAGGCTCAAAATATTAGAAAAATCCAAAATGGTGCATCCATTTCATCTCGCTTTCACCAATGATTTTCATCATTCCTAATAAAATCGGTCATCACCGTCACCCTTTGGTGAGTCAATCATAAGCAATTCTAGCAGGTTCAAAAGTGAACACCCTAATCGTCATAGTCCCAAAAGTCTAAAGTCAGTAAGCAAGCAAGTTAATCAACTCAAAGTATCAATAGCTTATCATCCAATCCGTCTCATCAAAACCCTAATCACAACATGTCCTAGGATGAATCCTTCCCACGATGGACATAAGCATCAGGTATCTCACTATAGTTTATTCTTGGCTAGCGGTATAAAGAACATTAGCTTGTTGGTTTTCTTTATTTGGTCTTTTCTTGGCTTATCTTATTTTGTGCTCATTCCAAGGACCTCTCGATGATGCCTAAACAAAACAGGTTTAGAAAGAAAGCAATGGGGCAAATATCATTGTCTCTTTTATCTACTGTGCTTGTGGGATACACTTATAAAATAACTTGGTCATATGTACTTTGTTTGGTTTGTGGAGAGGATGTTTTAGATATCTTGTTGACCCTTGCTTTCCTATGTTTTGGCCCGAGATGTTTAGAATGTTTGAACTACATCCTGAATGAAGTGTGTATGTTAAGTGTGAACAATAATACTCTTATCTAATTGTCAAGTCAAATTCCATCACACTGTGTACAATGCCATCCTAGTTCTTTATACCTTGATGCATCGTACCTAGGTGTGTTATCAAACATAACGTAATTGACCCTTTGAAAATCCCAACTCCTGGTAAGCAAATCAACATCATCCTAACTAACTCTTTGATTCTAAGTTCTTCTATCTTCTTTCCATACTAACATGGTATCATGATAGTAATCAAAACATCACCAATGCATACACTCTGCATCCACTAGATCATTAGCATAAAAGGCATATTACATCATATCATTATCTTAAGTTATGAGGAATAATATAAATTTGTTATTCTAAGTATCTTAAGAAATCATTACAGCATACATAATCATTAGCATCCATTACCATTTTCGCATCAATACACCATTATTAGCATAAATTTCATTCATAGGATCATCATTAAAAATGCATGAAAAAGATACAAAAAGAAGCACATCCATTAGAAACATACATCATATCGCATGAGCATAAGAAATATAAACATCTCATAGCATATAGAAAATTAAGAAATGCATATCATACACTGCAAAACATTTCATAAAAATGAATCATCTCATATATATCATCAAGGAACATACTGTCATGATACAAAATTGGATCAAGTATACAATCAACGTATATAGTACAAAAAAGGGCAAGTAATTGAGGCCCATAAATAAAAAATGGTAACTGTCTGTGATCAAAGGGCTAGCCCTGCCGGTTGCTGCCCTCTCTCGCCTACCTCTCACTGTGACCCTCTAGGGGCCTCATCCCTATTTGTTGAGAGAAAACTGGCACTTGGCCTACTGCTGGCACTGCCTATCTATAGTGTTGCTGATAATACTCGGCCTCCCTGACCACCTCTTTGTATGCCTGTAAAGAAACTGATCAGCTTCGAGATGATGAAGTTGTACTCTCCAGCTGCCTCCTCTGACCGATCTCTTGATCCCTCTTAGATCGATCCTGGTCCCTCTTAGCAATAACTATCACAACCTACTACCTAGCCTCATCCCTCTCTACTGTCAATACCTGAATCTAACCCTGCAATTGTTGGATCAGTACATCTCTCTGGTCTAGCTATGTTGCTAGCTACTATTGCGGGACTGCTCTGCCCCCATCTCTTGGCTGATCAACCTGTGCCCCTACCCGTCGAGGCGACTGTTGTACTGGATCTCTGGGAGGTGTCTGATGAGGAGGTGGTCCACCTCCTCCTTTGTCCCTGCCACCATCTCTACCACCTCCACCCCCCTATCCTCTCCCTTTGTCTTTTGATCTACCTCTAGGTCTCCATCGTGGGAGTACTACACCGGGAACTGTCAATCTCAAAGGAGGTCTAAACTAGGCTTTGTATGTCGGATTCACCCCTGCATCTGCTAGCCCCTGATCATACGGCCACGATCAAGCCACCAACTTTCTAACAAAGGATACTACCTCAGCTGTCAGGATGGGTTGGCCCCATGTCTCTCTCATAGTATGGGCAAAGATCGCCACGTACTGATCATTTGGTCTATCCTGCATCTCTCCAAACTATCGGGCCACCTTGTCTGGGAGATACCACTCTATCATGGTATGCTCCCGACCCTGCATCCACATGTCCTATCGAGCAAAGAAAAATTGATCTCCATCATCATACCATGCGCCTATGCCCATCCAAGGTCTCTAGACGAACTCTCTCATCTCATCGAGAACCCGTCACCAATAAACAACACCACTTGTGCCAGTGTGGGTAAAGTGAATTTGCGCCCCTCCGTACCGCCAGACAATAGGATCGTCGATATCAAGGACAACTGGTGTGACATCTGGATGGAGCACTGGGATCCGCTCCCATGCCCAAATGTGTAGTAAAGTAACTCCGGCTCCAAGGGCCCGACTGTCCATGTATGCAAACTCATGTAAATCTCTATATAAGGAGGCCAACAAAATTGGTCCCCAAGCAAAGCACTCTCGATGAACGCACATATGATGCCATGCTAGTCCCCAGCCTGGACTAAAGTATCAGCCCCGTTGATCGGGAGCCACAAGACCTGAAATAATAGTAGCAACAATCAATCTATAGGTGAACGCTCTACCCCGGTATCACTCTAGGTCAATCTGCCCATCAGAAAGGATAAGCTCATCAACACCCATGACATCAAAGCAGGCATCCCTACCCTCCTCTGGATCGTAAATCACTTTGTCCCCATGAATAGGCAATCGGAGAATGTGCCAGACATCCTCAAAGGTCATGGTGGCCTCACCAGTGGGCAGATGGAAGGAAGACGTCTCACTATGCCACCGCTCAACCAAAGCAGTCATCATACCTAAATGTGCCCGAACAGGAGGGACATATGCAATATACCAAAGGCCAATAATATCGAGTTTCTCCTTAAGATACACGTGCATACCCTACAATCTGCGGAGCACTGGCCATCTGTGCTCCCTCGAATGAAGTACATCGAGCTCCTCCTATGCAAGGGAAAACCACCACGTCAAGTCTCCTAGAAAAATATGCCACTCACATCTTTTGTTCACATTTGAAACAACATATGCGGTGTTGTTTGCAAATTTGGCGCAGTTTGTAAAGTTCCAAACTGTGCCGCATGGCGGACTTTGAAAACCATAACTTCCAAACTGCGATGTGCGGCGCTGTTTGTGCACGCAACCGACTTTGACCCTGGGAACCCTAATCTCTAAATTGCGTCGTGTAGCGCTCTTTGCATATGCAGCCCTGTTTAGGACCGTGCGGCACCGACCAAACAATTTCCACGGCACTATATAGCGTCACGCCATTTAAAAATAAATTTGACCCTATTTAATGCACGTAAAACGAGAAATCAAAAGTTGAGATGGGGGTACATACCACGGGTCCAACAGCGACTGGTCGTTGATGTAATCATACACTCTCTGACACATGCCTAGGAAGCTGTCATTGCACCATCTCGACCAAGACTCAGAGCTCCAAGTGTGAAATTTTCAAAGGGCTAAGTATGCAAATGTATTGAAAGTGACCTCTTAAGGTCTATTTAAGTCTGAAAATTAGGGTTTTTTTGACCTAATTTGGCCATCTAACTAGGATTTTGGTCCCTCAATCCCGTTTTTGTCCAACCGAGGGCCATTTTGCATCTTTTTTCGCATTTTAATGCATTTTTTGGCATTCCGGGGCATTTTTAACCTATCAGGCACCTTGTCGTCCTTTTTTCGTGAGATCATCCAAAAAATCAAAATTTTCATCTGATCTCTTGAGGGGCAATATACTAGAATAATCCTTCTCGCTGAGGCAGCAGTGGGGCATCTAAAAAAATTGAGAAATTTTGAACACTTTTTGAACTTTGATCACAACAATTTATTCTTTGAATCAATGCAGCAAGTACATTGCTTCAAAAAGGGGCAAAATGTACCCATGGAAAATATACAATTTAATTCGGCACATTTGATCCTGACTACAAACGGTATTTATTCCTTAATCACACTCTCAGATTATCATCACTTTTTGTCTCTTAATTTAATAAATCATTATTTATTTGATTAAGTCATTCTCCTTTGTTGATTAAATTAATCAATTTAATTTAATTAACCTTATGTCTCTATTTAATTAAATAAATCATTTTATTTGATTAAAGTTTCTAAATTCTTCTTATTAAATGAAATAAACTAAACATTATTTAATTTAATCTAACGCTTCCCCTTTTAGTTAAATAAATCAAAAACATTTATTTAATTAATCTTTCTTCTCATTTTGATTTAAATCAATCCTAAAATCTAAGTCAAAATGGTCAAATCACCTAACCTCCCATTAAATTAATCAAATCTTGATTAAGTTAATCCCTATCACTAAAATCTTCTAGAGAATGCAACTTGCACATGAAAATAGATTTAATTCATATATTAAATCTCTATTTTCCTCACATAGCATAAAAAGGGAATATTCCCTCAAGTTTGAATTAAAAAAAAAGTCCAAGTGGATGGGTACTTCAAACAAAGAATTCACTCCTCTTACATGTCTTTGTGCATTGAACCAAGTGGCATTTATTTCATTCTTTTTTCCCTCTCACATGTCATTTCCTCAATTTCAAATTCCACCTAATTGTATTTATTGGCACTTTGGCCAAAATGTGCACAACCATCAACCATTGGTTGAAATTTAGTCCCACATTGCCCAAATCTTGCTCTTTCTCCCAAATTCAAATCCATAAAGAAAAGGTTATTCCTCTCATTCAACATCCACAATCTCATGCAAAGTTACTCTCTTGACATTGAGAGCTAATTTTGTGCATTTCATTCCATATGCTCATCATTTTCACAATTCCATAGCTAGGTTATGCCAAAATATCATTAAGGATATTTGATCAATCCACACATCATCAACATTTGCAATTTAGGAGTTGGGAAAGGGCCAATTTCGACACATCAATTGGCACCAATTCCCCCATGGGATCAAGAGTTTGCTTAGTTTAGATAGATTTAATTTGATTATTGCATATCGTTCTTCATTTATTTTCTATCTAAGTTTATTAAATAGATTTCATGGGGAATCCTTGTTTCACCTTGCATATGATCTAATATTGTGTTTGTTTGTTGCTTTTGTGCAGGTTTGAAATTAGGGTTCACAATATCCAATACTTGTTGCGAGAGATTTTTTATTTGAGTGGACAAGTCATTTTACAGATCAGGTGGTGGAATGAATGTGTTTCAGGTTGGTGTTGTGGCTTGAATGATGGGTGGGGTAACTTATGGACTTGGTGGTGTGTTTGCGGGAAATTATTGTGCAAATAATGCATGTTGATATGCTTGTAGTTGTTGTTGTGCCAACAATGCTTGTTGTTAGTCTTGTTTTTGTTGTTGTGCCAACAATGCTTGATGTTGGGCTTGTTGTTGAGTTGCTTGGTATTTCTACAAATCTTGTTTGTAATCCTGTTTCTATAACAAGGCTTCTACTTGAGATTATTGTGCTTGATATTGAGCTTGTGCTTGTGCTTGTGCAACTTGAGTAGTCTGGGCGGCTTGTGTAGCTTGTGTGGCTTTTTGGGCTTCTTGTTGTTGTACCAATGCTTGTGCTTGCACTTGGGCAGCCTGTTGGGCTTGTTGTGTCTATGCTTGTTGTGCAGCTTGTGTGGATTGTTGGGCTTGGAATTGCTAGAGTTCCTTTTGATAATCTTGCTAAGGCACTTGCAATGTGATGTTGTATTGGTTGGTCATGTTTGGATTTGGTGGTGGAGGTGGAGGATTCATAATGTTGTGAGATGGTGTGATGAGGCTTTATTGAAGTGTTTTTCGAGGTGTTTGAGTGATGACCATGGGTTGTGTGGTGGAGGGTATAGTTGATGCACTAGGTCCTTGGGAAACCACATTTTGAGATATTTGAGGTGTTGTAGATGGTGTAATGGTTGATTGGGATGTTTGGATTGGTGCCACTTGGTGTTGCGATATTGGTGGAATACTTGGAGGATTTGGTATGTTGATTTGATTCATGATTGGAGGACTGCTTTGACTTAATTTATTTTGGATTAGTATGTTGGGTAAAGGGGGTTTCCCTAAACCTTGGATTGATGTGGATGTTGATGTTAGTGAGGGAAGTGATGGGAGGATAGGTTGTATGTTTCCCTGAGAAAGTGATGATGAAGCATCAAAGATTCCCCCTTGTCCTTGTGATACCATGGGGAGAGAGACTTGTGCTCCAAGAGGGTATGTCGGTGTTACGGAGAAGGTGGATGCATTGTTGGTGTAATGGAAAATGAGTGGAACGTACGAATGTTTTGGGTCTTGCGAGACAAAATTTGGTAAACCCAAGATGGTGTTTGCATCCAAATTTTGGTTGTTTACAAGGGGGTGTGTCTGAAGAGCTTGGAGCAATGAACTCCCCTTGGTGATCATGGGTTGACTTGGAGCATGAGATGATGTTTTGGAAGGATGATGTGAATGATAACGGTGGCATAATCCCAAGAGGTTGTTCCACAATAGTGCTTACATCATAATCAGAAGGGATTTTAGCCCCTTCCTTTGGTAATGCTAACATGTATTGTGAAGGATTGAGCCTCATCATTGTGTTAACAATCTTGTGGTTTTCAAGATTTTGGACTATCTCCATGATTTCATCTTGAGTCATCCCTAGGGGATTGTTGGTGATATCCTCCACTTGGAAACCTCCCTCTTGAAGATCTTGTGGTTGTTGAGGAAGGTTGAGTGGGGGGTTTTTAGATCCGATGGGGTTAAATTTAGGTGTGGTTTGACTCAAGTCACTTGAAGTGGATGTTTCTTTTTTTTTCTCCGTGTCTTTCTTGTGTTGGGATCTAGTTTGGACCATAAAAAAAGGATCAAATTTTAGGAATATGGGAGGAGAACCTCTAATTCCCTAAGTTGGTCTGTAATTTGGGTACAAAGAAGAAAACCTATGTTTTTTTAAGGATCAAATGATGCTAATGGGATAAATGAAAGATGGATGGTGTGAATGATTGAAATTTTAAGAAACCTTGGAGGGACACTAGATTTTAGGACTTTTAGATTTTGGATTTTTATTTGATTTGGATTTTGGATAATAAACTCATAAACCCCAAGATGTTGGGTGTTATCCTGGAATAAACTTGTCCACAAGGTGATAATTTAACTAAGAGTATGAAGAAGGATTCATCCACACATACTTAGTCAAACAAGATGATTTTTTATTTTGATTTAAAGGATTATCAAAAGTCTAGCATGAACGATTTTTCCAAGATTCTACGAGTTTTTTGTGAGATGGAATTTGATTGACAGAATGGTGAAAGAAAGGGTTGATTTGATCCTAGGTGAACCTAGAGAGACATTGTTTACAAGAGCATGGTATTGAAGAACATGCTATACCTCCTATGTGAGAAACTCAAAATGTTGAAAAAGACTTGGATTTTGACAATAACAGAACGAGTACAAATTGGGATTGTCCTTTGAAGCATGTTTGTAAAAGTTATAGACCAATCTCTCTCTAACTTCGTAAAGTCTTGAAAGACGTTTCTTGAGATATTTTGGACTAAGGTGCTTACAATGATTTTATTTGGGAATTTTGACTTTTTAGGAAATCATGAGGTCAAGCACATGTGAGGTTCAATTATCTTTTATCTTCCTTAGATTGATTCTTTTTACCATATCCACACTTTCTTGCTTAGCTTTTTAAACTGAATGTCTATGTCTTAATTTATTTTCATCCTACATGGTCCATTATGTGGAAATCAAGAGAATCGGGGCAATGGTTTCCTATGTTTAATTTGGGAGGAACAAATCGAGATGTGGGTCCAAATGTTTAGAAGAAATATAGGGACAAGAACCCTTAGGGACAAGCAGTAACACATGGATTACTCAAGGTATTTGTTCTTCCAAAGGGTTTGAAATTCTGATGATTTGTTGAGTGATTTTTTTCCAATTTTTTAGATCCAAGCAAAGTGTTTTGGTTCTAAAATAATGCACAACCCTAGGATAGAAAAGATAATATTTGTTGAATTCCCACTTGAATTTCTCTAGTTGTGCTTATTCAAAGCGAATGATTAGAATCTTGACCACACTGCCTCCCCTCCATGACACTCACTTCTATGGGTCAACCAATATTTGAGTTCTCATGAATCTCCCATGACAAACTCTTCATCTCTACTAAGAACCACAAGTATGTGGGATGACTTCGGAGGTCTAACCTCTTGACACCAACAAGTATTTAGGGATTTTGGATTCTAAACAAGGGGTTGTAGTAACGACGTCTAGTTCAGGGAACACTATGATAAACTCCCTCAAGAGGTCTCCCAACCCTTAGAACAAGGGATTTACATATCATAGAGATACTAGGGGATAGCTATCGTGCATCAAACCTGTTGATTGCAAACTTTCCTTGCAATCACAAATTTGTATAGCAGTTAAAAAGAGCTTGGCTTATGCTCATTACCACTTGGGTCGTTCCTTTGGGGTGAGTACTTTTTCCCACCAAGGTAGGCTCTCTAAAGGTAAACAATAGTGAAGAAGTACATTTGTAGTTCGACCTCCTAAAGCACTTAGGAGGGAGCACACACGAGTCATTTCCTTCACACTTGCATGATTGTTCTATTTTAGAAACCTAAATTTGAAATATGGAGGCAATATTTTAGTCAACCTAATGCCACTAAAGTTCTTTTGATTCTCAAGACCATCATGAAGTGCGAGAGAAGTGCATACGCATTCGAATGACACGATTTTTTAGAAAAGATTATGAAACAAAACAAGCATGAATTCTTTTTAGTCCTCAAAAGAAGTAATGAGTTCTTTTTATATCACCGAATTTGAGTGTGAAGTTGATTGTTCAATTTTAATCCAAACTCAGAATTCTAGAGTAAGTATCTAAGATTCAATTTTAACCAACTTGACAAAGCTTGACTTGTAGGTTAATTTTAAGCCCAAATTGAATCTAGTTGGTCCTAGGAAATGAATTGTAGAAATTGAAACCCTAGATTATTACAAAGAGCATTGAAGAATGCTTTTAAGTCTTCAAATTTTGATCCTCCCCTACTTCCTACATATGCGATGTTGGACTTCAAATGCAGAACTCTGCAAATGTCAAATGTGGTACTGAAACACAAACGTGACACTCTGGTGAATGCAAAAGTGACGCTCTGTAGAAACAAAGAGCATGAATGCAACACGATTACAAAGGTGGGGCTATGTGGTTTTAGAGATTTAGACAGAAGACAAAGAGCCAGACACGGTGGTAAATTAGAAGTGACATGACAGAGGCATGCATATGCAACATGACGTAGAAAACACAGTGTTGTTTAACAAAAGCGATGCTTTATGGTGTTGTATTTGTAGAAAGGTGGTGTCGCATTCCTATACCTACAAAAAGTGGGAAAATCAAGTGAGATTGAACATGTTAAGTTGATTGGCCCTCCTTCTAGTGCCAAAATGTGAACACCAAACTTGCACAAGCTAACAAGAGATCAAAAATCAAGTGTCAAACATGTTAGAAATAAAATCTAATGTTACCTATGAGATTGTTTAACCAAAATCACTAGAAAACATGAAATAACAAGAAAAATAACAATGTCTAGCATGTAATCTAAATAAAATCAGCTAAACCTCCATCCCATAGGGGGAGTGATGCTTCTTTTATGCAAAAAGAAGCCCTTTCCCAATCCATTTGATAAACTTGATAAAGTGTAGATGATCTAAGTGTAAAATTGACTATAATCTAGCTAAATTGCCTTGAAAATGATGAAAAGCTATAAAGTGAAATGCCTATAATTATAATGATCTTAGTTGTGAATCCATATTATGAAAAGGATGCCTCTATTTATAGAGTTCAAGGGTTGAGGAATGAGAGGATTTGATGAATGTGGGATAAATTGAGAGCCAATGAGAATGTGACACTTGTCAAAATTCCATTGGATGAGGGTGGAGCACATTTTGGGAAATGTGTGAGTGGAGGAGGATGGAAAAGAAGTAAATTTTGATGGTTGAGAATTTGAAAATGGTGTAAGCAGAATTGAATGAGATTTGAGAGGATGTAAGAGGATTTATCGCAAATGTAAGAGGATGTGATAGGTTTTTGAAATCCTTTGGAGGGAAATTGAATGAGAGGTTGTTGAGAAGAATATTCCTCAGAATATGCCTTTGTGAGGAAAAATAGAGGAATTAAATAATTAATTGAAATTATTTTTATGTGCAACCTGGTTAGTTGACCATGGTTGATTTAACTCTTGAAGGGTTAAAAGATGGAGGATTTGATTGATGATGATTAGAAGGTGATTTGGGATTAATTAATTTAGAATTAGTTAATTGGGAGAGTTTAGGGGATTTGGGGTATTTGATTTAATTGGTTTTAATCAAATAGGAACACTTAGGAGGATTTAATTAAATGATTTGATTTAATTAAATCTGATTAAAATTAGTTAGAAGAAAGGTGAATTAATCAATAAATTTAATTATTTGATTAATAGCTAAATTTGTTGATTTCAATTAAATAATGTTGATTATTCAATTAATTGATCAATTTGAGATGATTTCAAAATAAGTGATGTTAGTTGGTTAGAATTATATATCCAATATTAATCAAGACATTTTTGTGTCTATAGAAAGAAGGTAGATGAAATGCTTAGAAATTATGGCTTCACTGATGAGGATATTGCACAAGGAAGAGCCTTGGGAGAGTAGATGGATGGAGAATCATTAGGACTAAGGAGATCCGGTAGGACTACTTATAAACCATCCACAACTCTTGCAATGAAGGTTGAACCTAGTGCTCCTAGTAAAGGTAAAGACTGGGCTCCTTTTGGACCCAATACAAGATTTGGTAAGAGAAAAAAACTCCTCTTGTGGTACCTGTCAAGCGAGGAAAGAAGGAAAAGGCTACAAGGGAAAAGAACCTTAGCATCACTGAAGAAAAAGAGGAAGAGGAGGAAGACCTTGTAGAAAATTTGGTAAGAAAGAAGAGAGGAAGCATATCCTCTAGTGAAGGTGCTTCACATGAAGCAAGTGTTGGTTCTAAAAGATTTCATTATGTATCGTTCTTTGATGAACATGAATAATAGGATTTTGGTGTTCATGTGCACACTAAACTGAAATCAAAGAAGGCTAAGATGTCAGAAGAGGTATCTCCAGGCCAGGATGAATAAAAAGCCTCTCTGGTAAGACCTAGTTCCCCTCTTATATTAGAGGCTTTGGTTAATAGTTGAGTTCAGTTTGAAGATATGTTGCAGCCTACTGTAGAAATTTATACTCAAGTAGGTAGAGAGGACAGGAAAACATTAATGATGGCTATTATTTAGTATGTTATTAATTTTGGAAGTTAATTGGGACTATGTTAAGTCCAATGTTCCTGAGAAATTGTGGGAGGCCCTGATGAAAAGAAGATCAGAGGTTGTTGAGTTGGAAGAAAAGATAAGGAATGAGGCATTTGAGGAAATTGGATCCTCTTTGACCATGGATGATAAGGAAACCTTGAAGAAGGTTTATTTAAAGATGTCCCAGATGAAGAAAAGAGTAAACACCTTGATGAAAAAAGATAATAAGTAGATAAAGAAATAAGGAAAGAAACTATAGAAGCCATCATGGGTATGGCTAAGAAATATGGCATGCTTGGTGCACTCCCATCTAGTTCTGCACCTAAGTTAGGAGAAGAAGTTTCTACAAAGGTTAAGGATGACATTCCTTCTGGTACAGGTGATACAAACATTCATCTATAAACAAATGATGTAGATATCCCTCTGGATATAGGTGTTACAAATGATCCTCTGAAGATAGAGAAACAAAATGAGGAAGAAGTTGAATTAGAGAAGAATGATGTTGTCCCTCTGGAGCATATTGAAGAAGAAAAGGATAAAGATGAAGGTGAAAGTAATCAAAAAGAAGGAGACAATGATGAAGAAGGAGAAGATGGAAAAGGAGAAGAAGAGAAAACAAAGGAAGAAAAAAAGGTAGAAGAAAAGGAA
Source organism: Sequoiadendron giganteum (assembly GCA_007115665.2). Taxonomy (NCBI): domain Eukaryota; kingdom Viridiplantae; phylum Streptophyta; class Pinopsida; order Cupressales; family Cupressaceae; genus Sequoiadendron; species Sequoiadendron giganteum. The sequence continues at coordinate 216,069,235 of CM021100.1, forward strand.
GAAGGAAATATAGAGGAAGAAGAAAGAAATGGGGAATCTATTGGGAAGAATGAAGAAGATCGAAGGAAGGTTGTGGGATCTCAAAGGTCTCCTAGAGAATCCTCCTCCAACGATGATGTTTTGAAAGGCTTGTTATCCAAGCAGATCAGGTTCTAGCCAGTAATTCCTCTAGAAATTCTACAACTCCCTATGATTCAAGGCAGTGTGGATCTAGATAATATTTCTCCTATTCATAAATTGGTGTTAGGGGATGCATGGCACGCATCCGAAAGAAGAGAAATTCTGGAAACACATCATAAGGGGACATATCTTATTGATGATGTGATCAAATCTTTGCAAGAGGCCACCCCTAGTACATCAATAGATACTTCTCTCACTCTGATAGAGAATATAAAAAATTTATTGGACTCCTTTAAGGAGTATGCCTCTAGACTTGGTGAGAAATAAAGGCAAGAGGTTGAGGATAAATTGGCGGAGAAAAGGCTTTTGGCACTTCGTGATAAGTGTGCTCTAGCACACACCAATGTTGAAAAGAATCTGTAAGTTGTGCGGGCTTGTGAGTCTAAAGAAAATACTGTAAGTGGTTAGATCACACTTAGAATATCAAGGATCTCATGGACTCCATTGAGTCCCAGTTGGCTACTATCTCCAGTACTTATAGGCATCCAAATATAGAGACATAACAATCTAGAATGTTATCTCTGCTCATAGAGAAAAAAATATTTATTCTACAAAAGCAGAAGAAGGATATCATCAAAATATTTGGTCAGCTAGGTGACCTTGTGAGAATGGAGTACACTCTCATTTCCAATGCTTTGGCGAATGCAAAAAAAATAGAGAAGATCAATCTGACTCTTGGTACTCTGGATGATGCAAAAGAAAGTCTGATGGAACAAGAATCTTTGAACAAGATGCTAGTATCTGCTAAGAAGGGTTGGGAGAATGGTAAGGCCACATGACAAGTTATTCTCAAAGAGCTTCAAGACTCACCTTCATCCGAGTAGTGTTTTTTAGTTTTCATACTTTTTGGATTGCCCTTTTTCCTTGATGTCAAAGGGGGAGAGAAAAGGGAGAGAATGTTATGGAGAGAAAAGGGGAGAGTATTGTACATAAGAGGTTTGTAAATTGTTTTGGCACATGTTTCCATCAATGACAAAGTGGGAGATTGTTGGAAGAATGAAGAGTAACATATCATTATGCATATTTTGTGTTGTCATTGATGTCACCATGTTATATGAGTTGCAACTATAAGTTTAAGTTCAAGGTTGATCTGGTATTCTAAACCGATATGCAAGTATTAACCTCTAGTATTTTGGTCTGTAATCCTCCACTGATGATTATCATTGCTTGTGGTTTGGAAATTTTTTTGGATGTTGGAAGCTTGTCAGTTCGAAATCTCATGTGTTCAAGTTCTTGTACGGCGAGTTGGCATTACTCTATTGTTACATTTTGCTATGAGGTCTATCTCTGGCTGACCTAATGTATAGTTGATGTTGTAATGGATTATTTTTTGTATTGTGGATGTGTGTGTGACCTATCTTTGTTCCATCCCAACATGTTGTAGTGTGTTACACACTTGAATTATTTTTGGAAATATTATGTACATGCTTGAAGCTTCCAATTATCTTTTTGGTGAATAAGGGTTGCATCTAATTAGGCTGACCTAATTGATGTTTGCAAATAAATCAGATATATATATTAGATAGATTTGATATTGATGAAAACAAGTATGAAGCGAAGTGTGTGAATATAGACAAGTATGTGAATATGATGAAGTGTGTAAAGTCAATTTACTGAGCATCAAAGGAACTGAATCAACACTTGTTAGGTGTAACTTTATTCTTTCATATTCTGGTTGTAAGCCATTTTGTTATTGTATCTTTTATAGGAAGTGAGCCTCCCATTTTGGATAGTGAGCCTTGGTAGTGATCCACCCTTTGTAATATCTTACAACTGATTATACTATATTGTGAGCTAATCCTCACCATGGTTTTTCCCATTTTGGGTTTTCCACGTAAAAATATTGGTGTTCATGTGTTGTGTGCTTTTATGTTCTGTTAATGCTCTTGCTCATTTTTATATGCATTGGACTAATTGGATGGATTTTGCTCAATAAGTTTAAGAAGATAATGATTCACCCTACCTCTCAGTATCTTGGGTATTCAATAGAATGATAATACGAAGTGTCTTGAATTTATGTGATAATGTGAATGTACGAAAAAGGAACTACAATTTTAGCATAAGTTAGATGCTTCATCTTCAACAGTTTAGTCTTAGTTTATTTTTCATAAATCTCATGTACCCTACTTTGAGATAGTGAGTCTCATTAGGTCCTCTATATCTTGCTCCTGAAGTTTTCTTTTCTTCAGTGTTTGGAAGTCAATAGGTAATGACCCTCAAACTCATTGTAAATCATTTTAAGTAGTGAGATTTTATATTGTGAGGTAGCTCTCACCATGGTTTTTCCTTCATTGGGTTTCCATGCAAAATATTTGTGTTATGGTGTGGTGCATGTTCTCCTTTCTACTATTATTTCAATTCATGTGATGTGATGTTTTATCTACAAATGGAAATTATTTAGTTTTAATATATGTCGATTCACTCCCCCTCTCAATATTGCCTTTTGTTCAAAAATTGGTATCAAATCCAAGTGCCTTGAATAAGCCTAATAATTAAGGTAGATCTTGATCTTAAACACATGGAGTCTATGCAAAACATCAATGATATGTTCATCACGAAACCACGCCCAAAATTAATGGAACCTAAAGGCTAGGACATCAATCAGAAAGAATGTGAAATTGATTTTGAAGGGAAACTCAAGTTTTCTCTTGAGGATTTGGATGAAGAAAGATTGTAAAATATCAAATATGAATGTATGTTGGAAAAATCAAAAGAGACAATTGACAGATTGAAAGAAAAGGAAAAAAAATCAAAAGAAGAAATCAAAAAACTAAAATTTCAAATAGAAGGAGATGAATTCAAGGGAGCAAAAGTTGTGATCTCTAACTTAAAAGTTAAGATTGAGGAAGGAAAAAGGATTAAAGAGTGCTTGAATGCCAATCTTCAAGATAAAAATGTTGAATGCTCAAAAACTGAGGAAGAAATTGTTACTCTAAGAAAAGAACTTGAAAAGGAAAAGGAGAAAATTGATAAAGGTATAAAACTAAAAGGAGGTTATGAAATTTGATGAATTGATTAATTCTCAAAATCCCTCTAAAGAGAAATCTAGACTTGGCTTTGAAAAGGGGAAATGTCCTATGCTCAAGGCATCTAAAAATCTATATGATAACTTCAAAGTAGAAGGAAAATATAAAACAAAAGAGACGTCCTCTAAAGATGCAAAGACAAATCATGACAACAAGAAATAAGGTGATTTCATTCCTATCGAGAGAAAAAGAACTTTAGTAAGTTAGATTCCAAATCATGCTCCTACTAGATTCAATGGTAATTTTTTTTCTTGTAATAATTTTGGTCATAAGGCAGTTGAACGCAGAAGAAAACTAAGCCAAAACTCTTTCAGGCCTTTAAGACACAACACCATGAACTCTCTATCATTCAAAGGTCAGTGATATGCTTGCAATAAGCTTGGACACAAGACAAATAAATGCAAAAGTAAAGTAATGAAGAATAATCATGCTATGACCTCTCAATCCTTCTATGGATATTGTTACTCATGTAAAAAATTTGGTCATAAAGTTGTTGAGTGTAGATCCAATGTGAGAATAAGCAATTATACTTTGTAAGCCACTATCATCTACTACAATTACAATAGACAAGGATACATGGTTTCCAAATTCTGCAAGAATGTGAGGTTTTTTGCTCCTCAAAGAAAGCATGTCATTAGTCAATAGAAGAAAAAGATGAACAAGGCTTGGTAGAATAAGGTTTGTACCCATCCATAAAAGAGGATGAATGGATGAGGTTAGAGGATTTGTCCAATATGATGTAGCTTTAGGAACTAGGGTCAATAGTTGAGCATGAGATGAAGTTGAAGAGGATGGAAGAAGGGATCCTTGCAAGGCTGGTGAAGATGCATCATCTGGTAGTAAAAAAATGGCATCTATCATTTCAATTTTCATCATATTCTAGCGAATATGATAGCAATTAAACATTTTGAAATTCTTCAACTAATTTTTTTTGTAGTACCGAGTTGCATATGTGGTTTGGAAAATTTGAGGGTACTCAAGTTAAGCAGTTGTGATTGTAGTGATTATCCAAAGTTGCAAAGGCTCCCCAATCTAGTGAGATTGGATTTGTAAGAGGATGAGAGATGGAGAGAATTTCCAAAGTTTTCGAAATTCGGGAGGGTTTCCACACCTCTGCTTCTTTAGAATAAAGTAATTTTATAAATTAGAGGAGTTCCCAGAATTGGAGGAGGGAGTGATGGCATGCCTTGAGAGGTTGGAGCTAACGTCGTGTTATAAAGTGAAGGAAGTGGAGGGATTGGAATGGTTGAAAAGATTGAAGGTGTGTATGGTGGGAGCCTGAAGGTATGGATGGTGGGAGCCCCAAACACAACAAATGGTAGGAGACCTTAAAGAAAGGTGGGGAATATTGGAGTAAAATCAAAGCCATCAATCCAAAGGCAAATATTATTGTCTATGGATAACCCCTCATTCATTTTTATTTTTTTAAAATTTTTGGTGCCAAACAAATCTAGTTGTCCCTTTTCTCGACCTAATGAAATTCCCAAAATTTAGTCCAAATTTTTGGAGCCATAAATTTTGACTCAAGCATCAGATTACAAACTATTTATACAATTGGAAATCTCTTGAAAAATTGAAGGTCTACCATTATGTTTTTGACAAAATTGACTTTGAATTTTTTTTAAAGGATTTTGAAGAAAAAATTAATAATATCTCATAAATGAAAAATGGTATTGAAGTTTTTTCTTCACCAATGGCTTCATTTCACCATTCTAGAACTCTATGTAAGATTTCATGTACATATATGCACAAATGCCAAGTTACTAAAAATAGTAACTCTACTATTTTAGCTCTTCCAATTTATTAAAAATAGTAACTTTTCCATTTTTAGCCCATATTAAAAGTTTATTCACCAAACCAAACAAAAAGCAAAATTTTTAACTTTTTTGGGAATGCAAGATTTCTCTTACACCCTGGATGATCCTACACTAGTAGTTCATGTGACACTACTCATTATATAGATGGAAATGGAGTTCCACATCTAGGAAAATACAAAGTCTTTAAGGTACAACATAATTCCATCTTTAAAACCAATCATGAAGGGATATTAGCATATTAGTTAGTAGAAGGATTAACAAAAGGACATAGAACTATATATATGGAGAAGGCTTCCATATAAAACATGTAACTACATGAGCAACATGCCTATATTTATTGAGAATGATAGTTGAATTATAATATTAATTTAAATTATATTATCCATCTACGGATTGGAAATTATATTTCAAACTTAAGATTCCTAAAAGGAGTCACAACAATCATGAATCTACATAAGCATGATGGTTAGATTGTGGGAATATCCAAGTTAGGAAATGATTTCTATAAGAAGACTAATTGAGCTTCTTGAAATAAATAAGCCTACTAATCTTCAAAAAATAGTTGGTTGGAAGATAATCATTCACAATTGGAACATGATAGTTAATATATTATTAAATAGACAATACAATTATTGTTATCAATGAGGAATATTTGAGTTTCAAGCATTTGATTGTACTATTTAAGGAGTTCAAGATATTTCCATGGGATAGGCATGTCACCACTCACCCTACCAAAGGAATTCATAATATGATATTTTGTAGCTTAATCTATTGTGTGACTTCTCTATTTGTTAGCGTAGTTTGTTATGTGATTTTTCCATTTATTTTGTGTGTATGTGACCTATCTATTTCGCAGATTCTTTGTTTTCCTTACTTTTTGTTTGATTAAAATATAAACTTATTTTCTAGTTGTGTGTAGTAGATAATTAAAGAAAAATATTTTTCATTATAAAACAAATTTATTTGATATCAATAGTTATATGCATTTACTTTCCTTGTAGCTAGTATAAGAATTTAATTTAATTTTAGTTAAGCATGTGTAATTTTAGGTTGCAAGTTATTTCCATTCCTAGATTAGGGGAACTATTAAGTCTAGTTACAAATGAACAAATTAAGTGACTGTTAACTTCTAGATTACATGAAATGAAATGATGAGAGAATTAAAAAAAAATTAGATTGTACTTAAAATACAAGTGCTATATTGATAAGCTGGATATATAAATAAAAATAGTAGAGAAAAGGGAACTTGGCACTAGAGGATGGAGCTCATTGTCCAAGACACTATCTTGATGTTCCAACATCTATGTGATGTCTTGTAGTCTTTCTTACATGTCATCCTAGTATCAAATTATTGCCCAAAAAACTTACAATTCAAAACTTACTCACAAATTTCAAACCCACATACACAATAGGAACAAGAACAAAAGGAGCAAACAAGAGGAGACCAAATGATATAGAAATGAATTTAGAATAATTAGAACAAATGAAATAATGAAATAAAAAAATGAAGAGAGATAATAAAACCTATTGTGAACCCCAATTTGATACATGCATAAAAAAAGAAAACAAACAAGTTATTAGATCATATGCAAGGTAAAACAAGGATTCCCCATGAAATCCATTTACAAAACTTAAAATAGGAAAAAATGAAGAATAAAATACGAAAAAGCATGTAAATCCTAATCAAGTGAGCAAACTGGAGATCCCATGGGGGAGTTGGTGCCAATGAAGTGTTGCAATTGGCCCTTTTCCAACTCCTTTGTGTGATTTTTGATAATTCATCCACTTGATTATGAAGAACAATGTGAGTTCTTGAGAAAACCTGCAATAACCTAGCTAAGATCTTGCATTGAGGATAAAGTTGAGTAGAGTAAGTTTACTCAAATTGTGAATGTTTGAATGAGAGGAAGAGTCTTTCATTTATAGATTCCCAAGTTGGAAGAATGGGGGATTTGGATGAATGTGGGATAAAATACCAACCAATGAGAAGTGGCCACTTGTCCACATGTGATTGGAGGAGGAATGAGCATATTTTGGTCAATGTGCATGATAAATGCCATTGGATTCAAATTTGAATTTTGAATGTGACATGTTGGAGGGAGAAAGAAATGGAGTTAATGTCACTTGGCTCAATGCACAAGGACATGTAAGAGGAGTGAATGCCTTGTTGGAAGTACCCATCCACTTGCATTTTTGAATTCAAACTTGAGGGAATATTCCCTTTTGATGCCATGTGAGGAAAATAGAGATTTAATAAATCAAAGTAATTGATTTATTGTGCAAGTTGCATTCTCTAGAGGATTTTAGTGAGAGGGATTAAGTTAATCATGAATTTGATTAATTTAATGAAGAATTAGGTGATGTGACAATTTTAGACTTAGATTTATGAATTGATTTAAGTCCAAAATTGAGAGGAAATGATTTATCAAATAAATGAATTTGATTTATTTAACTAAGGAGGAATATGTTAGATTAAATTAAATAATGTTTTAATTTGTTTAATTTAATAAGAGGACTTTAGGGATTTTAATCAAATAAAATGATCTATTTAATTAAACAAAAATGTAAGGTTAATTAAATCAAATTGATTAATTTAATCAACAGAGGTGAAAGACTTAATAAATAATGATTTATTAATTTAAAAGACAGAATATGATGAAATGGTGAGAGTATGATTTAGGAGGAAATGTCGTTAATAATTAGGATCAAGTGTGTCGGATCAAGAATGTACATTTTCCATGTCTACATTTTGCCCCTCTTTGAAGCAATGTGCTTGTTGCATTGATTCAAAGAATAATCTACTATGATCAAAGTTCAAAATTTCTCCATTTTTCAGATGCCCCATTGTTGCCCCAGCTAAAGGATTATGCTGGTATACTACCCCCTCGAGAGATCGAGCGAAAATATACGATTTTCTGATCAAGATCACGATAAAATGCGAGAGGAGTATTTTTATTGATCAGAGGACGAAAGATAATTCTGTGATGTAGACAATTCTGATGATGTATAGACAGTCATCGGCCATGGGTAGCCTCATGTATATTTTAATACAACACACCGATTTTAAATAGAAATGTTAGTAAAGATAGAAGAATAAGAAGAATAAGATGGATGGAAGGAGGATCCACACAAGTTCACATTATTATCGATGATGATGATTTGCATTACTAGGAGTTGGGATTTTCAAAGGGCCAATTGTTTTATGTTTGATAACACACATAGGTACGATGTATCAAGGTATAAAGGAACAGGATGGCGTTGTACCTAGTGTGATGGACTCTGACTTGACAATCAGATAGGAGTGCTCTTATTCACACTTGACATACAGAAACCTTGCTAGAACGGACCCAACAAAGCAAGTATTCGTCAAGTTATTTTACAAGAGTATCCAACAAGCATAGTAGATAAAAAAGATAATGATAATTGCCCCATTCCTTTCTCTCTAAACTTGTTTTGTTTAGGCATCATTGAGAGGTCCTTGGAATGAGCGCAACATAAGATAAGTCTAAAAAGACCAAGATAAAGTAAACAAACAAGCTAATGTTCTTCATACCGCTAGTCAAGGCTAAACTACTGTGGGGTACCTGATGCTTATGTCCATCATAGGAAAGCTTCATCCTAGGACATGTAGTGATCAGGGTTTTGATGGGACTAATTTGGGTGATAAGCTATTGATACTTTTAGTTGACCAACTTGCTTGCTTACTGACTTAGACTTCCAAGACTTTTGATGATTGGGCGTTCACTTTGGAACCTGCTAGACTTGTTTCTAACTGAATCACGAAAGGGTGACAACAACGATTGAATTTATTATGAGTGACACGATCACGGGTGAAAGCGAGATGAAATGGATGCACCATTTTGGGTTTTTCAGATATTTTGAGGCTATTTTTGGTATTTTAACATTTTTCAATGTTTTTGGTATTTTGTGTCTCGAGGGCCAATCAAGGATGGCCTTGCCTACATTTAAGCTCGAAGACGATGTAGTTCGGACAATGAAAAACTTGATGATGATAAGATGGACAAACGGATTGCCATTTTATTGTGATGGATGCTTAAGGACTGACCCAAACTGTCTCGGGGGATGATCAAAGATCTACCTTGCCTACATTCAAGCTCAAAGACGACGTAGTTCGACAAGGTGACTCTATTTTTTATTTTGAATGATTTTTGAAATGTTTTGGAGTTTTGAATGATTTGGATGTTTTTTATTTTTGCACAATTTTGACGATTTAGATATGATATGTGATGATATCAATGCTCTATTTTGGGATTTTGTTAAAAAACAAGCTTAATGTTGATCAATCGGATTGATGAATTGATAGTTTGACTAAGTGTGTTAAGTCAAACAAAAGTGATAATGCACTTGTAAACTCTAGGAAGTTGTGTTATCCTAGAATAAACTCGTACAAAAAAGATAATTTGGCTAGATGTGTTAAGCCAAACAAGGTGATTATGGATTTGATAATTTGGCTAAGTGTGTTAAGCCAAATAGAGTGATGATAATGAACTTGTAAACCCAAGGAAGTTGTGTTATCCTACAGTAAACTCGTGCACAAGATGATAGTTTGACTAAGTGTGTTAAGTCAAATAAGGTGATAATTGATTGTATTCGATTGATCAAGATTGATGAAGCTTGATTTGGAACAAAATTGTTTTGATGGTTTGATGTGATGTTGATGCACAAGTTAGATGCGACCGATATGAATTATTGGATTGATGTATGACAAAATTTAAAGCTTGATGAGGAACATCGTCTTGTCAAAATACGCCATGGGCTAGTGATTTGGATCTTGGATCACAAATTCTTGACCAATTTGATTTTATGTTTTCCAATGTTCGGATCGCCACATAAGTAGGAGGATATAGATCAAGATTTATTCCCAAAGCAAGATGCAAATATTTGCCCCCAATGTCTAGCAATGTTTGAAAGGCCATGGGTGGATGCTTGGATAGAATGGATATGAATTATTTTGCAATAATATAAGGGTTTTCTCAATAGAGGATTCTCATTCGGATATTTCTCAAATAGCGTTGGGTAGGATGGGATCAATGAAAATGACCCATGTCAAGATGTCTACCATAAACAAGTGTAAAGTGTGCCCCAAAATTTTATCAAGATAATGCAGATAGATGGTAATGGGTTGGATAAACAATTCATGGATGAACAGATGATATGGCTGAAATGTTGGCTTTATTATGGATGTGATAAGATGCTTTCCCCTGAACTGGTGCATGTAGATGCTCGATTCTACACATGATGCCTGTTTGTCAGGTTTTCATCATGGTACCTGTCCAAAGTGCTACTGTAGTGGTTTTCACTAAAGGACTATTTTTTCTTTACTGTTTTCAATCTTTTTTCTTTTGTTTTTTTTGGATTTTTTATATTTTTGGATTTTTTATATTTATATTTATATTTTTAATTTTTTTTTAGAGAGAGATTTTAAGCTGATGTTGAACCACCTAGTGGTGCTGATGTAGATGCTTCTTTCATAGCATGCCATCGGTATCCTGCTTGAAGAAGTTTCTTTGCCAAGACACGTGCACTTGAATGCAACTTTTGAGATCCCTGATCTATTTTGCTGATACTGGAGTTAACTTTGTCTTTGTGCACACATCGTGATAGAGTGCCTTCTGAATCCTTGTGATGAAGGGTCGCTGCCAATACATGGCCAATGTGAGACTTGGATATCATGCATAGAGGCATGGATGAAGTGTGTTTAGGGATAAAATATGGATTGGTTGACAATTTGGAGCCTTTGACTCTCCAAACTTGGGAAGATGAGCAATGATGGGTGGATACGAAAGTGTACGTGGAATTAGGACCAATTGCTTGATACACTTTGTATGTTGCTTGAGAAGCATGTTTTTTCTTTTGTGGACATCTTTGATGGATACTTCATTTTTATTTTGCCCCATAGTTTCTTTGATTGATGGAGTTTGATAGGAATAATCGTTCTTTGTATTTTTTGGTATCCACTTGTATTTTATTTGTCCATCATGCTTTGCTTCTTTTTCTTTGATGACGTTCTTCATCCTTTGATTCAAATCTTTCTTTTGACGTTGGTCCCAATTTGTGGATGGGGTGATGGGTGGATGAAGATTCATGATGTGACGGGTTGTAGTATTGGCATTGGTTTCATCATAAAGATTCTTTGTGCCCCCTATGTTGACGTTTGCTCAAGACGAAGTTGCCCCCAATTTTGTGAAAGTTTTACTGATATGTTGAGATCCCTTGATTGCCAAATAACCAAGGCCTTGACGTTTAGGATTGCCAAAAATCTGCACTGGTTCTAGGATACCCTGTTCATGTTGGCCTAATCATCTGCTAAAAAAATTTATTTGCCATAGGATATGATTTACCTTGGAAATAAGGTGTTTCTCCTTCTCTGCTCTGTGGCGGATCTTCAAATGTCATAGCTCTTCCATTGATAAGATGATTTTCCCTTACAAAGGTAAGTGATCCAACTTTATAAGTGATGGGATCCTCCATATGTGGGATGAATGCCTGATTGATATCTTTAGCTTGATCTTGTGAGATATCAGATTGTAGTTCTTCTTCAAGAGGTGTTGATGATTCAATGTCCTTGCAAAAGTCTTCCTCATGATTTATTCTTGATATGCTTTCACATGACGTTTCTGATTCACAACTTCTGTAGAAACCTTCTTCATGACCCATTTCTGATATGTCTCTGGATTTCTCTATATCTTGATTATGTGTACAAATGTTAAGAGTAGGAGACTCTTGTTTTGAATGACAATCATCTGCGTGTCCATCCAAAAAAATCATCTTATGGTTAGATGGAGGGGTATGTGTTATATGGATATGATCATTATTTGTGATATCTTATAGGATAGTGGCCATCACCTCATTATAATATCTTGCATATAAAAATTCTTGATCTTGATTAATGTCGGAATTTCTTTCAACATGCTTTGGATCAAGTTCTTGACATGGGTCAATTTCAAAGGATGGATTTATTTCAAAGGGTTCTTGGACATCGTCATAAGGCATTGGAAGTGGCTCAATATCCTCTTGATCTTTGAGTGAACTTGGATCAAATGGTGAGTTGAGGATTTCTTCAATATCTGTAACCATGAGGTCAAAAGATGTCAATATGTCTTGGAAAGGTCCATTGCTAGACTTTGGTGAAAGATGTGGATCATGCTTTGGGGAAAAATCTTAAGATATGTCCTCTAACTCGCTAGGTGATGTAGAGACATTTTCAACATTATCATTGGTCAAAGGATCTTGATCATCATTTTGAATGATTGTAATGTTAATCTGTTGCAAGCTCTATTGTTGGAGTGAGGCGTGCGTTTTCTGCTAAGCCAACAACGCTTTTTGTTGGTTGTGCTGCTATTGTGCCAACAAAGCTTTTGTTGGTCTTGTTGTTGTTGTGCCAACAAAGCTTGTTTTTGGTCTAGTTGTTGGTGTGCCAACAAAACTTTTTTTTGGGCTCCTTGTTGTGCTACTTGTTCATGGAGTGCTTGCAATAGTGCCCTGAATTGTGTTTGCTCATGTTGATCTTGGTGTTGGGCTTGAGCTTGAGCCTGCTGGGCTACTTAAGCCACTTGTGCTTGCTGAGTAGCTTGTTGGTTTTGGAGCGCCTTTTTGCGGGAAGCTTCTTGAGCGGCTTGCAACATGATGGAGAATGAATTGGTCATGTTGTGTTTTGGCGGTGGTGGTGGTGGGTTGGGGATGGTGTTGATTGTTGGGTTTGCTTGGATGGTTGCCACCTGTTATTGCGATACCGATGGCAAGATGGGATGATTTGGTATGATGTTTTGATTTGGCATTATAGGTTGAATTTGAACATTTTTGTGGTTGAGAATCATATTGCCTTGTTTTAGGTAACTTTGATTTTTCATGGTGTTACCTTGACTTGAATCAACATATGGAGTTGCTAATATATTGCTAGGATATTGAACAACATTGGTTTGATTTGTAATCATATCTATCCCAAAATTCACCAAGTATGGATTTGAAATGGTCATGTTTGGTAAAGTTGCACTTGGCATGTATGCATTTGGTGGGATAATGTTGTTTGGAAAACTCATGCATTGAGCGTTTGGTTGATAGATTTGTAAATTTGGACTTGGATTTAAATCTACCATTGGGAAAGGTGTTCCAAACTTTGGATTGGGCATACTCACACTCGTTGTACTTTTGAGTTTTGGAGGAGATAATGATGCCATGTATAAATTTGAGTTTCGATAATCAATTGGCATTGTGAGACTTGGATAGTTTGGATGATTTGGATTGCTCATGATGGATGAATCAAGTTTAAATTTCATGTCCCTCTTGTGTTTTGACCTTGTTGCGAGAGTGAACCTCTAAAGTGTTTAGGACCAATGATGAGATGAAGGATGAAAGGGGTGAATGATATGGGTGCTTTGAACTTTTAGAAACTTTGGATCAATGCTAGACTTTAGGAGCTGGTTTGATTTGATAGTTTGGCTAGGTACGTTAAGCCAAACGAGATGATGGTAAACTTGTAAACCCTAGTAATTTGTGTTATCCTAGGGAAACTCGCATAAGAGAATGAATTGGCTAAGTGTGTTAAGCCAATGAAAGTGATCATGAACTAGTAGACCTCAGGAACTTGTGTTATCTTAGAGGCAAATTTGTTCAAGAAGATTGATAATTTGACTAGGTGCATTAAGTCAAACAAGGTGATTTTGATTTTCCAAAAGTCTAGCATAAGTGATGTTGCAAAGTTCCAAAAGTTGTTGGTGAGATGGAAATTTGATTGATGTTTGGATGGATGAAGTGATGATTTTGATCCTAGATGACCCTATGAGGACTTACTTACAAGACCAAGGTGATGAAGAACATGCTTTTCCCTAGAAGTAATTCAAACCAAAAGACCAATGTCTGCATGGAAACCAAATGACCCAAAAGAGAACAAACACATGTGTGGTTCAATTTTTCTTTTATCTTGCTTAAGTTCAATTCCTTTTACCACACACACTTTCTTGATTATGCTTTTCAAACTATTTGTCTAATGTCTCACTTTCGTTCTCATCCCACAAGGTCTATTATGTGGAAATCGAGGAAAATAGGGCAAAAGTTTCTTATGTTTAACCTTGTTGAAAACAAATGACGGTAGAATTTGTGCACTTAGAAACCTCTAGGAATATGATCCCTAGGGAAAGAAACAGTGCCTAAATTCGTCAAGAGTATTTATTTCTCACAAGGGGTTTGAAATTTGAAGGTCTTGTGAATGTTTGTTTTCAAGTGTTTTGAGGACCAAGCAATGTATTTCTTCCAAGGACTTTTACACTCCTAGGATGATGAGGCAATATCTTGTTGGGTTCCCACTTGGATAAATCTAGCTGTGCATACCTTGTGCGAATGACTAAATGCTTGACCACACTGGCTACCCTCCACGACACTCACTTATTCGGGTCAGCCAAGCATTAATACCCATGAATCTCCCATGGCATACTTTCCATTTCCACAACAAGATTGCATGTATAACGTGGGGCGGCTTCAAAGGACATGACCTTTTGCACCAACAAGATAGACAAGGTTTTGGCCTTTTTCTAAACAAGGGGTTCTAATGCGGGCATTCCGTTCATGGGGGATTCTCCAACATCGGCGAGAGTCCATTGTTGTCTATCTCGTTGGAATAATCCTCGTGATTCTTGAACTTTCCTCAAGAACCCACACTTATATATCGGTTGGAAGTCACTTGGCTTTAGCATGTTCTCGGTTGGGTCGTTCCCTTGGGTGATTACTTTTTCCCACAAGGCAGGCCCTCTAAGATAAACAATAGTGAACAAACATTATTCGTAGTTCGATCGACTTTTGTTTAAAAACAAAAGGAGAACACTCGCAATAAGTTTTATTCACACTCGCATGTTTTGTTCATTTTTAAGTGCCCAAATTGAAATGTGGAGGTAATATTTTTAACAAACTAATATTACCAAAATGTTTTTGATTCTCAAGATTGCAATGAAGCATAAGAGAAGCGCATACACATTTTAAATGATATTAGTTTGTAAAAAATATTGCAAAACATGGAAAACATTTGTTCATTTTAAACCTCAAAGCAATGATGACTTCTTTTTAAGCACCAAATGAAGTGTGAGTTTGCCTTGTTCACTTGTTACCTTTTAAAAAAAATCTATTATTTTTGCCTAAAGTTCTTTTTAAGCCTTTTGGCAACTTTGAAAAAAAAATTGATTGTTTACTTTAGAACCCAAAAGAAGTTTAGTATCCTAAGAGCATGAAAATAAACAAATTCCTTAGAAAGGGATTGTAAGTTCTCCCAAAGTGTTTAAAAACACTTGATACAATGATATGATAAATTCATAAAACACCTTTGGCCTTCGTTTTCCTTCCTTCACTTTTGAGCAAAAAAAATTCTTTTTAAGCAAATTTCATCAATTTTTAGATTTTTCCATTTTTGGTAATTTTGTATTTATGACTTTGAGAGTCCTATTTGTTTCCAAAAACTTTGTAAAACTAAAGTAGGATGAATTGCCAACTAACATTTGAAATTGGAAACATGGACTTTGAGTTATTAATAGAAACAACTTTCAAAAAACTAGGAAAAAACTTTAAAATGTCATTTTGAGGGCCAAGATCAAAGTTTGAAACCCCGAAAATGTGCCAAGATGGCATCCAACCCATCTAGATTGGTTGCCAAATCACTTGCATTCTCATAAAGAAATCACCTGTAAAATTTCAGCCAAAACCCACATTCAAGTCAAAAGTTATGATCTCGGAAATTTCCTACATCACAAAAAAAGTTAAAAAAAAACCAGAAAACTGCAGGTGTGGCGCAATTAGCAAATGCGGTGCAGTTTGGAATAGATGCGGTGCTATATAGTGCCGCGCAGCTGACTTTGGGACAGATGCAGTGCTATATAGCGTCGTGCAACTGACTGGGTGCGGTGCTCTGCAGAAACAGAGACCGCGGGTGTGGCGCAGTTTCGCACGTGGTGGAGTTAGCAGGTGCGGTGTTATTTAACAAACAGGCGGTGCCATACAGCGTCGCGCGGTTGACTGTATGCTTCAAACTTAAGATTCCTAAAAGGAGTCACAACAATCATGAATCTACATAAGCATGATGGTTAGATTGTGGGAATATCCAAGTTAGGAAATGATTTCTATAAGAAGACTAATTGAGCTTCTTGAAATAAATAAGCCTACTAATCTTCAAAAAATAGTTGGTTGGAAGATAATCATTCACAATTGGAACATGATAGTTAATATATTATTAAATAGATAATACAATTATTGTTATCAATGAGGAATATTTGAGTTTCAAGCATTTGATTGTACTATTTAAGGAGTTCAAGATATTTCCATGGGATAGGCATGTCACCACTCACCCTACCAAAGGAATACATAATATTATATTTTGTAGCTTAATCTATTGTGTGACTTCTCTATTTGTTAGCTTAGTTTGTTATGTGATTTTTCCATTTATTTTGTGTGTATGTGACCTATCTATTTCGTAGATTCTTTGTTTTCCTTACTTTTTGTTTGATTAAAATATAAACTTATTTTCTAGTTGGGTGTAGTAGATAATTAAAGAAAAATAATTTTCATTAAAAAAAAAAATTATTTGATATCAATAGTTAGATGCATTTACTTTCCTTGTAGCTAGTATAAGAATTTAATTTAATTTTAGTTAAGCATGTGTAATTTTAGGTTGCAAGTTATTTCCATTCCTAGATTAGTGGAGCTATTAAGTCTAGTTACAAATGAACAAATTAAGTGACTATTAACTTCTAGATTACATGAAATGAAATGATGAGAGAATTAAAAAAAAATTAGATTGTACTTAAAATACAAGTGCTATATTGATAAGTTGGATATATAAATAAAAATAGTAGAGGAAAGGGAACTTGGCACTGGAGGATAAAGCTCATTGTCCAAGACACTATCTTGATGTTCCAACATCTATGTGATGTCTTGTAGTCTTTCTTACATGTCATCCTAGTATCAAATTATTGCCCAAAAAACTTACAATTCAAAACTTACTCACAAATTTCAAACCCACATACACAATAGGAACAAGAACAAAAGGAGCAAACAAGAGGAGACCAAATGATATAGAAATGAATTTAGAATAATTAGAACAAATGAAATAATGAAGAGAGATAATAAAACCTATTGTGAACCCCAATTTGATACCTGCATAAACAAAGCAAACAAACAAGTTATTAGATCATATGCAAGGTAAAACAAGGATTCCCCATGAAATCCATTTACAAAACTTAAAATAGAAAAAAATGAAGAATAAAATACGAAAAAGTATGTAAATCCTAATCAAGTGAGCAAACTGGAGATCCCATGGGGGAGTTGGTGCCAATGAAGTGTTGCAATTGGCCCTCTCCCAACTCCTTTGTGTGATTGTTGATGATTGATCCACTTGATGATGAAGAACAATGTGAGTTCTTGAGAAAACCTGCAATAACCTAGCTAAGATCTTGCATTGAGGATAAAGTTGAGTAGAGTAAGTTTACTCAAATTGTGGATGTTTGAATGAGAGGAAGAGTCTTTCATTTATAGATTCCCAAGTTGGAAGAATGGGGGATTTGGATGAATGTGGGATAAAATACCAACCAATGAGAAGTGGTCACTTGTCCACATGTGATTGGAGGAGGAATGAGCACATTTTGGTCAATGTGCATGATAAATGCCATTGGATTCAAATTTGAATTTTGAATGTGACATGTTGGAGGGAGAAAGAAATGGAGTTAATGTCACTTGGCTCAATGCACAAGGACATGTAAGAGGAGTGAATGCCTTGTTGGAAGTACCCATCCACTTGCATTTTTGAATTCAAACTTGAGGGAATATTCCCTTTTGATGCCATGTGAGAAAAATAGAGATTTAATAAATCAAAGTAATTGATTTATTGTGCAAGTTGCATTCTCTAGAGGATTTTAGTGAGAGGGATTAAGTTAATCATGGATTTGATTAATTTAATGAAGAAGTAGGTGATGTGACAATTTTAGACTTAGATTTATGAATTGATTTAAGTCTAGAATTGAGAGGAAATGATTTATCAAATAAATGAATTTGATTTATTTAACTAAGGAGGAATATGTTAGATTAAATTAAATAATGTTTTAATTTGTTTAATTTAATAAGAGGACTTCAGGGATTTTAATCAAATAAAATGTTTTATTTAATTAAACAAAAATGTAAGGTTAAATTAAATTAAATTGATTAATTTAATCAACAGAGGTGAAAGACTTAATAAATAATGATTTATTAATTTAAAAGACAGAATATGATGAAATGGTGAGAGTGTGATTCAGGAGGAAATGTCGTTAGTAATCAGGATCAAGTGTGTCGGATCGAAAATGTACATTTTCCATGTCTACACCTATATTGGGTTGCAGTCTTCCAAATATTTGTAGCTAGAACATGAAAAATGATTGGGACTACTTTGGAGCTTGCCAAGATTGGTCAAGACTCTAGTGTGGTCTTTCAACCTCCATGGGAAGCTAAATAGAAAATAGGAAAATGTGTGTATGCATGCTTAGCCTAAGTGCACCGTAGAGAACAAAATGTTGAAATAAATCTATAAATATCAAATTGTACACTTACAAGGATTGATAAACTACTGTATATAATATTGAATAAACGATGGTGGTAATCACAAAGAGATTTGTTAGAGGATAAAAATATATTATAGAAATAAAACTTGTACCAC
Source organism: Sequoiadendron giganteum (assembly GCA_007115665.2). NCBI lineage: Eukaryota > Viridiplantae > Streptophyta > Pinopsida > Cupressales > Cupressaceae > Sequoiadendron > Sequoiadendron giganteum. The sequence continues at coordinate 216,087,942 of CM021100.1, forward strand.
TATCAAAATAGGAATGGAAACTTGCTTAACACCAAATCTCAAGTATTGTAGAGATTAAAGATGATGGATCAAGAAAGTGTATAATCAATAAAGATGATATATTAAGAAATGAGGCCACCTTCACACAAAATTATGTTATTTATCAATATACAATTATATTAATATCATCCCATTAAAATATTCTGAAAATAAATAAATATATCGAAAAGAAAAAATAATTACAAAATTTAAAATATATTTAAAATTTATTAAAAGAAAAATTCAAAAAATAATTTGAAAAGAAATACATTTCTCAAATTCAGTACCCTCACATAAAACTAAATTCAAAGTTATATGAAACCTCCTTACCTCCTTCAACAAAAGGATATGTGAAACCATGTGCAGAACAACTACTCAAATTCCAGCCGACACTTTCGTTCATAGTCTCTAAACTCACAAACGAGGTTACATGAACCCTACTAGGCCCCACCACAAGCTGATACGAAGAAACCACGTGGTGGAATATAATCTTAAAACATCTTGATTGCCGTTGATTTAAATCTCTTTTGACTATTAGTGCAGACACCTTGTCCTGGTCGGTCTAACAGAGGAATAACTTAGTCCATCAGGTTACTTATTCTCTTTTGTACACAAAAAAATAAATATGTAAGAATATGGAAACCCAATTCAAACATATGCACAATCTCTCCCTTATAAATATAGATTGTAGGCGAGTTAAGAAGTATCACAAGATCTATTTACCATTTGCCCATCATATTTAATAAGTTCAGCTTTCTTACAGTTTTCTTTTGAAGCATATATACTATATCAATATTGTTCTTCCTTTGAAATGTCTTTCATCAATAGGATTAGAATGATGGTTCCACAGATGCTGTCAAGGCTGTGGTCATACTTTGTGTTTGTGTCCAGCAAGAAGGCAAGGCTCACAGGGCAGTCCCCTGATGGCAGGGAAACAGCCCTGCTTCACTATGTTCTTAACAAGGCAGAGCAAGGAAATGCAGAGGTTGTGTTGGCTGCCATTGATGATTACACTCAAAGTGTTTGGATGATGAACATTGGCAAGCAGAAGGTCTCCATTCTGGAATCTGCAGTGCAGAGATGTGTTCCCAAATTGGCCTTAGAGGTGGGAGCATATTGTGGGTATTCTGCCATTCGAATTGCTTCCAAGATGACAAAGCCTGCCAGCAAGCTGATCTCTATAGAAATGAATCCAAATAATTGCAATGTTGCCAAAGCAATGATAAATCATGCAGGTAAGTTATTGTAGTTTTTCTTTTGCTGGTATTGTAAACATGGGGATGCTGAAAATATTTGTAAGTGCAAATTTAGCCTCAGAGATCAAATGGATTTTCTCTCAGGCACTTTCTTGCATTTGAAATTATGGAGAAGCTACTGTATTTAACATTTGTTTCCTTTTTCTTTTTCTGGTTTGGTTTGGTTTGGTCTCAGGGCTTGCATCAAAGGTGGAAGTCATGGAAGGAACACTGAGTGACAAAGTGGAGGACTTGTGTGAGATCTTAGAGGACGAAGGGGTTCCACACTTTGATATTCTATTGATGGATCACTCCAAGCAATGTTACTTGTCAGATTTTTTGCTGCTTAAGGAGAGAGGAATGATTGGGAAAGGAACTATCATTGTGTCCAACAATGTGGATTTAGATTTCTCCAACTATCTGCGAAATAGCTCAGATGAATTGGAGAGTGAAGAGCACAAGTGTAGTGCAGAGTACATGAGTCTGCTTCCATCTATTATCACTGTCTCCACTTTCAAGGCTGATCTCCCCATTTCTATTAGGACATAAGTTTTGTGTGTTAAACATGTTTTTAGTAGAAAGTGGGTCCTTGAAGTAGAGCTAAAATTAGGTGTTCAGTCATCCTTGGAAGTTATTTCCATTTTTTTCTGCAATTTCCTTATGGAATTGAAAGTCCCTTGCATGATATTTTTCATATTCAAACTTTGACTTGGAATTGTTAGCTTATGTAATCCTTTCTAATTGGTGACAAAGTTTACATAGTAATAAAAGAATCTTATTGCTTGTCCAATGCAAAGACAAACTTGATTTCTTCTCATGATCTAACATGAATAAGAGCAAAAGGAAATTGACGTCAACTTAATGCTTATGATTTTTTTTTAATGGATCTTCTTTTCTTCTACGTTGGTTGTCACTGTCATGATAGTGGAAGGGTTAAAAATAAGGCCATTGTCAATTCAGCCAGGTGACAAGAAAGTTTAGCACATCGATTTGTCACATTCCTTGTGCGTGGGATATATAAAGTTAATCGTTGATGTCTTTGTGAAGGGATATACAAATGTGCAAAGAAAAATGAACTTTCCTCTGATTTTCCTTAAATATATAAGATTCATATAAGTGAGTATAATTAACTTAGACCAGCAAATCAGTAAATATTTTTGGTATATCTTTTTTAAATGTGGAAAATAAATAAAAAATGTGTATTTAATTTGATTATGAGGAGTGAATGTAATTTAGAATGATACTAAAAATTAGATGTTTTAGGATCAATCAAGAATAAATGGTTGTGATGGTTTGTTCTTTATTTTGGAATTTATACAACGTCAAGTTTTGGAACACACTTGATTTGTTGGGAAGATGTTATACAATTTGCATGAAATATCTTTTATTTTGTAATGTTGTAGTTCATGTTAAAATAAGATGTCACATATTAGGATTAGATAATATTTCCTTAATGAAGCTCATGTTGTGACATTGTATATGTTAATGTGGATATCACATTGAGGGGTCATGGTTTAGTGAACATAGTCAAGTGGTCTCAATGTGTGAATGCATTTAATATTTTTGAGGTTTTATAAAGTGCTTTTACTATTCTATAAGCATTTAATGCTCAGGCTTATATGTTGCAAGCTAATCTTAGGTGCTTGGTATGAAGTTTGGAGAATACAGGGGTTGTCTTGGAGAATGTGCAATTACATGTTATCAATTGGTTCTAGTGACAAATTCGGGGGCCAACTTTGTGCAATGGTTTTTTTTGTTGGGGCATTAATTATTGGTGGCAAGATGGTTTGGGAATCTTCTACTAAAATTTCCTCATTTTTCTTTGTTGCTTATAGAGGTGTTTGGTAGGGTGTTATCTGTCATCTTGTGCTTGATTTCTCTTTGAGTGTGGGGATAGATCTCTTGAAAGAGCTCAGTGTTTGCAAGTGTATTGCAATTTTTTTAGCTGTTGAATAGTACATTAGTTTAGAGCCTTGGAGATTGGGTTTTTCCCAAAAGCTTTTTCCTAGGATATATCTATGTCTCATTCTATTGTGTGATTGCTTTATTGTGACATTTCATTCCTAGTATTCCTGTGTTATTTCAAATTATTGTTGGAAATTGTATAGATTAGATAACTTGTGGCACTCTTCATATAGAGTTAATTGTGGAAGTTTTGCATATTTCATTTCATTTGGTATGCAATCCTACTTAACATATTAGATCTATGAAAATGAATATCAATTACGTCTATTAATCCTTGATTGAGTGAGAGTTTTTTTATAGTTATCTTATTTTCAGAATATATAATTATGACAAACATTAATATGATAATAATAACTTTGAACTACGAAAACTCAAAATGAATTTTTTTTATGTGAATAAAGATTTTATAAATTATGATAACAAACCAAAAATCATATAACATCAAAGATAGAACAAGATCAAATAGTTTTTTTTATTGAAAGAAAAATGTTTCAGTGCAGAATATCAACTCAAATCCTCAAATTCCAGCCTCTACTTTCATTAATAGTCTCCGAACTCACAAGCAAGGTTACAAGAGCACTACTAGGCCCCACCACAATGTGATACGAAGAAACCACATGGTGGAATACTATCTAAAAGCATCTTGATTGCCGTTGATTCAAAACTCTTTTGACTATTAATGCAGACCCCTTTCCTGGTCGATCTAACTGAGGAATAACTTGGTCCATCAGGTTACTTATTCTCTTTTGTACACATAAAAAATAAATATTTAACAATATGGAATCCTAAATGAAACACATGCACAAATCTCTCCCTTATAACTATGGATTATAAATGAGCTATGAGAGACATCACAAGATTTATTTACCATTGGCTGAGCTTTCTTAAAGTTTCCTTTTGAAGCATATAGAATATATCAAAGTTGTTCTTCCTTCGAAATTACTTTCATCAATAGGATTAGAATGGTGGTTCCACAGATGCTGTCAAGGTTATGGTCATACTTTGTATTTCTGTCCAGCAAGAAGGCAAGGCTTACAGGGCAGTCCCCTGGTGGCAGGGAAACAGCCCGGCTTCACTATTTTCTTAACAAGGCAAAGGAAATGCAGAGACTGTGTTGGGTGCCATTGATGATTACACTCAACGAGTTTGGATGATGAACATTGGCAAGCAGAAGGCCTCCATTCTGGAATCTGCGGTGCAGAGATGTGGTCCCAGATTGGGCTTAGAGCTGGGAGCTTATTGTGGGTATTCTGCCATTCGAATTGCTTCCAAGATGACAAAGCCGACAGCAAGTTGATGTCTAAAGAAATAAATCCAAATAATTGCAATGTTGCCAAAGCAATGATAAATCATGCAGGTAAGTTATTGTAGTTTTTCTTTCCTTTGGGCTATTATTGTAAACATGAAGTTGCTGACAATATTTGAAAGCGTAAAATTACCCTCAGAGATCAAGTGGGTTTTCTCTCAGGCACTTTCTTTCATTTGAAATTATAGAGAAACTACTATCTTTGACATTTTTTTCCTTTTTCTTTTTCTGGTTTGGTTTAATCTCAGGGCTTGCATCAAAGGTGGAAGCCATGGAAGGAACACTAAGTGACAGAGTGGAGGACTTGTGCGAGATCAGGATGAAGGGGTTCCACACTTTGATTTTATATTGATGGATCACTTCAAGCAATATTACTTGTCAGATTTCTTGGTGCTTAAGGATAGAGGAATGATTGGGAAAGGAACTATCATTGTGTCCAACAATATGGGTTCAGATTTCTCCAACTACCTGCAAACTAGCTCAGATGAATTGGAGAGTAAAGAGCACAAGTGTGGTGCAGAGTACATGAGTCTGCTTCCATCTATTATCACTGTCTCTACTTTCAAGGCTGATCTCCCCATTTCTATTAGGACATCATTTTTATGTGTTAAAACATGTTTTCAGTAGAAAGTGAGTCCTTGAAATAGAGCAAAAAGTAGGTGTTCAGTCATCCTTGGAAGTAGTTTCCATTTTCTTCTGCAATTTCTAGCATGAAATTTTCCATATTCAAAATTTGAGGTGGAGTTCTTGGCTTATGTAATCCTTTCTAATTGGTAGCAGAGTTTACATTGTAACAAAAGAATCTTGTTGCATCTGAAATGCAAAGACAAACTTGATTCCTTCCGATGATGCAACATGAATAAGACCAAAAGGAAATTAACGTGAACATAATGCTTATGCATTTTTTTGATGGATCTTCTTTTCTTCTACGTTGGCAGTCACTGTCATGGTAGTGGAAGGATAAAAAATAATGCCATTGTCAATTCAGCCAGGCGACATGAAAATTGAGTACACCGATTTGGGATATTCGGTCTGCATGGGACATGTTTGGTCTATATAATGTTAATCTATGATGTCTTTATAAAGGGATATACATGTGTAAAGAAAACTGAACTTTCCTTTTTAAGTTTGATTTAGGTCGAATATATAAGTATTAAGATTCATATATGGGAGTATAATTTATTTAAACTAGCGAATAAGCATAAATGTTTTTCGTATGTTTTTCTTTACTAGTATGATAAACAATGTAGATAACTAAACTAAACATGTGTATTTAGTTTTTTTATTCAAAAGAGAGTGCAATTTGGAATGATACTAAAAATTGAATGTATTAGGATCAATCAAGAATGAGTGGTGATGGTTTGTTATTCACTTTGGAATTTGTGTCTGCCATGTTTAGAGATTAGGGTTGAATTTGAGATCTTAGAAAATGTTCTATATCTACAAACTTTATCTTGTTAGGAAGATATTATACAATCACATGAAACATATTGTATTTTGTATGTGACCTATTTTTGAAGGGTCCCTCCTCAAGACGCTATGTGATCCTTGTCAAAATGGAATGCATTATGATTGGACAACATTTCTCGTAGGGAGGTCATTAACATTGTAAATGTTAATATGGATGGTAGATTAGGGGTCACGCTTTAATGGGTGCATAATTAATTGGTATAATTGGGTGAATGCATTTAATATTTTTGGGGTCCTATAAAATACATGTAATATTGTAAAATCATTTAATGCTTGGGCATGAGGGTTAGAGAATACAAACAGGTTGCCTTGGAGAGTGTGCAATCACATGTTTTCAGGGGGCTTTGTGCATTGATTATTTTCCTTGGGACATTAATTATTAGTGGTTAGGTGATTTGTGAATCTTCTAGTAAGTTATCCTTTTGTTGTTGCTCTATTGCTTATAAACATCAAGATTGGGTAGGAGATTATCCATGATTTTGTGCTTGATTCATCCTTTAGTGTGGGCATGGATCTCTTGAAAGAGATTGAAGCTTAAACGTGTTTTGTAATCTTTTCAATTGTTGAATAATACAAATTAGTTTAGAGATTTGGAGATTGGGTTTCTCCCCAAAAAGATTTTTCTAGTGTATATCAATGTCACATTCTCTTGTGTGGTTGGCTTGTCATGCTTTTTCATTGTTATTATTTCTTTGTGCCATTTTTCTAAAATATTGTTAAAAATTACATAGATCATATAACTTTTGACACTCTTCGTGTAGAGTTAATTATGGGAGTTTAACATATATTGTTTCATTTGGTATCAAAGTCTACCCAACTTATTAGATCTATGAGGATGAATAGGGCTTATATCTATTAATCCTTGTTTGAATGGGAGTTTTTTTGTATTAATATTTTTTTCCAACAAACAACTATGGCAAGCACTTATATCTCACATATGCAACTTTGAGCTATGAATAGATATATATGGGTTATGATTGCAAATAAAGAATCATCAAGTATGAAAGGTGAAAATTGGTAAAAATTATTGGAAAGAGAGAATTCTCATTAGGACATGTATTGTAATTGCATTGCTCTTGAGTTTTATAGTGGAGCCCACCACAAAGAAACTTTATGATAAGATTAGGAACTTGCATTAGATAAAGTTCCTTCGAATAAGCTCTTCTAGGGAAGATATTATATTTGCTGAAGATGGGTGATGTTATGATAGAGAATTTAAATATGTTCTAAAATTTGTTGAATTTGTTGGAATTATGGATTTGTAAATAGACATGGAGCAAAATGAATCACCCTAATGTATTATTTACATAATAGCTAGAAAAATGTCATTATGGTGATCATTATTAACTCCAATAAGTTAAATATTTTACTCTATAAGGAGATGAGGAAATATACTTTAGATTCAATAAAAAAATTCCTTGATAGTGAGATTTCACTCCAAGGATAGAGGGAAGAAACAAAAAAAATTCAAGAACTCTAGATCTAGATGTAGATCTCAATCTTTTGCCGATTCAAGGAGGGATGATGGAATGGTAAATTAGAGCACCTCAAAATGGATTGCAAGGAGAAGAAGGCAAATAAGGAGTTGTGTGATTATACATACTTGAGGACCTCCAATAATGATTATTTTTTTATTTTAGCTCTTGATACAATTGCATGCAAGGGATGCATGACTTATTGACTCTAGAGCTTGATTTTAAATGACTCTCAAAATGGAGTAATTCTAAACTTATGATGGATTTGATGGTGGTTTAAAAACCAACTAGAATGATAAAAAAATGAGATACTTGTATTAGTTATAAATACAAATTGCAATAGGGTAATATTCATCCTATGCAAGAGTTATCCCAATACACACAAATCAATCAGTAAGTAGAATCCAAAATACAATGGCCATAATTAATGAGTGTAGTGTAGAAAAATGTGTCCCTTTACATTTTCACATTTGTTTGGGCTCTCCTAATTTAAATTGGACTTAATAATGCCTTAATTTCTAAGTGTTGATAAATATACCCCTTTACATTTTCACACTTGTTTGGGCACTCTTAATTAAATTGAGCTTAATTATATCTTAACAATCCCTTTTATTCATTTACAAGCCTAATTAATTACATTTTCTAAAGGCGAAACCCAACAATAATTAATGCCAATACATAACACTTTACCTTGAGCAATGTGTGTTCCAGGAATAGGGACCTAGGACCCATTCGCCCATGGGCGAATGTGTCCTCCCTAGACCTTTGGACCTAAATTTAAATTATGTTTTTGGTGGTATTTTAACATCTTCAAAACCATAATTCAATATTGGCTTTGTGATATTTGAATTTCAAGAAATTAAGGATACATACCTATAAATACAAGGATATTTCACTAAGTTTCACCTATACTTTCATGAGCATTTTCAAGAGGTTTACAAGAGCAATTTTATGAGTATTTTTGGAGAACTTCAAGAGAATTCAAGAGAAAATGTAACAAAGATCTATTGCAACAATCAAGATCCATTCATCATGTCAAAGTCTTCTTGCATCATGCATATTTTTGGAGCTAAAATTGTGATATGGGTTTCAAGATCAAGTTCAAGCATTCAAAGAATTATTTTAGGTGTCAAGATCCACATCCAATTCAAACATTTCATGCAAGTTACAGACCTTCTAAGATCTCCATTATCAAGGTTCCATTCAAGGGTTTGTTGAGTGGTAACATAGCTTTGTTCATTCTTCATTCCCTCTTTCATTTCATTATTTCATTTCAAGGTTTGATTACCAAAATGGGGTTTGACCAAGGCAAACCTCCATTCACCCAAAACAAATTATCTCTTGTGTGTGTGATTGAATATTTAGGTTGAAAAGGATTGAAGACCTTTTGAAGTGCAAGATTAGAAAAGTTGTCAAAGTTACAAAATTTGTCAAAGTTGTCAAATCATAGAATCTAAACTACAGCTCTGATTTTTGACTTTCTGACACTGAAACCTAGAAAAATCAGAAGCTACAGAGCAGTATTAGAGGCTCCTGAAAGTTACAAAAAACCCTGACAAAAGACCCATTCGCCCATGGGTGAATGAGTCCCAGTCAACCTTCAAAAATTGCCTTTTAGTGACTGGTAAACACATTTCTACCCTTCTCAGATCTACAATATGTTTCTTGGTTCTTCTAATACTGAGGTTAATATTATTGTTTCAAGTGTTAGATTGCATTTTGGAGTTGATTTTCTATTTTTATTTTTTCTCCCCAAAGGGTTGTTTGACATTGACCCTCGTCCTTCAAGAATATGGAAATATGAAGATTCTCACATTGAGTTGATTCACCTAAGGTTTGTTAGTCAATTATTTGTGGGGATCTCATTTCCTAATGAAATAAAGGAAAATAGGTCTACCTAACATCATTTGGGGGAACCCCACATTTCCCCCTAACCTATTTTCCATTGTTTCAAAGAGTACATGATGTCATACAAAAGCTTGAGTTGGCATGACTTGTAACTAGCTAACCAGGTTCATGTCCTTGACCAAAGAGTGCAACAAACACAACCATATGGAAAAGAACCATATCTAACATAACCAAGTGGACTTAGAAAGTCTATCCTATAGAGTAATCCTAAAATTATGATTCCAAGATTGGAGAATTTGTTGCAGATTAAATTTGTGTGCAACAAAATTAATCCCACTTGTCACATAAATGTTCCAATGCAAGAAGGTGATTTAAAATGCACAAACATGATCTTGTGTACTATGAACATCTATAACTTATATACCTCAAAACTTTGTTCTTCACTTATTTTCAAGGACTAATAATTTAAAAATATATCTCGAGGAGATCACCGAATTACAATCACCATGTTCTCCTATCTTGAGCTCCTTGATTAGACAAGCTTTATGGCCATAATATGATTAAATACCATACTCTTCAATTATATAATTATCCTAGAATTTTATATAGAGATCCTCTCTTTTTTCAAACCAAAAGGTAGAAGCCATTTAACCATGGGAAGGAACCAATCCACCATCACCAAAAAAGGTCCAAATCATCAAGCTTCTTGATTTTGAATAATTAGGTTTAATTTAGTGCTCCAAATTGAAAGATAACTAAAATTATATGTGAATGATAATTGATGATTCCCATATGTTCTTGTATGGAAAATGTTGCACATTGAATACCTTTAATTACCAATACATAGTAATTAATTAGACAAAGCATATACCAAGTTAGCCCATGGTAATCTAATGAAATGAATTGGGTAGGAATCTATAAAATTTGAAGGTTTATTTTTTAATTTTAGAGATCAATTTTATGTCATGAAATATCACTTATTGTTGAACACTTTTGGAGACTGAGAGGGGGGGGTGAATCAGTCTATTCAAAAGCTTAACCCCTTTTACAACTTGAAACTTTTAGCATAACTCAAACACCTTTAGCAGATAAAGATGGAACTTTAAGCAAAGCATTAACAAAGAGGATTATAGAAATTAGAATCTTTAACACCTTCAACAAACTTAACCAATGAAATATTTACCAGTAATCATATCAATAGCAAAGAGAAGGAAATAGAGAACACACACATACATAAGGAGACACCAAATTTACATGGAAAAGCCAATGAGGGAAAAACCACAGTGAGATTAAACTCGCAATATAAGGATCACTGGAAAAAGACTTGCAAGAAGGCTCATTTCCTTAGAGCAAGATACAAAAAGAGACATGCAACACTAAAGTAACAACCAACTCTAGGGGCAAGATACGGGGACTTGATGAGATTCACTATCTCAAAGCAGGGTACAATATGATTTAAAGAGAATTATAGAGAATTCCAACACAACTCTCTATTGATTGAGGTACATTTAAGCATGATTGATCTTTCCTTTCACAATATTCAACACTATCTCTACTAGATATTCAATATGATTTGCATACACACTTCTTCAAACTTGTACACTTCTCCATCGTGTTGTGTCCAAAATGATATTGCATTTATATCCACTACAACACTTTGATTCTTCAATTAGGCTGGTCAGGAAGAGAATAAACAATGAATTCAATTGGTCGACCACCAAGGTATAATGTGGTCCTATTCCAAGGATAGAAAGGACCAAAAACAATCTTAAAACTTCTTTTAGTGTGATTCAAAATGATTTACAGGCATGCACGCATCAACCTAAGTTAACATCAAGGAAACATGTGGATGAAACATTGAAGCACATAACTGGTCGACCCATAAACACTCTTATAATTGAATTTACTTGATATTGTCCTAAACACAATAGTTCAAGACCCAAAGCTATCATTATGCATCTTCCATTGCTAGTGTAGCCCCCCCAAGCACCCAACCCAAGTAAAGGAACAAGCTCTATTGGTCATATATCCATAGATAGCCCAACAATCCAACTCAAGACACAATGTGACACCAAAACCACAAATTAGCAACATGTGGATCACATAGGGATGTTCCTTGAACATCCAAAATCACTTCCATACACTTCTTTCATATTGTAATGCCATCGACAACTACCACAAACCAAAAAAGTACATAAAATTCTATTCAGGAAACATATAATACACAACTAAATGATGTAAATTTTGTAGAAAAAATTGTGGTCCACTTCAACATATGAGATTGGAATTGAGACATTGCATAGACATTGTGAGAACACTCACCAAAACACAAGTGGAGATACATCAATGTAGAGAAATGCAGAGCATTTCCTAGACCAGTCCAAACATCTAGCAACATTGCCAACCTTCAAAAATTTATAGGAATCTCCTCGGCAACACAAGGGACCTAAAAAGATAAGAGTGAAACACACATAGAGCATTAACATTGAATACCAAACCACAAGACCAGAACTATAATAGTGGATGAATGTAGAGTATTCTTCAAGATAGACTTCAATGTAACTTTCTTGAACTAGAATCATTTGAGCAAGTTGTGGAGACCTGAACTTCTTTTCAATAACCCATACATCATCAAGAACATCAAGAGAGAGCATGAGACATACAGTACACCTTCAACAATATCTCTCCAATATTAGTCATGCTTCTAATCATCATATTAATGCTTCTAATCCTCATCTAAATATATCAATTTGAAAACAACTCTACTTATAGTAATAATGCATTATATGAATATCAACAATAATACTACTTTAATAAGGCATGGCATCCAGTCATGAAATTCTTCAATTCTTCTTTAACAAGGCATGGCATCCAACCAATGTTAGCCCAAATTTAATATAACAAAGACAACCAATACCAAGCACTTACAACATATAACTCAAGTGCAGACTTCAATTACAACTAACAATCAGTGTTAACAAGAGCTACCAACAATATCCTTAGTGTAGCCATCAGTGTTGACAATAATGGCAATAACACAACAATCAATGTTGACATCGATGACAAAAACTACCAATAATATCCCCCTTTGGCATTGATGGTGGAACACACTACTGACTCTCCCCCTTTGACATCAAGGACAAAGGGCCACACATTATTGCACAAGGTAGTGAGAGTTTTTTTGACTTCAAGAGAAAAGGGAAAAAATATCTTCTATTGAAGCAGCTGCACATGCTCCCCCTTTGACCAACATTTCACTTGTTCACAACAACTACACAATTTCTTCAAGACTCCCCCTTACTACTAACCCCCGTTGAAGGGTAGCACCCATCAATCTAGGAGAAAGGATATGCCATAAATTTTTCTCTCTAGAAAGATGCACCATCTATGCATCTAGAGAAAATAAGAAGGGGAAATGACCCCCAACTTCTACCTTAGATACTCAAAAGTATCCTTTGAAAGAGTCTTTGTAAAAATATCTCCAATATGATCCTTGTAGGTACATACTCCATTTTGACTTCATGTTCTGCAACTTTTTCTCTTAGAAAATGGCACCGAATTGAGATGTGTTTAGTCCTTGAATGCATTACCAAATTCTTAGAAATTTTAACTACACTTGTATTGTCACATGGTATGGGAATAGGTTCATCATATTTCACTTTCACATCCTTTAAGTTATGCTTCATTGAAAGCACCTGAGTGCAACAAGATGTTGCAAAAATGTATTATACTTCTACAATGGACAAAGACACTAAATAATTCTTTTTACTGAACGAAGAGACCAATTTGTCTCCTAAAAATAATGCACTCTAACTTGTACTTATTTGGTCATCAACACAACCTACCCACTCAACATTAGTATAGGAACTCAAAGATAAATTTTGATCCTTTTTATACCATAGCCCATAATCCAGAGTACCTTTTAGGTATCTAAAAATCTTTTTCACTTTTTTTCATGAGATTCCTTAAGATTTTCTTGAAATATGGAAACCAAACATGCTACATGCATGATATCAGGTCTGAAGGAAGTTAGGTACAATAATCCTCTGATCATAGGCCTATAGATAGTCTTACCAACCTCCAGAGACTCATTTGATTAGCTTAGGTGACAACCAGACACCATAGGGGTGTCCACAGGTTTGAAATCATCTATTCCAAATTTCTTCAACATTTCCTTTACATATTTGGCTTGAGAAATAAAAATTCCACCATCTAGGTATGTGCGGGATCATCATGGAAAAAATAGGCCCTTAAGTGGCAATAAAAAGACAAAAAATCAGAGTTAGACAAATTGACATAAAAATTTGAATAAGTTATCTATATTATTTCAAAAAAATGTAAAAAAAGAATGTAGAAAATTGAATGTATTTTCTAAACTACTAGACCTTTATCTAAAAAAAAAATCTATTTGGTGAAAATTTAAAATTTCAATGCAGTAGTATTTAAATTTCAGGGTAAAAATAAGAAGTAGGTGTCTGTCTGACCACCCTAACCACAATATAATGATAATATTTTTTAATAATCTTTTAGATATGATTAGAGGACTCATGTCCCGATGTGATGCATATTTTTTTATAATTTTTTTCCATGTAAATAATTAATTATGATTTTTTATTACAACTTTTTAAAAATATAAAATCTCGTTTGTCTAACCACCTTAACTTGGTCAAAAATTCATGAAATTCAATTTTCTTTTTAATCTTATAGTATGAAAAGCATAGAATGTGACACATGTTTCGGATTCAAAAAATGTGATACCGTTTGAAAGTTATAGATGTTTTTCAATCAGCCTATCAATGAGGACTTTATTCATAATTCTAATAGAAAATCAATAATAATTATTTATTAAATTCAAAGTAAAGCATAATTTATATTGGTGGAAAGCTAAGAACCTCCTCTAATAACCCTTTTCATTTCATCAATTTTGGATTAAAAAAAATTCGTCAGCCACAAGGGCCATCATATGGCTTACATATCGCCACTTTTTGGCCCATCATGATCCTGCACATACCCATCTTTCTAAATAATTTGAAGAACAAGAAAGAAGGATAACTCACTGATCATTGACATTTCAAATTATTTTTGTATCTCTTTTACAAAAAATTTGCATATATTATCATCTCCACCAAAGATGATGTCATCAACATACACAACTACAATCAACAATTTCTCTTCCTGAACTTTAATATATAGATTATTATCTGCATTACCCTTCTTGAATCTTTCTAAAGTATATACTTATCTAGTCGTGCATACCAAGCTCTAAGAGCTTGCTTGAGACCATATAAGGCCTTTCTAAGTCTACAAACCATTTCTGGATCTTTAGAGAATTGGAAGCCATCTGGTTATTCAATATATACTTCCTCCTCTAGGCTACCATTTAGAAAAGCTGACTTAACATCCATTTAATATACTTTGAAGTTATTATGAGAAGCAAGAGAAAGACACATTCTTATAGCCTCCACTTTGGCTATTCGAGCAAAAGTCTCCTCAAATTCAATGCCTTCTACTTGTGAATATCCTTTGCAAACCAATCTAGCCTTGTTTCTCACAACTTCACCTTCCTCGTTCATCTTTTTTTGGAACACCCACTTTGTTGCTATCACATTCTTGTCAGCAGGTCTGGGAACCATTTACCAAGTCTGATTCTTTTCAATCTAATCCAGTTCTTCCTCCATTGCTTTGATCTAATTGTCATCTTTGCTGGCATCCACAAAGATTTTGGGCTCAACTTTTGATAATAAGTGCATATTTACTTGTTCACTGGTTCTTGCAAACTTACTCTTGGTCTATACACCTTAATCTTTGTCTCCAATGATCTGATCTAGAGAGTGATTCTTCTAAACATATTTTATTGGAGTCTTGTGATCCTTCACTAGTTCAGGTTCCTTTTCTTCTTTCTCTTTAGTTCTTCTTCTTTAATCTAGGGAAGCATATTAGATCCAGAAACTTTAGGTTCATAAGAGATTTGATACAAATCTTCATCTACTTTGACAATTTTTACTTTCAATCATCTTTCCTAGTCTCTTGTTGTAGCATTTGTATGCCTTTCTTCTAGTAGAGTAACCGAGAAAGATTCCTTCATCACATCTAGAAGCAAAATTTCCAAGATCGCCTTCATCTCTTTTTGTGTAGAATTTGTTGCCAAATACGCTAAAATATTTAACAGTAGGAGGTATTTTGGATACCATAGCTCATAAGGGATCTTATTTTTGTTGACCCTCAGCTGCACTATGTTGAGAAAATAGATAGCAGTATGAAATTCTTCCCTCCAATACACATCTGTTAGGTTAGCATCTTTCATCATTCTTCTAGCCATTTCTCGCATAGTTCTATTTTTCTTTTCAACTACCCCATTTTGCTGAGGGGTTCTAGGAGCAAATAAATGTCTCCTAATGCCATGATCCTTAGAAAATTTTTCAATTCATATGAGGTAGATTCACCTCCTCTATTTGACCTTAAACATTTGGTTCTAGCATCCATTTCTTTTTTTAATTTTTCTTTAAAAATCTTGAACTTATCAAAGGCTTATGATTTTTCTTTTAATAAAGTAACCCAAGCCATTCTAGTGTAATCATCTATAAGAAACATAAAGTAAATTTCACCTTGTTGGCTACTTATCCTTGTAGGTCTGCATAGATCAACATGAATCAACTCTAATTTCATTGAAATGGAGCACTCCATGCTTTTGAAACTATTCTTTGTTTGCTTTTCCATTTGACATTCTTTGCACAATGTGTTTGCTAGTTTGGTTATCCTAGGAAAATCTATCACTACATGAGAGGAACTAATCCTTACCATGTTTTCAAAATTAATGTGCCCCATCCTTTTATGCCACAACCAAATTTCTCTAGACTGAGCCAGTAGGAAAAAATTTCCATTAGCCTCCTTCAGATGATAGACATTTCCATTTGTCCTTGTTCCTTCAACAACAAGTTTTCCAGACCTTTCATTTCTGATTTCACATCCATTAACATGAAATGTAAGATTGTAACCTCTACGAAACATTTTGTTAACAATTAGGAGATTATGTTTTAGACCTTTGATATAAATGACATATTTAGTTTTATTCTTCCCATCAATTGTTATATCTATTTTTCCACATATTTTTGTTGACTATTCATCACAAAACTTAATAGCTCCACCATTGAAATTTTTGAGAGTGGTGAGCTTAATTATGTCACCAGTCATGTCGTGAGAATAACCATTGTCAATTACCTAGGAATTAGATTCTTCCTTTGCATGAAAGGAATTCCATATTGCCATTGATCTTTCACTAGTCCTTTTGTTCAACAAGGTACCAAACCTCTTTCATTCATCAATACTATTCTTTTTTCCATTCAAAGCCATGAATAGGGATTCATTATTTGAATCATTATCATCTTTAGAGGAGCAACTGTCATATTTAGAATACAAACTTCTTTTGATCTTCTCTCTTTTTTATTATTAACAAATTATTTGTATGGACATTTGGATGCAAAATGATCTACTCTTCCGCAATTGAAATGTATTTGAATGGTAACTTACATTTGTATTTTCCAATGCCTTTCTTTAGTCTTCTCACAAAATTAGCTTCAACATTATCAAGCTCTTCATTCTAACCAGGAGTCTCATCTTCAATATTTTTGTTAACTTTGAAAGCAACTTCTTTCTTTGTACCATCTTGACCAAACTCTCTCATCTCAAAGGCAATAAGAGTACCAAAAATTTCCTCAACTGAATAATGATCCAAGTCTATGGATTCTTCAATGTAAAACACTTTTTGACCGTAAGATTTTGGGAGAGATCTCAAAACCTTCTTCACAATTTCACTTTCCTTCACTTCTCCACCAAGATTAGTAATGGCAATAACAACTTTTTGAACCCAAAGCATATAACTTGCAATATCTTCATCATATGTCATCTATAGAGTCTCAAATATTCTTTTGAAGATATGCATCTTCACTTTATTTAGTTTAGAATCTCTTTCATAGATACTACTAATCTCCTCCCAAGCATCTTTAATAGAACTACAATTCATCACTTTCAACAAGTTTGAATCAACTAGTCCACATAGAATAACATTATTGGCTTTAGCATCACATTCATATAATTTGAGTTTAGAAGGATCTATAATAGGAGTGGTAGGAGTAACATAGCCACTTTTGATTTATTGTCAAACACCAAAACCAAGAGAGTTTAGGTGTCCTTCCATTCTCATTTTCCAATAGGAGTAACTAGTCCCATCAAACCTAAGACTTTTGTATGAACCATTATGTGTCATCTTGGATCTTTGGGCCTCAAGTCGTTAGGCTTCCAGAAAGGAACTTGGCTCTAATACCAATTGTTGAACAATTTCAGAGACTAAGAGGGGGGTGAATTAGTCTACTCAAAAACTCAACCCCTTCCGAAACTTGAAAATTTCAACACAAATCAAACACCTTTAGTAGATAAAGATGGAACTTTAAGTAGAGTAGTAATAGATAGGATTATAGGAATTAGAATCTTTAACACCTTCAACAAACTTAACCAATGAAAGATATAGAAGTAATCAAATCAACAAAAAAGAGAAGGAAATGGAGAACACACACATGCACAAGGAGATACCAGATTTACATGGGAAACCTAATGAGGGAAAAACCATGATGAGAGTAAACTCACAATATAAGGCCCATTGTCAAAATACTTGCAAGAAGGTTCACTACCTTAGAGAAAGATACAAAAAGAGACTTGCAACACTGAAGTACCAACCAACTCCAAGAGCAAGATACGGGGACCTGATGAGATTCACTATCTCAAGGTAGGATACAATATGATTTAAATATAATTATAAGGAATGCCAAGACAACTCTCTGTTGATTGAGGCGTTCAAGCACAATTGATCTTTCCTTTCACAATCTTCAACACTATCTTTGTTGGATATTCAATATGATTTGTGTTGTCACATGAAATTGTACCCTGTTGAACACGAATTTCAGCATTCTAATGACACAATGGAAACTACCTCAAGGTGTGGTACATTTGTGTGTATGAGGTTGAGTCTCTTGAGAAGGTCAACTTCCTCTTTTGATTCAAGTGTAATGTGTTGGTCCAACCCAACACATGAAAACCTACCACTATCCTACTCTAATAGCTCATAGGGGAAAAGGGGAGAAGGAATATGAAATGGAAATGGAGGTGGTACACCAAGATGGAAAGTTGTTTCTTCTTTGCTTCAGATTGATCAATACAAAAAAAAACCTACTAAGACACATATTCATACATAAAGTTAAAGAAGCTTACTCAAAGATGCAAGAAATAACTATGATGATAGCTAGATTTCATTAATATAAGGCATAAAGCCAGACTTTACAATGGTAGAATGTAGAGTACAATGTCTGCAAAAGAAAACTCTGTGAGGAGCCCAAAAGAAGAACCCTTGAAATGAATAAATTTCTTACCTTTATAGATTAGGCATAACTTGGAACCACAAATGAAACCCTAATCCTAACTAGGGTTAACCATGGAGTCTATGTGTGAAAGGATGGAGTCATCCCATGAAAATCACAATTAGGGCATGGCTCCATCAAGAAAGTCAACAAACAACAATAAATGAGCATGGGCACCCATAATATCCACTTGCAAAAGTCAGGGGGAGCAATAAATGTCATCCTTGAAGCCCTAGAATCGAAACATGTTGCTCAAAAAGTGATTTGATCATAAATGGTGTCACCTAGAAAACACACCAAATCTATTAAAAGGTTAGGGCATTGGGCCCAAAAGAAAACCTTTGCTATGCATTAAATGTTTTGGAGCTGCAAAAAGAGCACCTTTGTTGGGGATCGGGCTTTGAGTCTACTTCATACTTTATTCTTCATTGGCATCAGACTGTTGGCAATTGTGCTCTAGGAGTTCACCATACCACATGCTAGAAGAAGGAAGAAGGAAGAAAGCAAAAAGAGTAAATTGAAAAGCCCAAAAGGATAACCCTTTTTGGGCTTTGGAGGTTGGGAGGGAGGCTTATGCCTTATTATAGGAATGAAAAGGGTAAAAGGGAAGACCGAAGGCCAAATTCCGAAAGGATCCATCGAGGGTTGAAGAGAAAAGTTACCTCTTATCGAAGAAAGGTAAGAGGTAAAGGAGAAGGTCGAAGCCTAATGTTTGAAAACCCCATTTAGTCCATTTTTCGAAGAAAGGAGTGAAAGTGGAAGGAAGAAAGGTGGAAGATGAGAGTCTGATGTCCAAAAGCCGAAGATGAGATTTTGAGGATCAATGAAAGAGAGGAAGGCTTACGCCTTGCTTTAAAATATGGAAAGTGGTAAGAGGGAAGACCGAACCCTGAATTCTGACAAACCAAGACTTAGATAAATCTTGAAAAGCATTTTTGAAACATCGATGATCAGGGGTAAGGCTTAAGGCTTAGCAAAAAATGGAAATCAAAGAAGGAGTAGGACCAATGAAGAAGGCATGTCAGTAGGGAGGTAAGCGAAAATCCGAAAGCTTGAAACATTGAGGCTTAGCTAATTTTAGGACTTTTACAAGGGATATTCATGTAGGATGGCTCATATGGGATCTCTCAGATCATTTATCAATGATGGGTCATCTAAAGGTGGCATGAAATGTCAACAATTTCCATACACACTTCTTCAGACTTGTACACTTCTCCATCTTGTTGCATCTAAAATGATCTTACATTTATATCCACCGCAACACTTTAATTCTTCAATTAGGTCGGCTAGGAAGAGAATAAATAATGAATTCAACTGGTCAACCACCAAGGCATAAAATAGTCCTATCCTGAGGATAGAGAGGACCAAAAATAATCTTAACACTTCTTTCAATGTGATCCAAAATGATTTACATGTAGCTGCACATCAAACTAAGTCGGCATCAAGGAAACGTGTGGATGAAACATTGAAGCACATAACTAGTCAGCCTATAAACACTCTTTCAATTGAATTTACTTGATGTGTTCCTAAACATGATAGGTTAGGATCCAAAACTATCATGATGAATCTTTCATTGCTGGTGCAACCCCCCAAGCAAAGGAATAAGCCCTTCCGGCTAGATATCCGCTAATAGCCCAGAAAGCCAACTCAAGACACAATGCGACACCAAAGAGGCCAATTAGCAGCATGCAGATCACATAGGGATGTTCCTTGAACATCCAACATCACTTCCATACACTTCTTTCATATTTTCATGCCATCAACAACCACCGCAAACCAAATAGGTATAGAAAACTCTATTCAGGAAACACAAAATATACAACCAGATGATGTAACATTTGTAAGACAACTTGTAGACCACTTCAACATATGAGATTGGAACTGAGACATTGCAACTTTCTTGAACTAGAATCATTTGAGCAACTTGCGGAGATCAAAACTTCCTTTCAACAACCCATACATCATCAAGAACATCAAGAGAGAGCATGAGACATACAATAGACCTTCAAAAATATCTCTCTAACATTAGTCATGCTTCTAATCCTCATCTTAATGCTTCTAATTCTTATCTTAATGCTTTTAATCCTCATCTGAATATATCATTATGAAAACAACTCTGCCAATAGTAATAATGCATTATATGAACATCAACAATAATACTACTTTGATAATGACATCCAATCATGAACTTCTACAATTCTTATTTGACAAGGCATGACATCTAACCAATGTTAGGCCAAACTAAATATACCAGAGACACCCAATGCCAAGGACTAACAACATGCAACTCAAGTGCAGACTTCAATTGCAACTAACAATCAGTGTTGACAAGAGTTGCCAACAATCTCCTTAGTGTAGCCATCAGTGTTGACAACAATGAAAACAACACAACCATCAGTATTGACATCAATGACAACAACTGCCAACACTTATGCATGTTACAAGATTGACCATAGAGAGGAAGGTACTAATATCTAAGTAGATAGTGGATGTACATGGGTGTAAGCGCAATCGAATGTATAATAAATGGTAGATTATAAAATAATTGTGTATAGGAATGTAATAAGGTTAAATATATGGAAGTATGTGTAATTGAAGAAGGATAATGGATTAGAGAATGACTATAAATTTACACAAGATTTACTATATATCAATATATAATTGTATTAAACTATTTTTCCAAAATAGACAAAATTAACATAAATATACAAATTTTATTATTAAAACTTTTTAAATATATCTAATTTATAGAAAAATATATTTTAAATTTTTTTATGAAACTTTTATTGAAAAATTGAAAGAAAAAAAATCTCTTAAGATGCATTCCTCAACTTTATTTCCATTACATAAAAAGTTATATGAACCCTCTAAACCTCCCTCCACCAAAAGATATGTAAAAGCATGTATAGAATAATCTCTAAACTCACAAACAAGGCTACATGAGCACTGCTAGGCCCAACCACAAGGTTATATGAAGAAACCACACATGGAATATCATCTGAAAATATCACTTTGATTGCCGTTGAATCAAAACTCTTTTGACTACTAGTGCATACTCCCTGTCCTGAGGAATATCTTGTTCCATCAGGTTATATATTCTCTTTTGTACACCAAGAAAACTAAGTATAACAAAATGAAATCCTAAATTAAACATATTCACACTCTCTCCCTTATCAATATGGATTGTAAATGAGCTAAGAACTGCATCATCACAATATCTGATTACCATTTGTCCATCACATTTAGCAGGTTTAGCTTTCTTACAGTTTTTCTTTGAAGCAGAAGGGCTCCATTCTAGAATCTTCAGTGCACTGCAGATATGTGGTCCCAGATTGGCCTTAGAGCTGAGAGCTTATTGTGTGGTGTTCAGCCATTCAAAATTTCTTCCAAGATGACAAAGCCTGACAACAAGTTGATCTCCATAGAAATGAATGCAAATAATTGCAATGTTGCCAAAGCAATGATAAATCATGCAGGTAAGTTATTGTAGTTTTTCTTTTCTTTTGGCTATTATTGTAAACATGAGGATACTGACAATATTTGGAAGTGTAAATTTACACTCAGAGATTAAATGGGTTCTCTCTAAGCACTTTCTTTCATTTGAAATTATAGAGAAACTACTATCTTTTAACATTTTTGCCCCTTTTCTTTTTCTGGTTTGGTTTGGTCTGAGGGCTTGCATCAAAGGTGGAAGCCATGGAAGGAACACTAAGTGACAGAGTGGAAGACTTGTGTGAAGTCATAGAGGGTGAAGGGGATCCACATTGTTTTTGATGAATAGGCATAGTATCTATATTAATTTAAAAGATAATCGTACATTTTCAAAAATAAAGTTTGATGGTAAGAAAGCACACTCCGAAAGTCACATGGACTACGCCCAAAAATCCAAAATTTGATTTATATTGATGGATCACTCCAAGCAATGTTACTTGTCAGATTTCTTGGTGCTTAAGGAGAGAGGAATGATTGGGAAAGGAACTATCAATATGTCCTAACACTGTGAGTTCAGATTCTCCAACTATCTGTGAACTAGCTCAGATGAATTGGAGACTGAAGAGCACAAAGTCGAAAAATCGCGAGTCTTATCAGACTGGCGAAATTCGCAACCAACATCAAATTAAACTAACAATTTCATTTGTCAATTTAATTTCCATTCAACATTTCACAAAATCTATTCCCAATCTATCAAAGTATCTCAGGTAAACAATTGGAAGTACATTCAGATTTAAATGATACCAAAATTTCAAAACAATTCGACTTGTTGATTTCTTGTTCCACAGGAAACAGTATTTACAGTCTGTAAACGATTTCAATCTGCAAGTTCTTGGATGGTTTCAATTTTCCAATTCTCTGTTTATCGATTCTATTATATCCCTGTTCTCTGCACATTCAGCCGTATGCTGTGTAGTCTTTATTTTCTTTCGTCCATACGTTTTATTCGCACCCTTATCTGTTCGATCCCTTTACTCTGTTTGACTCACTTCTCCACATACATTATCTCCTCTTCCCATATCTCACCCCTCGTTCGTCCTGCGTGGTCTTTCTTCTACCAATCTGCAATGAATTTCTCTTAGGGCCGACCAATATGGAAAATGGATAGACAAAGTGTCATTCCATCACCTTACTCGCCCATGCAATGAACTAGTATTCATCAAAAGGAAAGAAATGTAAGTGCTATATGTAATGAAAGAGATCTGCAACTAGGCATGGTTGAAGACCATTGGAATTATGACCTAACAGGCTCCTTCTCAACATAGTTGAAGAAGATAAACAATATTGAGTAGAAGAAATTTTCTCACCAAATTTGCCTAGATATAGAATCTTAAATGATGCCCAAAACAAAGGAAACACACAAATTGATACACACTTAGCCATTACCTTCCTAGCCCCAATTCTATAATCATATGAAATTTCTATAATAATCTCATAATGTATAGGAAAACTTGTTCAATGAGTGGAAAACCAGATTAAAGAAGCTTGAATGGAGCGAATAGATAGCTACCTAGTTGAATTAGAAATATAAAATTTTCTACACAAGAAAGAACCCAAGAGAGCTCGTGACATAATGAGAAATAGGATTTATCTATATGATCATTCCCATTAGAGCCCAATCTCATCTTATACACCTCCCAAGTTCAAGGGAAGAATTGAGGCTACATCTTTAGTAGAAGAGAAAGAAGTTGAATCAAGGCCTCCTAGATTTGTAGCAGTACCATCAAGAGCACCAATCCAATCTTGCACTACATCCACGAAGGATGTATAATCTTCATAGTTAGTCACCAAGACCCAACAACAAAATCAATAAAACAACAAAGGGTGAAAGTAGTGGCCGTCATCATTATGATGGTAGAACAAAGGCCGAGTGGCCAAACAATTAGGTGATCTCCCAAAATAATGGGATAGTCTACCACTTTTGCCTCCTCATCAGTAAATACACTAGTAGAAAAAAGGAATCTATTATAGGCTATCACATGTGGTGTTGACAACCCAAAAGAAGAATACAAGAAGAAAAAGATAGAAAAGGTGGATGAACCATTAAAAGAAAAGCTAGAGTAATAGGAAATAGAAGGAGAAAAGAATAAATATAGTCCAATGCCTTTGCAACATAAGTATTCCTTTCCCCTCTTCTCCTCAATCTACAAACCGACATCCTCCTCCTCTTAATTAATGATAATTTACCCTTATATCCTCCCTAGTTCTCATTCCCTTGTCTTCTTCCCCTTCCCCTTCCCCTTCCCCACCCAATTCCTTTCACCTCAATCCACCTAATTCCTTCATCCTCTTCATTTTAGACCAAAAACTAGCAACAATTCATGTAATTTCCTACACCATTCTAATGCCTTCCACAATATACTACTCACAACTCCTTTCCCTAGCTGTTTACACATCTCGATTCCCAATTGTTGATCACTATCATCTCCTCAAATATCAATTTACCTTCCCCTTGCATAGTAGGGACCCCTAAAAACTCTTATATTCTCCATGGAGACTACTAAATTATTGTCAGGTATGACTATGATAAGAAATAATTTCACTTATCAATAGTAGATGAACCACATACAAGTAGTCACATGACAAAAGGAAGCAGAAGGAAAGAGGAAAATAGATGCTACCATCCAAGACACCAAGTAGTCCTTTGAAGAGATTTTACTAACTCAAAGGATCCCACTAATAGGTTCAATTTTCTGACTCCAACCTAGAGTAACTTAATTTCTTCTTCAATTATATCCAATTTTGCCTCTAAGGCATCTCCCTTCTCAATTAGCTCCTTTATAGTTTGAGCTTAAGTTTGACTCTAGGTTTTTAACTAATGAAATTGGCTTTATTACCTATCCATACTTTGGTAAATGGGTACCATTTGAGTGGTGGAGGTGGTGGTATATAGGAGATGGTTTTCTCCTATATGAGTTGAGCCTTTAGGTCTTCTATTTGATTTTTGAGATCTTTGATGGTGGCCTCATTTAAATTATTTTTAACCTTAGTTGCATTGATATTTGTTTCCAATTGCATGATCTACACTTGAGCTTCAACTAACTACTTCTTGAAAAACTTAGCTTTTGATTTCTTAATTTTTATGGCCCTCTCTAGTACTATTGTCACTTGACCCTCTAGGACCTTCATCTTTACTTTGAAAATTTTGATATTTGGTTTGGTTATTTCTAGCTCCTGGTGTTTCTTCTCGAATCTCCTCTCTATGTAAATTAGAGAGGAGCCAACTACTTTCGTACCTTCTTCTGAGAAACTCCTTTCTACTTGTCAATCATTGATTTTGATAGCCTCTATTTGGTAGTTTGGGGCTTTCATTTGGCTTTTGAGCTTGTTTACTAGTAAGATGATACTTGGACATGTGTCCACAAGTTCAACATGGTTAGCATGAACCAAGTAGTAATTTCCAGCATCACAAGTATAATTTCAACCTCCTAAAAGGAAACCAATGTCTTGGATAAGGATATAATTAATGAAGAGTATGAAGTGCAACTCAAGGTAGTGACAACATTAATTTAGGGAATCTAGGCCCAAATTCAATATTGACATGGTAATACCTACCTTTGCTATTTAATGAAGATAACAAGATCTTTACAACTCCTCACATTTAAGACTAAATCATGAAGAAAATGTATGATGAGTTCAAGTTGGACAAATTATCCCCTACATTGGCCGTAGAAGATATGCTAGTTATTCTCAAGCTACTAGCATAATTTAGGGCATTGGTGAAGACTACATATGCTCAAACTTAAGAGATATCATACAAGTAGACCACTAAACTAGAGTGATGATATTAGTTGCTCAAAAAGATCAACTTACCCTAGACTAAAGAATGAGAAACATTGATAGTCTACATCAATTGATTGAGGTTAGACATCTCCTTCAATTAAGTTTTTAAATTTTAATTTTTGATAGACTTTGTACCCAATGGATAGTCGAGGTTTAAATCCTTTTGACATGTGAAAGAACCCTAAAAGTCACCAAAGCTATATAGTTAATTCTTCACTAAAATTGGTAGAATTAAGTTTTTCTTATTTGTGATGGAAAAATAGTGCCCCCTTGGCTTTGGTGGATAGTCTTTGTCAATCATTTTTTCATTTTGGTGCTTTTGAATTGATGTGGTGAGGAGTTTAAGAGTCATCACACATGCACCATAGATCTTGCCTAATCATATTGAAGAATTCATAAGACCTCCAAATAATCCAAGAAAAATCACTCCTATAGTCTTTCCATTGGTTAACATTAGCTACTAGGTTCTCTCTCATTGATGTAGTGGCATATTGTGTGGTGGGCTCCACTTTTCCTAAAAGTGCATATTGCTCAAAATTTAATAACTACAAGGGATATGTGACATGCTCCTAAGGTTTTATAGAAGGAAAAGCATCCGCTTTTCTCCAAACTTGCATGCACCATCCAATATGTCATCAAAAGTCAATCTAATAGCCTATGGGACATGCATCCCTTCTTGCAAAATATTTCCTCACAATGATCTAAAATTTCATAGTCTTCAATCCATGGCTTCCCTATGGTAGACATACACCATTACTTCACTCACCAACTTTTAGCAAGAATTGCTCCTTCAAGTTCAAATCTTCCATGAGGATCAAGTCCAACAACATTCATGGTTAGTGACTTATGTCTTGCATGATGCATTGTGATGGAAATCCACCCACCCAATGTTCCAAGGTGTTGTACTATGCAATAGACTTCAATCGAATTTGTAAGTTAATGACCTAAATAATAGACTCTAACCTTTGGTAGGAGAGTCCATAACACTAGACACATCACCTCCTCCTTCACTAGTTCACATAATTCAACTTCTTCTTTCTAGGGGAGGAGGAACGCATCATTGTGGGTGGGATTTCTATATAAATATCGGTTGTATGCTCATTTCTAATTGAGATTTAATTCCTTATAGCTAAGCTATGAACTTGATGCAAAGCTAAATCTCGAGTTAAGTGACTACAACTGAACTTTGAACTTGATGCGTGATCTTGATCTTGACCTCCTTAGAACCCTATAGAGGTATGAGCGTTTCTAGAGGAGAAATTAATCATGTAATGATTAAGTGGTCAATGATCTTAATATAAAAACAAGTAGTTATGTGTATGAGCTCATCCATTGATTATTGTATCATGGGCTATTAAACTTTATGAGGGCGAGCCTTCGAATGCTTTATTTATTTTCTTTTTTTCCTTGCTTCACTTTAGACTTAAGACAGATATAAATTGGCATTCTAATCTCGGAAATTAGCATACTAGTCACATCCCACACCAGTTGGTCTTTCTAAATGTTTAGAGTCATTCATGGCACTTTGACTATATCAAGACCAAAGACCAAAATCAACACTTACCTCCCTCGATTTACCTAGGCATTTGTTCCATCCACTATAGCATACCATTTTGCTCTCTAAGAACCAAATTGTTTTTCTCATTTTTAAGATTAAGTTCTAGTTTTATCTGTTCACTTCATAAGCTACAGTGTATTACATAGTGTTTATTGGCGGCACATTACATAGGGGATTACAATTGCATTGGCAGTGAGTTCAGTTATTTTTTCCATGGTTGGCTGATCTATGAGCCCCGTTGCTCTTTTTCTCATAGGCGTTCGTCATGTATTGTGCTAAAGTTGTAAAATACATCGTGCAATTATCCCCTAAATTGTTATCTTCTTTTTTAAATACGGGGAATTGGATGGGCTGACATATTTCGGAGGAATTTATTAGAGTCATCTACAATTTGGTGGCCTACAAATCTGGTCAAGTCCCCCTTGAGGAAAGCTCTTTTCTACCATGTTCATAGCTATATAACCAGTGTACCTTCATGAAGGCCGATTAGTCTGGCTGCATTTGCAACCATTTTCTATTCCTGCCTCTATCTTTTCCTCTTTCTGCAGTAAAGGCTCTCTTAAATCACCCTCATTTCCATTGTAGCATATAGATTATGGCACTTTCTTTCCATGTTGGGTAGTGAAATCAATTTCTTTTCTAGCAGCTCATCAGAAGCGGTTTCGAATTTCTTTCCCTATTTTATCTCTTGTGCTTACGTACTACTATAGCATTGAAAACTATTAGACAACTTTTAATGCCATGTTTTGGATTTTCTTTTGAATGAAGGATTCTCCTGCAGATCACTTCATGAGGAGGAGAAACAAAAAGGAGGTTTAATACGCATCCAATTCCTCATAAAGTAGATCTAAAATGTACCTTTGCTTATTACCTAATCCCTCGTTATCTTTTCCCCTGCTGACATCTCTTTCATGGTTGTGTTGGATGTTTCCTCAATGCATTATTGCACACAAGATTTGTTCAGGCCTTCATGGACTAGGATTGGGTGCTGTTGAATTGGATGGTTGATTGTCTCTTGTATGGAAATCCGCTGGCCACACTCTACTTTGTCGTACCCAATGTAGCTATAGGCGTTGTTTTCATAATGTATGCCATTATGCATCTGAGATATTGGTTTGGTGTTTAAAATGCTAGAGTCCTCCCCCATATTTTCCAAGAATCTCTTCACATCTACATGAAAGATTTACAATATTTCTGCCATAATGGATTCCAACTTTCATTTAAACAAACAGGCCTATAAAAAGTATGGCTAGTTACATCTGAGCATATATATTATTTTTTCTTATAGCATAGCATTTGCAGCATTGGCGGCCATGGTCATGCATGCAGTCATCTTCCATGGAAAGTAATAATTTCTCTCTTCCCTCTATTCTATATAATTCATACTTTGGTTTTTAAGATATCTATATCATTGTTTTAATGGTTCACAATTGCAATGGAAGGGACCTGTGGAATCTCAGCATACATACCTTCAAAGACAGGAAAATGGATGTGCATGCTAGGCTCATGAGAAAATACAAAGCAGTACCAGACTGGTGCTTTTTCATAATTCCTGCCTTAGACTTTAACACTAACCATTATAGTTTGGGAATGGTTTAAGGAGCAGGTACAATTGTACTGGTGGAAGTGCTCCTTTCATGCAACCTTGCCATATAAGATCTTCACTCCTAGATTCTGCCTATTGGCATATCAAGGCTACTACTGATAAGGTAGCAGAGACTTGCTATTGTTAGTAATAACTGTGAAATTGTGCTAAAATATCATCCAGAAGTGTATCTTCTCTTACTTTTCCTCTGGATCAATGCAGAGGCTGGGTTTGAATATCATTTCTGGATGCATTTTTTGCTACAACTCCTCAAACAGACCAATGGCCAATATCTGCTTCATTACTTTCAGTGAGATCACTATGAGTCAAGCCCTAGCTTTTCTCCAAGACTTCGATGAAGATGTTTTCACCTGCCATGTTCATGATGCAATCAAAGCTCTTTGTATCACATGCTATTTCAGTGATTTAACCACTCCCGCTATAATTATTACCGATTCTCCTCCACATTTTCTCTCATGTATTTTACTCCTGCAAATGATAGGGGCAAGTGTTGCTATTCTGGGATACTTGGGAACGACATGGTGTTTGATTAACAATATTCCTAATCTGTGTAGTACAGCTATTTTACCAGGATAACAGTTCATGGGTTTAGCAACTGATATATGATGCATCTATGGCATAGGCGTTAGGGATTCATTGGTCTGAGATGATTTTTCAGAAACTTTGGCCCAGAGATTGCTATTAAGTCATGTTTTCTCATAGGAACCATAGCAGATATGGTAATGGATTCAACACTATAACCTGCCTGCTATGCACAAGCGGTTTTAGGAGGTCAGTATCAATTTCCATTTACACAAAGCCCCTATGTAATTATTTTGGGGAAAACAATGCACTGCATAGTTGCATGCACAACAGAAATTTTTCTCACCCGCTTTCCCCATAATGCATTAAAAAGACTAAAAATTGACTTCTCAGGGTTGCCAATGTTGACCAGTACCATACTGACCAGATATGTTCTTAAGAACCAATGTTTCCAATAAAATGAACTAAATACAGCTAATAAAATAGCAAGCAAACACCATTTCATGTAACAATGCTGTAAAAGCATAGGTTAAAGAAATAAGCTAATGTTAACTTTTCTGAGTCATCACGCTGATCACTGCATGTAGAGTTATATCCACCCTCTGCTTCGAAAGGTTTTGTGAAATACAACTGCATGAATTCTTAGCTTTCCTTTCAAATTCCCATAACTAGTCTTTAGTCTTTGGAGGCCTTGAACCAGTTGGATTTTTCTAGTGTGTTCAATGTGTTAGATTTATGTTTTGGTTGAGATTGATATTACATGTGTTTTAGTGGGCTTAAGATCCCAGTTTTTTCGTTGAAGCTTAATATTTTGTGATTATTAAATTTGAATAAGACCTTTGGCTTGATATGTACATGTTAACATTGTTCAAGTTCAAGTTGTACAGGGCAAATTTTAGTGAGTCTGCCTCTTTTCCTCAACTTTGCTTTGTAAGTCTGATGGTTGGTGGAGTTTAGTGGATCATGCATTAATGGGCTGTCTTTTAAGGTCAGATTATTTGGTGCTAGTTGGGCCTTCAGAGGAATTCTTTCACTATCTTGGAAGACCAGTGCACAATTGACAGATGTGGTATAAAGAAGCTCGGAATACAAATGACCTTTTGAGGCACCAAAAGGAAAGGCTTCAAAATTTTCAAAGCATTTCTCCATAGCATGAAGTGCTTCATTTAGGCATGCATGGACAGTAGGGTGGACATTTGATTCAACAGCCAGCTAGGTATAAACGAAATGGTTTGGATTAATTGACGATGAAGAGAGAAGGTGGCTAGAAATTATAATCATTTTAATCAATGTGGATGTTGCTCGAAAGAAACTAATTATTTGCAGTTGGCAGTCAATTGTGAGATAGACTGCAGGAGAGGGTGCAGTGAGCATTGGTTAATTATATTATCTATTTCAGCTATAATTAGAGTTGGAAAATAATTAGTGTTGATGTTGCAGGCTCTAATAAGCCAAGGGGTGATTAATTGCTTGCAGGGATTTCCAGTTCAGCTCTTTTAACAGCCAGGCTTCCATGTCACTGAAAAGATGCTTAACACTGTTTGAACATCTGTGGCCTCCACAAGACTGATGTGGTATCCACATGGTTGTCTATTAAGATACTTGCATGGCTGATAAATATTGCCATAATAGGACCATTTCACCAAAATGAGAGACCATTTTACATCTCTGCTACTTTTGTTGGCAAAATGTAGTAGAAGCCATCTGGAGTATTGCCAATGGCCTCTAAGTCCAGTCTAATTTAGAGAGTAAAATCCATGTGATCCAAATGAAGTGAACTAGATTTTTGTTTTGCAAGAAGTCTTGTAAACTACAAAAATAACTGTAACTACTATTTCAACTCTTCTAATTTTAGCATAGAACTTGTTATATAACTCTACTTTCTTACTTAGCTTTCATGAATAGTAGTTTTTGTGGCATTGATGTTTAAAATCGTTGATATTGATTTGCATTTGACATTTTTTAAGAGTAACAAATGAATTTTAAGCAGGAGCTACAGCTACATCACAAGCCTTGTTTTGTTATTATATTGTTTTCTAGGCACAACTTTGAAATTGGTTTGTATAAATCATTATTCTTTAGTTTGATTTCCTAGCTATTTATTGGATAAAGTATACCAAAGAGAAAAAGGCTAGCTATAATTCCATGGAAGATGACATACTATGTCACAAAATGTCTTGTTTGTGTGAAGTGTACTAGCTAAGGTTTATGTGAGGATGTCTAAATGGCCCTTCATTATGATCAATTGTTTAGATAAATTTCAAACATGTCACATTTATTTGTTTCGTACATTCAAGGAATATATGGATAATAGGGAAATGAAGTTTATAATTAAAATAGTTAAAACGAATCATTACAATGCATCTTTTTATCTACATTAGTAAAATAGTTTTCAATTTACCAATTATCCCATCTGGTTTTCCTTTACCTCTAATCTTATGAATAGCTTAATATATCTAATTATACATAATATTCATTTTTAAATTTTCATTATCCATGGTATAAATTATGTAGAGAATGAAGAAAAATATGGGGTTCTTAAATGAAAAATGAATTCTTGATGTATTCAATCTTCATGTTGTTTTGTAGATGTTGTTTTGTAGTTATTGAAATACAATTTTGATCTTTATGTGAGAACCCTTCAAAAAAAATTTAATTAGATCCATCTACATATTTGTAAGGTTGAAAAATGTGTAACTTCCACTTTTTCCTTTTATTTCAGATTCACATTAATTGGGTTGTTCTAAGTGCAATTATTAGCATACCAATGACAAGTTTCACACAAAAGTTGGAAAAATAATCTTAAAATACCTTCACACATTCCAAGGATCCAGATCCAATTTTTTTATTTTTCTCTTATTTTGTGTCAAATATACTTTTTTGAGGATTTTTGTATGATCCTATAATGAGAGGGTGCCATTGTGTGACTGTCTTTTACTATTCACTTGTAACTCTTAGTTTTGATTCTTATTTTTGTAGTGTATGAAATCCAATTCAACAAAAGAACAAACTAGTACTCTTTGTCAAATGATTTCAATGGACACCACATTAGGAACAAGTAGCTCTTTTAGGAAATAAAATAATCTACTGCACTAGTCTAACAAAAAGAGTAAATTAATCTAGGTAAAATTAACATTTTTTACCATTGAAAAATGTTTTATTCTAGCAAGTTAAATAAAATGAAAACTAGAAACTGATGATTTATAGACCTACAAGTTATAAATTTATCAAATCAGCTATAGAACTATAAATATAGAACAAAGGAAAGTTGGACACTAAATCTAGGAGCCTCAGGTTGCATGGATGTTTACACATCCCACTATATTTTATATAGTAGGATTAATAAAGGGTCACTTCTTTCCTAGGGAATCTAAAACAAGAAAAAATATATAGATCTATGAACACCGAACCTGCACAAACTAACAAGAGATCAACAAACAAGTGTCAAACATGTTAGAAAGATAATCTAATGTTCCGTATGAAATTCTTTAGCCAAATTCAATAGAAAACAAGAAAAAATATATAGATATGTGAACACCAAACCTGCACAAACTAACAAGAGATCAACAAACAAGTGTCAAAAATGTTAGAAAGACAATCTAATGTTCTCATTTGTTGACAGTTGTTGGTCAGCTCATGATTCCCGTCCTTCCTTATTTCGAGGTGTTGTCGATTCCTGTTACCCTGTTGCCTATGGGGTAGAAGGATGTGTTGAATCATAAGAGCTTGTCTCCTGAGGGTTCTCTTCATTGTCCAAGTGCAAAAATTTTGGTCTTGGGTAACGAGTTCTACATTCCTGAAGCTATTAGCAACAAGATTGTTTCGTCCATGGATTTGGCTATGGTGGGTAAGTTTCTTTCCTTCTAACCCTCTGTTGATATGGTTTGTAGATGGGTTACTATGAAATGGCACTTAAAAGGAAGTGTGGATGTTTGCGCCATGGCGAGAGGCATGTTCGTCTTCAAGTTAATGGCTAAGGAAGATTTGGTCTTTGTGCTCTCGTTGGGCCCTTGGGTGTATGGGAAGCATGGGCTATCTTTATGTCATGGGAAGCCGGGTTTCAATCCTGACATTGACCTCTGCAAGTTAGCTTTAGTTTGGATTCGTCTCCTTGGTCTTCCTCTAGAATACTGGGATGACTCTGGACATCTTTCAATGCATCGGGGACTCTCTAGGTCAGTTCATCACCTCAGACTCTATCACCAAATCCATGTCCAGGTTAGTCTTTTCTTGCTTTTGCATCAACATTGATGTCAATACTTGACATTACCAAACTCGGTGAAGCTTTGTTTTATTTTTGGTTCTTGGGTCCAATCGGTTTGTTATGAGAATGTTGTGGTTTATTGTCAAAAATGTGCTAAACCTGGCCACATCATCTTAGAGTGCAAATCCAAGATTAGGCCTGTCCCCAATCCCAACGCTCCAGCTACGGAGAATCCCTTTGATGGCTTCCCCTTTGAATATGATATTATTAAGATTATTGAATCCCCGACCAAGCCTGTTCCTGTTGACCCTGTGATTCCTGTGATGGATGACCTTGTGAAGCCGATCTCTTTAGTTTTGGATCTCTCTGGTTCTGCTTTGGGACCCAATGGGTACAACCCTAGTGGTGCTCCAGACTCTGGTGTTTCCTCAGTGTTTACGCTCTCTCCAAAAGGAGTGGAGGAAGGTGAAATATAGGATGATGGTGAGAAGAAAGTTACTCCCTATCCTATACAAGAGGTAGAGATTGTGGCTTGCTAAGGGGGACCAAAAAATCCTTTATTTCATGTATTGGCTATTAAACATAGAAAAATAAATCAGATAGAAAAACTAAGAAATGAGGTTGTGGATGAAGTTACTGATCCCTTACAGATCAGTCTATTGGCTAATAACCCCTTCAAGAATGCTTATTTGAGTCCTTTGGAGGCTCCTAACCTAGGTTGGTTGATCTGTTGTTAGATCTTCTTCCTACCCCTGTTACCCTTGAGGATAATGATTCTATTTTGAGAGTGGTTACCTCTAAGGAGGTTAGGTCTACTGTGTTTAGTATGGGTGCCTATTAAGCCCCAGGGACTGATGGTTTCCCCCCGACCTTTTTCCAAACCTTTTGGGAGATTGTGGGGGAGGATCTTGTCCTTGCTTCTAAGGATTTTTTCAACTCTATAAAATTGCTTAAAAAATTGAACCACACTTTCATAGCTTTGGTCCCCAAGTTTGAGGATCCTCCGACCATTCTTTATTTATGTCATATTGGTCTTTGCAATACTATTTATAAGATCATCTCTAAAATCTTGGTGAGCCAGTTGAAACCCTTGTTGGAGAAAATGATTAGTCCTAGTCAGAAAGGTTTTGTCCCTAGTTGACATATTTTGGATGTTGCTCTAGCCACCCATGAAACTCTTCACTATATGGATAGGTGTAACAATCCTAGCATGGATTTTAAGCTTGAAATTTCCAAAGCTTATGATAAAGTCCTATGGAAAATCTCCCTAAAATCCTCTTTAAGTTTGGCTTCAACTAGAAAGTTATCAAATTAATCATGGAATGTGTCACCATGGTGAAGTTTTCTATTTTAGTCAATGGAGTTTCCCAAGGGTTCTTTAAGGCTGGGAGGGGAATTAGATAGGGAGACCCCCTATCCCCTTATTTATTTATTATGGTGGTTGAAGTGTTGAGAAGGAATGTGGTGCATATGCTGTCAGAGTGATTCATCAAGGGTGTCAAACCGACCTCCACCCTTGATCCTATTACTATCCAACAATTTGTAGATGACACTATGATTTTTGGCAAAGCTTCGGTGATAGAAGCCAAGAAGTGGAAAGGTTGCATCAAAATTTATGCAACTTGTTCTAGTCAGTGCATCAATTATAATAAATGCATGATCTACTTCTTCCATTGACTCCCAGTCTGCAAGACCACATGACTACAGTGTTAGGCTGTGTGAGTGCCTCTCTTCCCTTAGTCTATCTTGGCCTTCCCCTTACTGTTAAGGAAGTGACTCCCATCTTCTAAATTCTTTCCATGAAAGAATCCAGAGAAAGCTCGTTGGTTGGAAAGGTTCCCTATTGACTCATGTGGGTAAGTTGTAGCATCTCATTGCTACTCTCCAAGGTATTCCTATTTATTTTTTGTCAATGTTCAAAATGCCCTGTAACATAGCTAAGAAGTTTGAGAAGTTTCAGAGAGTCTTTCTGTGGTCTGGTACTGAAGATAAAAAGAAGATGTCTTTAGTCAGTTGGGAGAGAGTTTTCCTTCCTAAACTTGAGGGGGGCTTGGGCATTAGGAAATTCCTTGCTTCCAAAAAGGCTTTGCTTGCTAAGGTCAGATGGGACCAATTAAGAGATTAAAAGGACTGGTGCAGAATTATGAAATCCAAATACCTGGACAACCAACCCCTAATCAGGTGTATAGAGAATGATCATCCCCGAGGATCTCTAGCTTGGAATAACATATGAAAAATTAAGAAACTTTTGTTGTCTGGCCTTAAATGGAGAATTGGTAAAGGAAATAAGATCTACTTTTGGGAGGATGTTTGCCTCCTAGACTCCCCCCGACCCTCTCAGAATTCAAAAATATGATGGAACTTGCTTCTCGGTTCTTTGTTAGGAATTTGTGTGATTACATGCACGAGTTATAGGGTGCTAGGTGTTGGAAAGATATCATCTCTCATGGCCCTCTTTCTCCTAACCTCTTTGGTCTGGCTTCTTCATTATAGGTCCTACTCTCTCAACACAAAATTCCTCTGTCGGTTGTTGAAGATGATTTCTTTTTGGGGTGAATTGACTATCAATATGGCTTATGGTTTACTATCGGACAAAGGCTTATAGAGTAAATTATGGAAGAAGGTCTGAAATTGTCACTTAATCCCCAAAATAATTTTTTTCTAGTGGATAGCTTGCCACAATAGAATCCTTAGCCAAGATAATTTAAGAAAGAGGGGATTTCAAATCTCGAATAGGTGCTTGTTGTGCAAAGAAAATGAAGAATTTGTGGATCATATGCTTCTACATTGTCCATTTTCTATTGGTGTTTGGGATCTTTTTTATAAAAAGATAGAGACACACTAGACCATAAATAATTATTTGGTTTCTTTTGTTGAGGGATGGAATGGTCCCTTTAGACACCCCCTACCCCTGGAAATATGGGGATAGATTCCCCCAATCTTTTGCTAGTGCATCTAGAAGGAAAGGAACAATAGGATGTTTCGAGACATTGAGAAGAGTCTGAAGGATCTTTTCTTCTGCGGGTCGAGGCTTATCTCTGAAAATATCTCCCTACTCAATTGTAAAGTTTTGGATTTTTCCCCTACTGTTTGGGAGATCAAGATGGTTAAAGCTTGGAATTTAGTTCTTGGCATTGATGCCTATGACAACTCCAAATCTCTTGCTAGGAAAAATACTATTTGGAAACCCCCGCTTGAAGGTTGGTTTAAACTGAATTTTGACAGGGTGGCTAAAGGGAACCCTAGTCTAGCCAGCATTGGAGGTGTTATACGATATAGTAAGGGTAACTTGGTAGTAGGATATGCTAGTGGTATTGGTGTTTACTCATCTATGGGGGCATAGTCTAGGGTACTGCTCAAGGGCATCGAGATTCATGTCACTCTAGGCATTAAGTATCAGAGAGATTGAGGAGGATTCTAAAATGGTGATAGACTCTATCAACATGGGGTGCCTACTTGGTTGGGACTTAAGGAATATACTATTGGATATTAAATCTTTAATCTCTACATTGGAAAGGTATCACTTGGCTCATATTTTTCGAGAAGGTAACCAGGTGGCTGATGGCTTTGCCAATTTGGGGTCCACGTGGTAGATCAACAGATGTTGGAGGAAGATAGATGTCCTTCCGATGTCTATTCAAAGGTTAATCCTCTTGGAGCAGAGGAACTATTTTACTAATCATGATTAATATATCTTTTATTTTCAAGTATAGGTGGCATTCCTTGACGAATCAATGGTTGGTTCGTTCTTTAGTGATTCTGTGTGTTAGATCCAATTGGATGGCCACAAGGGTTTTGTTCCTATTATTTTTCCTTGGTGGGGCCCTTAACCTTTATGGGCCACCTTATCAATGGTACAACACATCCTCTCAAATCCCCGTGAGATCATGTGAAAGGATGCTTTCTGCCACTTTGATTAATTATTTCAAATTAAGGCTAATGTTGATTCACATTAGATTTTATCAGATGTACTTGAACATTTCAAATCTTCCCCCACATTCATTTGGCATGGGGAAATGTGTAACTTAATCAAGTTGATGTGCTATTGGGATTTATACTGGATCCCATCACTATTATTAATTATTTAATCTCGGGTTTTCTCGTGGTTGACTATGGGCCAATGTGGCGGTTGTCACTAGGACTAATCGTCAGTGCATGTAAATGTCACCTTGCCTTTATTATGCCTTTGCCTAGTTGGCATTGTAATTTTTTTTTCAATGGTTTTCTCTCCGGCGAGCTATCCATTTTCAGATAGTGTTATGTTGGCTACTGTATGTTGTGGGTCAAGATGAGTAGTGAAAGAGTTTGAACTAAGCCTAACAATTGTGAGGAGTTTCTCTAGGACCCTCTGGCTTGGAATATCTGTTCGGAAGGTGGGCTTGTGCCACTTATGGAAAATCTTGTGGGCCATGACAAGATGTTGTCGACTTAGTTTGCTAGCTCATGGAAGGATCACCGGGTCACCATAGGTGGCATTGATTTCGATGTTGATGAAGAGGTGATAGTTAAGGCTAATGAGCTTTCCTATGATGGCACAAAGTACAAAAAGAATACTCAAATGTAGGACTTGGTGAGTCTTAATGTGTTCTTTAAGGGTATCAAGAAATCGGTGAAGCAGTCGAGTTTTGAACGTGAAGCTTTGCCTAAGCCTTGGGATAAAGTTTGCCTCACCATCATGAAATATGTTACTCTCAAAGGGAGATTCAAGGTTTTCTATTTCTACAACTT
The DNA here is from genome assembly GCA_007115665.2 of Sequoiadendron giganteum. NCBI lineage: Eukaryota > Viridiplantae > Streptophyta > Pinopsida > Cupressales > Cupressaceae > Sequoiadendron > Sequoiadendron giganteum. The sequence goes on from CM021100.1 coordinate 216,126,559, forward strand.
ACCTTTCTAAATCATCTCAAGTATAAAATACTACTTAGCTTCCCTTTCTTTTTACTTTGTTCTATGGAAAGCTCCATCAAAGATTCCTAGGAAATTTCCATGAATGACCTTGATTCCCCACGTCCTTTACCTCTACACCAAGGCCTTATCCACAAGATTTACCAATTTCATTCGACTCTGGTCCCTCCCAAAGCTATCTCAGCTGTGCACATTGAAGAAGTGGATCCCCATGAAAATACCCCTGCTAACCCTTCCCCTTCTATTTCAGAGGGCTTGAAGAAGAATTCTCCCATCCTTGTGGATGATCCTGGAATTGAAACCTTAGCCACTCCACCCTTGAAGAAAATGAAAATGGAGGTTGGGTTTGCCTAGTCGAATGTTGTGGCTGGGCTTTATGAGTTGAAACACAAGAAGGCCAACAGACTTGCTGCTAAAAAGAAAGGGAAATATGTGCCTCAACTTCCGAGGGTTCTTTTGGTTTTCGAGGAAGGTAAATGTACTGAGGAAAAATATTCTAAAGGGGATACGGTGGTGGCTACTAGATTTGAGATAGGGATGGAGCAAATGAGTGTGAGAAGTTCCCATAGGTTGGCAAAGCATAAGAAGGAGACCCCTATTGATGACATATCCAATGACTTAGATCATAATGGCGACAGTATTGAAGGCACTAAAGCTTCTGAAAAAGTGAAAAGATAAAGGACCCATCGAAGATCCTAGTCACTTCTTTGATATGAATGAGATGTTTCGTAATGACTCTACCAGGTCTTCGAATTCTAGGGATGGTGCTAAAGTGGAGATCTAGAGCAAGGATGCCAAGGTGGAAGAGGTTGGTGTGTTGCAGGAGCAGGTTGCTAAGCTGAATCAGAAGGTCAACTACCTATTCTGGTTCACTATCAAGATGATTCACAAGTCAAATATCACGCTCTTAGATGTGGTCAAATAGGAAATGGACAAGAACACCATAGATGAAGGCCCTAGCTGGATCAGGGAAGATGTGTTAAACCTCTTGGTAAAAAAATGGGAGGTCTTAGACAATTAGTAGTTGGGTGTTGGTTGTGCTGCCACTCTATTGTTTTATGGCTATGTCTGTGTCTCTCATATGTTGTTACTATAAAAAAAATTGTTGTTTAATGATCTTGCTCCTTTTTGGCCCTTTGGGCTAGTCGTATAAAGCATACATCACCTTGTAAATGTTGCTTATTTTCTCAAAAAAAAAGAAAAAGAATGTAATCTAAATAAAACTAGCTAAACCTCCATTCCATAGGGGGAGTGATGCTCCTTTGATGTGGAAAGAAGCCCTTTCCCAATCCCTTTGATAAGCTTGATGGTTGAAAATGATCTAAGTATGAAAATGGTTTCAAATGGTGATGACTATGCTTGAAAATGATGAAAGTGATGATAGCTATGAAATAGAATGCCTATAGTGATAATGCTCTAAGTTGTGGATCCATATTATGAAAATGATGCCTCTATTTATAGAAGCCAAGGGTTGAAGAATGGATGAAATTGGTGAATGTGGGATAAATTGAGAGCCAATTAGAACGTGCCAAGTGTCACAATTCTATTGGAGGAAGTTGGATCACATTTTGGGAAATGTGTGAGTGGAGGATGGAAGAGAAGTAAATGTTGATGATTGAGAATTTGAAAATGGTGTAAGAGGAATTGAATGAGATTTGAGAGGATGTAAGAAGATTTGAAAGGTTTTAAGAGAATTTATTAAAAATGTAAGAGGATGTGATAGGTTTTTGAAAACCTTTGAGGGAAATTGAATTAGAGGTTGTTGAGAGGAATATTCCTTAGAATATGCCTTTGTGAGGGAAAATAGAGGATTTAAATAATTAATTTAAAGTATTGTCATGTGCAACCTGGTTAGTTTACCATGAGTTGATTTAACTCTTGAGAAGTTAAAAGTCGAAGGAATTAATAATGATGATTAGAAAGATTAGGATTAATTAATTGGAGTGAATTAGGAGATTGTGACATTTGATGTGATTGATTTTAATCAAATGAGAGGATTAAAAGGGGATTTAATTAAATGATTTGATTTAATTAAATATGATGATAATTAGTTAGAAGAAGGATGAATTAATCAATACATTTAATTATTTGATTAATAGATGAATTTGCTAAATTTAACTAATTAATGTTGATTATTTAATTAATTGATGAATTTGAAGTTGTTTAGGAAGAAATAGTGTTAGTTAATCAGAATTAGATGCATAGTATCAATCAGGACTTTTTTGGTGTCTACATTTTGTCCCTCTTTGAAGCGAAGTACCTGCTACGTCGATTCAAAGAATAATGCTACCATTATAAAAATTCAAAAAAAATCTATGTTTTTTGGATGACTCACTGTTGGCCCAGTGGAAGGAATTACGCTGCTACACTGCCCCCTCGAGAGATCAGGCAAAAATTGCAAAATTCGGTTGATCTTGCGAAATAGATTCAACAACAATTCAGGAGCAAAAAACAACCCACGAGATGCGAATTTAGGCTTACAACGACAAAAAACGGGTCAAAATGGGCTTTGTTTAGGAAAACCCTTAAAAATACCTAAAAAACCCTAAAAATTTGCATAAATAGGATTAGGAGGGTCATTTTCAAATCATTTGCACACTTGACCTTTAGAAAACCTGATGATTTTTCTCTGAGGTGCTGATGGAATGGTGGATCGTGTGCTCCCTAGACATCAGATGGATCGGGTTTGTGAGTTCCAACAGCCTCAAGACGTAGGACCCCTGATACACCTTTCAAAAATTTTCTTTCTTTGAATGATTTAGATGCATTTATTAGGGTTCATTTAGGTTGATCAAGAGCGATCCCCTAGGGCATGTGCAACCTGGTTAGTTTACCATGAGTTGATTTAACTCTTGAGAAGTTAAAAGTCGAAGGAATTAATAATGATGATTAGAAAGATTAGGATTAATTAATTGGAGTGAATTAGGAGATTGTGACATTTGATGTGATTGATTTTAATCAAATGAGAGGATTAAAAGGGGATTTAATTAAATGATTTGATTTAATTAAATATGATGATAATTAGTTAGAAGAAGGATGAATTAATCAATACATTTAATTATTTGATTAATAGATGAATTTGCTAAATTTAACTAATTAATGTTGATTATTTAATTAATTGATGAATTTGAAGTTGTTTAGGAAGAAATAGTGTTAGTTAATCAGAATTAGATGCATAGTATCAATCAGGACTTTTTTGGTGTCTACATTTTGTCCCTCTTTGAAGCGAAGTACCTGCTACGTCGATTCAAAGAATAATGCTACCATTATAAAAATTCAAAAAAAATCTATGTTTTTTGGATGACTCACTGTTGGCCCAGTGGAAGGAATTACGCTGCTACACTGCCCCCTCGAGAGATCAGGCAAAAATTGCAAAATTCGGTTGATCTTGCGAAATAGATTCAACAACAATTCAGGAGCAAAAAACAACCCACGAGATGCGAATTTAGGCTTACAACGACAAAAAACGGGTCAAAATGGGCTTTGTTTAGGAAAACCCTTAAAAATACCTAAAAAACCCTAAAAATTTGCATAAATAGGATTAGGAGGGTCATTTTCAAATCATTTGCACACTTGACCTTTAGAAAACCTGATGATTTTTCTCTGAGGTGCTGATGGAATGGTGGATCGTGTGCTCCCTAGACATCAGATGGATCGGGTTTGTGAGTTCCAACAGCCTCAAGACGTAGGACCCCTGATACACCTTTCAAAAATTTTCTTTCTTTGAATGATTTAGATGCATTTATTAGGGTTCATTTAGGTTGATCAAGAGCGATCCCCTAGGGCACCGCATTTCTTTCAGTCAACATCGCTTTTGAGGATGTCGACTCAGATTTGCATTAGAGCGTCACGTGATGCTGGAGGGTCCTGGGGTCGCCGAGAAGATGTCGACTCTCCTTTGCATGATTGTGTCACGCAGCACAAAAAGTGTCTGGAATCGCCCCAAGATGCCAACTCACCTTTGTCATGGAGCATCGCCTTAGATTTTGGCATCACTTTCGTAAACGATAGAGCATCACCTTTCCAAAGGTCACACCGCCTTTGCTTCTTAAGAATTTTTAATTTTCAAAAAGGTGTCTGTTTGAAGGATTTTTTGACATCGTGGGTATTTTGGATGCAAGAGGTCCTACTAGTGCTCCATTCGAAGGAGCATAGGAGTCGGTTTCTACGTAGAGAGAGACATTTATCAGATGAGGCCCTATTCTTTCTTGCCGTGATCAGATTCGGTCACATAGCCCAGATGCTTGAGGTGTGGATGCACCTTGCGATGATGACTATATTGGTGGAGAGATGGCAGAGAGAGACCTTCTTGTTCCACTTACCAACTAGTGAGGCCACTATTACCTTGGAGGATGTATGGTGGATCCTACAAATTCCCGCACTGTGAGTGGATCATTTATGATGTTGAGGCTAGTGGGGGTGCAATTTTTCAGCTAGTCGGCATCAACCAGTACATGACCGATAGTGGACAGATTGAGCTCCACCGATATGAGGGGTTTGCCCTTGATTTGACATTATTTTTCGGAGCACTGATCTCAAGAGTTCTTATTCCTGACTAGAGAGCAATAGGATGCAACGTTGGATGGAGGGTCGTTTGGTCACGCATGATGGAGGAGATGATCATCTTTTCCTAGGGGCCAATCGTTTTGGCATTGTTGTATCATGATATGCACCAAGTTGTGGATAGCAGGGCCTGCAACATTGGAGCGAGTGTTACATTGCTTCATGTGTGGGCATATGAGCACATAGCCATTCTGAGATCCACAATTGTAGACGTTTAGATAGACTGTGATGATCCTATGGTTTACAGGTATGGGGGGATGACCACCCTCTATTATACAAGTATTACAGGCATCCCCCACTAGAGGTGGTTATCGACGAGATGACAGTATTTTAGTGAAGACCGTGGTTCCACTTTCCTAGATGGCATGATGATGATGCCCAACTCTTCTACTGTCAGCAATTTAGGTACATGCAAGGGTAAGAGCACTATATGGTAGAGAGTTACCTCCCGGATAGCGTTGCTCGCTAGTTCGAGGAGGTACATGATGCCCCCGATGATAGACAAAGATCCATATTTGTATGGAGATCCAAAGAGACAACATGGGGCAGAAGATCCCTCCCTAGTAGGCCATCAATAATTTTTGATAGCTTGTGATGGTGTCGTGGGTTTACTTTGATGGTCCCATAAATGCGAGAACTTCATAGGCTTATGATTCCTATTTCCAAGCCCACACTCTGATTAGATTGACATTACTAGTGGTGCTAGCAACAGGCAGAGGACAGGTAAGAGGACCTCAGATTGGTCAAGTCCCCTAGCAGCCAGGCTACCAACCACATGATGGAGGGGCAGGGCATGATGAGCATGATGGGCATGATGGATAGATCTCACCACTAGTGTCACCCATCGGATAGAGGCCACCAATGCATCCATACCAGTTGGCAGCATGACCACCACCACCAGGTCTCAATCCTTGAGATAGACAAATAGTGGCACTAAAGGCACATGTACAGGCTCTAACAAGACAACTACAACAGGCCCATGCATAGATTTAGACCTTGATCTAAGAGAGGGATCATGCATGACAAGAGGTGGCTCAAGAGTGCTAGATAAGATAGGAAATAGACATTGAGCTGGCTTTAGAGCAGGGATGGAGGCAGCAGTGCAATAGGTGTAGGGATAGGCCATAATCCCAACCAAGATGTATGACCAAGCCATGTAGCAGTCCTCATATTATAGGACCTTATATTACAGGGTCGTGGCACATGATTGACGAGAGCCAAATCTCTCCCACATTAGCCAGGTTGCACCTAGTAGGACCCATCACAGAGGGACATCGGGGAGACCATCAGGGTCCTATCATCAGAACCGAGGAAACCACCATGGGGGCTAACAAAGCAAGGGTAGCTTAGGGCAGTGATAGTGCACTAGACACATATTTTGATTTGTACAACCTGATTTATGATGTGTATGCATTCATTGGTTGAGTTTTGATTAGCCTCTTGTATATTTGATGATGATACTACATATTTGATTTCGATGTATCATGACATTTAGCTTTTTTTTATATATATATGAGATGCTCTTGCGATGTGTTTATATGATGAGGTGGATGGTTATTTTATTTTATGTGATGGATATATAAATGGATGGATCCATGTAATGTTTATAGTATGATGCTTTATGATGTGGTGAATGTATGTTATAAATGCACAAGGATCTATTATGGATGTACTTTATGAGATGTATGAAAATGTGTATTTATGTGAGGATATGTGATGGATGTAATGCAATGATAGGTTTAAATTCTTTTTCAGTATCCTTTCTATATGTGATGTATGTATGTATAATGCTAAAATGTGATGAATATGATAATGCTTATATGATTATGCAATGGAATCTTATGGAAATGTATGGTTAATGAGATACTTAGAATAACCAATCTATATTATGATGGATAATTAATGATAATGAATGATACTTCCTATTATAATGATATCCATAGTATGCTAATGGTTTGTGGATGCATATATAAATGTTTTTATTTCCGAATTTCATGATACCATGTTAGTATTAGTATCTGGAAAAGATAGAAAAAAGAGAAATCAAGCTTTGAGTTCTAGATGATGACAACAATGATGATGATTTCTTATCTATGATTGGGAACATAAAGAGTGTATTTTCCTTATTTTTGCTAACACACATAGATACGATGCATCAAGGTATAAAGAACCGAGATAACATTGTACCTAGTGTGCTGGAATTTGACTTGAAAATCAGATAGGAGTATCCTTGTTCATACTTGACATACAAAAACTTATTAGGATGAAACTTAGATATTTCAAACATCTTAGACCAAAACATAGAGAAGGAAAACCTCCCCAATGTGATAGTCAATGAGGCATTTAAAACACCCTCCCTACAACCAAAAAAAATAGGCATGACCAAGTTATATTACAAGAATATACAACAAGCACAACAAACTAAAAGATAATGACCAATGCCCCATTCTTTTCTCTCTAAATCATTTTGATTCTAGAAATCATCGAGAGGTCATTGGAATGTGCACAATAAGATAAATCAATAAGACAAAGATCAAGTAAACAAACAAGACAATGTTCTTCATACCTCTAGCCAAGACTAAACTACGGTGATGCCCGATGTTGATGTCCATTGTAGGAAGGATGCATCCTAGGACATGATTTTATCAGATGATTTTTAGACTAACTAGATGATGGGATTTTGATACCAAGAGTTAACCAACTTATTTACCTACAGACCTAGACTTGAGACCTTTGACTTTTGAATTTTCACTTTTAATCTTCCATACTTGCTTCTAATTGTTTCACCAAAAGTTGGGAGTGATGGTCATTTATTATGAGCAGAAGTTTATTGTAGATGAACATGAAACATGATGGATGATTTTAGGTTTTTTGAATGTTTTTGGTATTTTGAAATGTTTTGAGGCTATTTTTAAGATATTTTACAAGTGTTTTGATTTTCAAAATTTCAAATGTTTTTGGTGTTTTCCGATATTTTGACCAAGAACCTAACCTAAAGACCTATCCTAGGGGCCTCAGGGTCTGATCAAACATTACCCTTGCCTACGTTATACACGCAGAGACCATGTAGTTCGATTGAAACAAACTCGTTTATTGATAAGAAATGAATAAATGGATTGTGAGTTTATTGTGAAGGAATTCTAAAGGACTAGCATAATGTGTCTCGAGGGCACATCAATGATGGCCTTGCCTATGTTCAGAGCTCAGAGACTTGTAGTTCGACTGACACAAACTCGTTTATTGATGAGAAATGAACAAATGGATTGCCAGTTTATTGTGATGGACTCCTAAAGGACTAACCTAATGTGTCTTAGAGGCACATCAATGATGGCCTTGCCTATGTTCAGAGCTCAAAGACCCGTAGTTCGAAACGACTCTATTTTTGACTTTTTCTAACTTTTTGACATGTTTTGGATGTTTTTGGATTTTCTGATTTTATGAATGTTTTTTGATTTTTTGATTTTTAAGAAGATTTAAAGAATATACATGAATATGATTCAATGTAGGTATAAGAACATGATGTGAGATACTGGATAGGCCAAGTACTCAGTCCTGAACAATTTCTTGGCCAAGGTCATACCACTAGAATGTGAACCACTAATTCTATTGTGTACCTCATTTATTGTAGTCAAAGCTTCCTCAAGGTTAAGGCATCACAAGCGGGTTCCCTCGATACTCCTATGGTACAGGGTGTCACCTAAGATAACAAATGAGATGAATTGAAAAATTTTCTTTCAAGGTTTGGGGTGATATCAGTAGGGAGAACTCCTATTTTTAGGTAAGTGTATATGTCATGATACCAAGGGTCACCGAGACCAATGATTTCACACACAAATTTAGACTTTGGTACCTTGAAAGCTAGTACGTGAAGCTTCTCTACAAGGAATTCATGCTTAGGGACGTTGTATGGGATATCCAAAAATGATCCGATTGTAGCCATGGTGTCCATCGCTGTGTTATTTTCCCTCGGTATTTTCTCAAACATTATATCGATGGAGAATTCCTTAAGACTTTCCAATAGTTTATTCTATGTGGTAAGCTTGTCATATTTTTTCTGGTATTCATCATTGACCTAGTTGATAATTAGCTATGAGTCCCCATAGACCTTAAGTTCCATGATCTACCATTGTACTACAATTCTTAGTCCTATGACAAGAGTCTTATACTCTACGATGTTGTTTGCACAAGGAAAAGAAAACTTATATGACTTCGGTATGCAATCTCCTTGTGGTGTGATGAATAAGACTCCTGCTCCTAACCCATGTTGTGTGTAGGACCCATAAAATTATACTTTCCAATGATCTATCACACTTAGATTGAAGATTGACTCATCAGGGAATTCTGATACCAATGGGTTCTCTGAATATATAGGTTCCTCTACTAGTTGATCAACAATTACCTATCCTTTGATGACTTTCCTCTCTACATACTCAATGTCATATTTTGTTAAGATCATAACCCACTTAGCCATTCATCTTGTGAGTGTTGCTTTAGAAGGTAGATACTTGAGAGGATATATTTTGGCAATGAGCTTAACTTGATGAGCCAACATGTAGTTCCTAAATTTTTGTGTAGTAAACACTACTGCTAGGCAAGCCTTCTCAATGAATGTATAATTCAGCTCATGTGCCACCATGGTTCTACTAATATAGTAAATGTCTCTCTCTTTCCTTTTTTCATCATGTTGATCTAAGAGAGCACCAAGGGCTGTTGCGGTTGTTGATATCTAGAGTATCAATGGTTTGTTTTGGATCGGTGGCATGAGGGCTAGTGGTGTCAGCAAGTATTCCTTGATTTTATTGAATGCTTGATCACATTTCTCATCCCACTTGTATGCTACCCCCTTGTGGAGTAGATGAGAATATGGGATAGCTTTATTGGCTAACTGTGCTATAAATTAGTGAATGGATTGGAGCCTTTCCTGCAAACCCCTTAACCATTTCAGTGTTCGTGGTGCTTCCATTTCAAGAATCACTTTGAATTTTTTTGGGTCTATCTCGATTCCCCTCATTGATACGATATACCTCAGAAGTTTTACTAATTTCACACCGAAGATACATTTCTTTGGATTGAGCCTCCCCTTGTGTTCTTCAAGTCTATCAAAGATGGAGCTTAGAGCTGCTATGTGGTCCTGATGCTTCCTTGAATTGGCCAATATGTCATCCACATAATCTTCTACAAATTTGTGGATCATGTCATAAGAAATAAAAGTCATAGCCCTTTGGTATGTAGCTCTAGTGTTATTTAACCCGAACCCCATCGTGTTCCAACAATAAGTCCCCCATGGATAGGTGAAAGTTGTCTTATGTTAATCATCCTTAGCTATCATAATCTGATTGTAGCATAAAAACTCATCCATCAATGATAGCATTTCATGTCCTATCATCATATCCACAATCATGTCTATATTTGGGAGAGGGAAATCATCCTTAGGGTATGATTTTTTTAGGTCCTTGAAGTCAATGTAGATGCGGATGCCCCTAGTGGGCTTAGAGATAGGTACAAGGTTTGAAACCCATTCTAGATAATCAATTGGTCGTATGAAGCCCACATTGAGGAGTTTATTTAATTCAATTTTGACTTGTAATGTGATCTATGGATGCATTTTTCTCAACTTTTATCTTACTTGGTTTCACCTCTAGACAAACAACTAGATGATCGACCACAACCTATGGATCAAGACCAGACATGCTAGCATAGGTCAATGAAAATTTTACCTTTCTTTCTCTCAGAAATGCAGCTAGAAGTTCATGTTCTTCGGTTAAAAGTGATTCTGCATAGAAGCTTATATGTGGTGTTTCTTCAGTTCCTAGATTGATTGGATTACATTTCTTTGCCAAGATTTCTGATTTTTATTGATGAATAGCACTAAGGGGAAGATTGAATCTCTCATCCTTTGGCACCTCAAATATGTTTTCACCATTAGATATGTCCTTTGTTTTTACTATTTTCGGGTTAGAAAGTGCCACAGTGTTGTTTTCACTTGAAGACCTAGAGATTACTCTTAGATTTTCTATTTTGAAACTAAGAGATTCAATAATTTCCCTATAGTATGCATGTGTGTCCAGTTCAATATCGAACCCTAATTTATGATCTCCACATGGTAGAGTATTTCATAGTCCCATGAATTCCAAAAGAGCCTCATCATTTTCGTACATGTCTAAGATCGGTGGTCCTCATTGGTAAAATTGATGAGTTGGGGGTAAACAAGTTTTAGTTCATTGGTCTAGTTACTTGGCTTGAAAGATAGGGTACTGATCATGAAAAGGGAGAAATCTTTGAATAAAATGGGTAGGTCAGTGATGGGGTCGTCGTCACATATATTAGTTATATCAAAGGTATAGTTATCTAGAGGTAGACCTGTGGATACCGGTAACTGAGGAGGAGCTTTGAATTTTTTAATCGGGGTACCTTTTCCATGTATGGCTACCTTTGGAGGGGTACATCCAAGACCAAGATTCTTCATGTGCTTCTCAACAATAATGGGTTCTAAAAGGTCGTTATCATTTTTCCCAATCTTTTCATTTTTGTTATAGAACCATTCTTGCATTAATTGCAGTCATTTGTTATCATTGTCCATGGGAAGATCAAGTATGGGCCTTTCATCTTGATACAATAAGCTTGGTATATCCTTTTCATCTACTAGTTCCTAACTTAGGTCCCCCACCTTTTGAATTTGGAGGGGTATTCTTTGAAGGTTTGAGATGGTGTGTCAATTGGTTGGGGTTGCCTATGAGATCTAGGAGATTGAGGTAACTCTCTTATTACAAAGGCACTCTTTTTAATTTTATAGTCCCCACACCCATTATCTTGGATAATAACTTTAATATCACAGATGTCTGAAATGGAGGGTGTCTTTCTCTCAAAAGTGGAGGCTAGGGTGGATGGCTCTATATATGGAGATGTGGATCCCTCATCATTCTTCGGGACTTGATAGATATTGTAGTACTTGGCCTCCAAATTCTTGCAATAATAAAATGGTTTGGAATCACCACAAACTGTGACCTCTTGATTTTGATAAAGAATCTTAACACATTGATGGAATGTGGATGCGACAGCTTGCATCCCATGAATCCGGGAGTGCCCTAGGATAATATTGTAAGGTAGTTCAAGATCAAGGACTTAGCATGTAGCTTCCATGATTGTTGTCCCTACTTGAATAGGGAGTTGAATGGTGCCTTGAGACACCTGTTCTTGATCATCATATGCCCTGATAGTATACCTTTACCTTTCTCAATGAAATCTTTAAAGAATCCCAAATTCTTTATTAGTTTGAGAGTACAAATATTCAACCCTACACCTCCATCCACTAAGACTCATTTGACTTTATTCTTATGGACTAAGACTTCAAGATGGAGTGCACAGTTGTGAGATGGTTGGGTTAAAAAAATATTGTTCTGAGAATGTTAGGAGATGTGGTGTGGTGATATGTCTGACGATAGCTTGGAATTGGTCTGCATCAAGATCTGTGGGGATGGTGGATGTAGCCAATGCCTTTTCTAGGATTTCCCTATGTGCGGGTGAGATTTTTAACAATTCCATGATGGAAATCTGGGCAGGGGTCCTTTTTAGTTGATCGAGGACATTATGCCCTTTGGGGATTGACTTTGGATTAGTGGTGGATTCCTTGGATGGTTGTGATGGTCTTGGAATGGTAATTCTACCACCATGTGTGGTGACTCCACAATTAGCTCTGGATCCTTTGATATTGACAATAGTGACCCACTAATCTAAGGATACAAAAACATGGTCATAAACATGGTTCACATTTTTATACTTTTCCTTACCATTGTTGTTTCCCTTATTATGATCGGCCATTGGATTCATGTATATTTTAAGATCTTGATTCCATACGGGTTGTTCAATGGTTATGGTTTTGTCATCAATAAGGTCCTAAATCAGATTTTTAAGTCACATGCAACTGAATGTCATGTGTCCCTTTATTTTGTGAAAATCATAGAGATTTTTCTCGTTATACCATGGTGGTTTAACCCGAGGCTCTTGGTAAATTTCATAAACAATGATTTTGATGAGATTTTCTTGTACTAGTTGTTGCATGAAAGACTTGATTGGCTCCCCTAGTGGTGTGTATTTTCATTTAGGGGGATACTTGTTCCTTGTGGATGGTACCCCTTTAGTATTCAGGTTGTTGACCACTTGATTATTGGGTTTTTGTGATGATCTGTTGGCTTGTGTGTTGTTTTGGTTATTGAATTGTGGTTGTTGATATGATTGTGTGTTTTTCCTTGGGGCACTAATAATAATTTTGACATCAACAACACCATCGTTAGTGACATTCTTGTTCTTTGCCCATGTGTGAGGTTTTTCATTGTAACTACTTGATGGATGATTATCCTGATATGTAGGTGTGCCCCCTTGTGCAATAAGGGCTCTTTCGATGTTGAGTGCCTTGGGGATCAACTGGTCATATGTTGTGATGCATTGCATTTTCAAATGAAAGGACAAGGTCCCTTCAAGATTAGAGATGATGGTTCCAATTTTTTGTTCTTCTGGCATAGCCCACTTGCTCCTATTGGCCTTGGATTGCAATCATTGGAAGAAGGATGCAAATGTTTCCCCCTTGGCTTTTTTTAGATTGGATAGCTATTCTAGACTCACATTCATGCCTATGTTGAATGAATATTTCTATATGAATAAGTCCATAATTTCTTGGAACTTTTTAATTTTGAGAGGAGGGAGAGAGAACCAATCCATTGCTGGACCAACCAAACTCCAAGGGAACAGTCACATAAAATAAGACTCATCATATGCAACTTCCATACAATGAACATGGAATTCCCTGATGTGATCTTCAAGGTTGCCAGTCCCACCATATTTATCAAATTTAGGTATCACAAATCCTTGTGAGAATGGAAACATCACAATGCTTTTTTCGAATGGATAGGGGTGAAAATTCCCTTGTGTTTTTGTTGTTTTCCCTAATTGTAGGTCTAGCACTTGTTGTGAGAGAAATTTGATTTGTGCAAACACATCATTTTATGGATTGGGTGGTGGGATGAATGTGTTTTTAGGTGGTTTGATTGTTACTTGAGCAATGGGTGGGGTGTTTTGTGTACTTGGTGTTGCACTTGTGGGAGGTTGCTATGGGCTTTTTTGTGCAAGTAATTCTTTTTGGTATGCCTATAGTTGTTGTTGTGACAACAACACTTGTTGTTGGTCTTGTTGTTGTTGTGCCAACAACTCTTGTTGTTGGGATTGTAGCTTAGTTGCTTGTTGTTGTGCTTGGTATTGTTGTAAAGCTTGTTGATAAGCTTGTTAGTGTAACAAGTCTTGTGCTTGAGCTTGTTGCACTTGATATTGAGCTTGTGACTGAGCTTGGGCTTGCTCGACAGCTTGTGCAGCTTGGGTAGCCTATGTTGCTTGTGTCGCATGTGCAGCTTGTGTGGCTTGTTGTTGTTGGAATAAAGTTTATGCTTGTGTTTGGGTAGACTGTTGTGCTTGTTGTGCATGTTCTTGTTGTGCAGCTTGTTGTGCTTGGAATTGTTGTAGTTCTTTTTCATAGGCTTGTTGGGTAGCTTGTAGTGTAATGTTGTATTGATTTGCCAATTTTGGATTTGGTGGTGAAGGTGGAGGATTTGGAATGGTGTGAGATGGTGTGATGAGATTTTGTTGAGGTGTTTGAGTGATGACAATGGGTTTTGTGGTGGTTGGTATGGTTGATGTACTAGGTCCTTGGGAGACCACATTTTGAGATATTTGAGGTGTTGTAGATGGAATGATGATTGGTTGAGCCATTTGGATTGGTGCCACTTGGTGTTGCGATATCGGTGGCATGTTTGGAGGATTTGGTATGTTGATTTGATTCATGATTGGAGGATTTTTTTGAATTGGTTGATTTTGGATAGGTAGAGGGGCTTTCGATAAACCAAGGATTGGTGTGGATGCTGATAGTAGATGGGGAATTGGTGGGAAGATTGGCGGTATGTTTCCTTGAGGAAGTGATGATGAGGCATCAAATGTTCCCCCTTGTCCAAATAGAACCACTTGTCCTTGGGATGTCATGGAGAGAGAGACTTGTGTATCAAGAGAATATGTTGGTGATGCGGCGAAAGTCGATGAATTGTTGGTGTCATGGAAAATGAGTGGAACGTAAGGGTGTTTTGGGTCTTGAGGGATGGTATTTGGTAGACCCATGATGGTGTTTGTGTCCAAGTTTTGGTTATTTACAAGGGGATGTGTTTGAAGCATGTGAAGCAATGAACTCCCCTTGGTAATCATGGGTTGACTTGGAGAATATGATGATGTTTGGAAAGAAGGTGTGAATGATACTGGTGGCATAATCCTAAGAGGTTTTTCCACAATAGTGCTTACATAAAAATTAGAAGGGAGTTTAGACCCTTCCTTTGCTAATGCAATCATGTATTGTGAAGGATTAAGTCTCATCACTGTATTGGAAATCTTGTGGTTTTTAGGATTTTTGACTGTCTCCATGATTTTGTCTTGAGCCATTCCTAGGAAATTTTTGGCAACATCCTCCACTTGGAAACCTCCCTCTTAAATATCTTGTGGTAATTGAGGAAGGTTGAGTGGGGGGTTGTTAGATCCAATAGGGTTGAATTCAAATGTAGTTTGAATCAAGTCACTTGAAGCGGATGTTTCTTTGTTTTGCTCCATGATTTTCTTGTGTTGAGATCTAGTTTGGACCATAAAATAAGGATCAACTTTCAAGAATGTGGGAGGTAAACCTCTAACTCCTTAGGTAGGTCTAAAATTTAGGTACAAAAAATAAAATCTAGGATGTTTTAAGGATCAAATGATGGTGAATGATTGAACTCTTAAGAAACCTTGGAGAGTTACTAGACTTTAGGACTTTAGGATTTTTGGATTTTGGATAATGAACTTATAAACCCCAAGATGTTGGATATTGTCTTGGAATAAACTTGTCCACAAAGTGATAATTTAACTAAGTGTATAAAGAAGGATTCATCCACACACACTTAGTTAAAAAAGATGATTTTTTATTTTGATTTGAAGTATTACCAAAAGTCTAGCATGAATGATTTTTCCAAGATTCTAAGAGTTGTTTGTGAGATGGGATTTTGATTGATGTTTGGGGATGGATGAAAGTGTTGATTTTGATCCTAGATGAACCTAGAGAGACTTTTTGTTTACAAGACCTAGGTATTGAAGAACATGCTATACTTCTAAGAAATTTCAACCCTACAAAGTGAGATACTCAAAATGTTGGAAAAGACTAGGATTTTGACAATAATAGAATGAGTACAAGTTTTGGTTATCCTTTGAAGCACGTTTTTAGAATTTATAAAGAAATCTATCTTTGACTTGGTAAAGCATGGACTGACATTTATTGATATCTCTTGGACTAAGACACTTGTGATGATTGATAGACTTTGGTTTTGGGATTTTCATCTTGTGGGAAATCATTTGAACAAACACATGTGTGGGGTTCAATTCGTATTTTATCTTTTCTTAATGGATTCTTTTTACCACATCAACACTTTATTGCTTAGATTTTCAAACTAAATGTCTATGTCTCAACTCCTTTTCATTCCATAAGGTCCATTATGTGAAAATCAAGGAATGAAAGGAACATTTTTCCTATGTTGACTTTGGAGAAAGAAAATTGAGATATAGGCCCAAATATTTAGAAGCCTCTAAGGATAGAATCCCTAAGGACAAGTAGTAATATGTGGGCTTTTCAAAGGTATTTTCTCTTTCCAAAGGGTTTGAAATTTGATGACTTTATTGAATGTTTGTTTCCAAGTTTTGAGATTTCAAACAATGTGTTTAACTTACTCACAAATTGCACAACCCTAGGATAGAAATGGCCATACTTGTTGAGTCTCCACTTGGATTTCTCCAAACACTAGACAATGCAAAAAACTAGAGATTTGGTGACACTGGCTCCCCTCCATGGCACACACTTCTCAGGACCATCAAATCTCAAAATCCTTAAAATCTGGATATTAAAAGGATTTATTTTGTTTCCACAAGTGAATAGTACATATGTGAAGGGAATTGAAAATGACCGTTCTTGCACCAACAAGTATTTTAGGATTTGGGATTCTATACAAATTGGTTCTTAGTTAGGGTAATTGGGGACATGGCACCTTGTGAGCATCTAGCAAGCCACTAAGGCTTTAATCAATCCTACTAGGGGCTCTTATACTTTTTACAGTAGTACCCCATTCTGAAAGACACTGTATGACTAAGGCCTACATACCATGAGGACTTGACAGTTTAGTCTTATCCATTTATATACCGGCCCGGGTGACAAACCGATTGGATTCACCTTCGAATTGGTCTTAGGCAGGCCCCTCTAAAGGTAACAAAATCGAGGGAGTACACTTGTAGTTCGACCT
Organism: Sequoiadendron giganteum; assembly: GCA_007115665.2. NCBI lineage: Eukaryota > Viridiplantae > Streptophyta > Pinopsida > Cupressales > Cupressaceae > Sequoiadendron > Sequoiadendron giganteum. Next base: position 216,143,484 of record CM021100.1, read on the forward strand.
CCCAGTTCACATAAAGTGCAAGGAGGGAGCACACACAGTGTCTCTTTCTCACACTAGCATGATTTGTTCAATTTTGAAACCCAAATTTAAAATGTGTAGGTAATATTTTAGGCAACCAATGTCACCAAAATTCTTTTGATTCTCAAGATCGCCGTGAAGCACAAGAGAGGTGCATACACATTCCAATGAAACAAGATGCAAAAAAGATTAAAAGACAAAGCAAACACAAGTTATTTTTAAATCCTCAAAAGCAATAATGAGTTCTTTTTAGAGCACCAGAACTTGAGTGTGAATTTGATTTTTGAATTTTAGTCCAAAATCCAAATTCTACTAAGTATCTAAGGTTCAATTTTAACCAACTTTGACAAAGCTTGAGTTGTAGGTTAATTTTAAGCCCGAATTGATCTTAGTTGGTCCTAGAATAGGAAATAAAATGCAGAAATTGAAGACCTAAGCTATTACAAAGAGCATTAAAAAATTATTTTAAGCCTCTAACTTGATTTTCCCTTGTTTCTAGAAAATGCGACACTTTACCGCAAAGGAAAAAATCTACAACTATCAAATGATGTGCTAAAAAGAAAAAGCGGTGCTTTGGTAAAATCAAAAGTGACACTCTATAACATGAAGAGAGCGTGAATGCGACACAGTTTCAGAAGCAACACTTTGTGGATAGAAAGTAAGACAAAAGATAGAGGGGTTGAATACGATGGTGAAGAAAGCGGTGCAATAGAGGTGAGCATATGCAGTGTGACACGGCGATAGTGATGCTCTATGGGCTCACAATTGCATGAAGGCAATGTCGTGTTCATGTGTCTGCAAAAAACAAAAAAAATCAAGTAAAACTCAACAAGTTAGGATGATCAACCCTCCTTCTAGCGCCAAAATGTGAACACAAAATCTACACAAACTAACAAGACATCCAAAAACAAGTGTCAAACATGTTAGAAAGACAATCTAGTGTTCCCTATGAAATTATTTAGTCAAATTCAATAGAAAACATGAAATACCATGAAACTTAACAAAATCTAGCATGTAATCTAAATAAAACTAGCTAAACCTCCATCCAATAGGGGAAGTGACTCTCCTTTGATGTGGAAAGAAGCCCTTTCCCAATACCTTTGATAAGCTTGATGGTTGAAGATGATCTAAGTATGAAAATGGCTTCAAATGTTGATGACTACGCTTGAAAATGATGAAAGTGATGATAGCTATGAAATAGAATGCCTATAGTGATAATGCTCTAAGTTGTGGATCCATATTATGAAAAGGATGCCTCTATTTATAGAAGCAAGGGGTTGAATAATGAAGGAAATTTGTGAATTTGGGATAAATTGAGAGCTAATGAGAATATGCCAAGTGTCACAATTCCATTGGAGGAAGTTGGAGCACATTTTGGGAAATGTGTGAGTGGATGAGGATGGAAGAGAAATAAATGTTGATGGTTGAGAATTTGAAAATGGTGTAAGAGGAATTGAATGAGATTTGAGAGGATGTAAGAAGATTTGAAAGGCTGTAAGAGGATGTGATAGGTTTTTCAAAACCTCGAGGGAAATTGAATGAGAGGTTGTTGAGAGGAATAGTACTTGGAATATTCCTTTTTGAGAGAAAATAAAGGATTTAAATAATTAATTGAAATTATTTTCATGTGCAACCTAGTTAGTTGACCATGAGTTGATATAACTCTTAAGGAGTTAAAAGTTGGAGGAATTAATAATGATGATTAGAAAGATGATTTAGGATTAATTAATTGGAGTGAATTAGGAGATTGTGACATTTGATGTGATTGACTTTAATCAAATGAGATGATTAAAAGGGGATTCAATTAAATGATTTGATTTAATTAAATATGATGATAATTAGTTAGAAGAATGATGAATTAATAAATAAATTTAATTATTTGATTAATAGTTGAATTTAACTAAATAATTGATGATTATTTAATTAATTGATGAATTTGAAGTGTTTTAGGAAGAAACACTTTTAGTTAATCAAAATCAAATGCATAGTATCAATTAAGACTTTTTTGGTGTCTACAAGATCACTAGGTAATAATGAAAATAAAAATAAGAGGATTTAATATATTTATTCAATAGAAAATAGAAAAATGATAGAAAAAGGTAAGATATTCACAAATCCTTATGCAATTAAATATCTTCACCAAGAATAACTTATATTCATGAAAGGAAAAATTGTTGGGGTTGTATAGAAGTTTGTCAAGAATGATCAAATCCCTATTTTGATCTTTTGACCTTCATAATAGCCAAATTATAAAGAGGAAAAAATTGTGTGTTATCCTATTGTATGAGTGCCTAAGAAATAAGATCAACAACAAGAAATACTATGAACTATAACATTAAGATCTACATAAACTAGATAAACTAGTGTGTAAAAACTAGATTGAAAGAAAGATGGAATCTTAGAAGTGCCTACGACAAAAATAAAATCTACATAGAAAATGATATCAAAAGAGAGAATAAGAGAATGATATCATTTTTAGAGTAAAAAGGTAATTTCCTAATTAAATATTTAATTATTATCACATTTTACACTAGAATACTTAAGATTGCATAGGTCATGTGCTTTTTGTCTCAAGTCATAGGATTATTGTGATACCCACACCTTATAGGCATAAGCTATCATAACAAAATATGATAACCTTTTCAAATGGAAATCCAAGGGTTACTTGAAGGGTTTGACATAGCAATATAGTTCTCTATGAAACCCAAGATATCTAGAGAGTAACACATCAAATGGTGCAAATACATTTTAATAATTTGTATGTATAATTTTCATTAACCACACCTATTTTGAAACCTCAGCTTAGAACTTATGCCTTATAACATCCAAGAGCATATATTGAATTCAAACTATTATATACTATTGTAAGAAGGATTAATCTTGTATAGAATAAGTTTGGAGCATCGACGGTCTTATTTCCACTTAGTCTTTACAAGAAAATCCATTAAGTGAGTTCATATAGAAGTCTAGCTATCTTCATATGACAAGTAGTTAATTAGGTTTACCTAGAAGTTAATTTGTGAAGAGAAATGAACAGGTTTCTATAGGTGATTGAAATACACTTGAAAAGATAATTTAATTTAATACCATCTTACCTAAAATAAAGGGAGAAGGAGAGACATAGTTAGTGTTTCATATTTCTTTTAAGGGACAATTTTCTAAATCTTTTTGTGCACTAATAACAACCATGATTATAAATTTTAATATCTAATTAATTGTATTATTACACTTCTTATGTTATTATTTCCCTTTTTATGATATGTCCATGAAAAGGAGTTTAACATATTATCCAAGTAGTTACTACCTAATACTCTTCTTTTACATCTTGGAGTGTTTAGTATGAAATTAATGATTTGTAGGAAAATTTCAAGAGTAATTATTGTAGCAATATACACTTTACTTCAGCTAGGATCTCATAAACCCCGTGTCCTCATTTTCAACTCTTTAAATTCTTCTTGTGTATCCTTGATTTATTTAAATTTTACACCTTAATATCACACTTCTCCTTTTTGATAACTCTCTCTATATTTTTTCCAATTATTATGCTTACACCCAATTTAACAAAATATGCAATGATTCCATTTATATTTCTCATGTGCTTTATTTCATCATAAGAAGAGTCTAGAATATGTAAAAATTAATACCCATTCCTTTTACACATATTAAATGTAATTATTTGACTCTCTTACATTACTTTATGCAAGGTTATTTTTTCAAGGATGGGTTCAATTTAAATAGAACGGAAATATTAACAAAAATAATTTTAATTATCTCAGGGAAAATTCAACAAGAAACCCTAACTTATCATTATTCCAAGTTTCTTCTTCATCTATTTTGTGTTTTCATTAGCTAGGTTGTAGGTTTGAGAGAACGCTATCATGTAAGAAATAATTGGATCGAATCTAAGAAGAAGGAATATCCACCATACTTTGTTAAATGTCTTGCTATGTTCTTGTTTCCTCTTCATTGTTTCACCTTTTAGGCATATGGACTATCATACATAGGTTTATGTTAGATGCATATGAAAACTAAGAGGGGGGGATGAATTAGTTGTACATTAAAACATCAAAACCCTCATTAACATTCAGATCATTATTATCCCTTAAACATTTAAACTGATTTAGCATGAATGTAAACAAATGAAACAACAACACATCAAACACCATGCACAATAGAACACCATATTTATGTGGAAAATCCAAGAATGGAAAAAACATGGTGAGGATTAGCTCACAATATAAATGAATAGCAACATTGAATATAATAGGCTCACTTCTGGAGGGCTCACTGCCCAAAAGAAAGAAGAAAGAAGAAGATTGTTACAAAGAGAACTCTATCTTAGAGAAACAAGAAGATCCACTCAAAAAAATCCATGCCATACACAACCTTTAGCTCAATGCCTCCAGTAACTTTAGGTACAATGAAAATGTAGACACATTCTTCTCACTGCTTTAGGTAGCCTTAGTCATCAAAGCTCACACAAAACTTGACCATATTTCACACCACACCACAACACACTCAACAACCAACCCCTCCAATAATCTACCTTGAATTTATACCATCTACAACTTGAAAACATCTTCAAGTTGGCTACAATGAAATGTATGCACCTCAAACGTGAAAACACCAAATAGGTTGGCACCAACCACTTCCGTTATGGAAATAAGTGAAGGTGAACCACATAAAGGGTTAACTAGGACCCAAATCTACACCGACACAAAAATCATGCTTCCTCAAAGAACGAAGTGTTGGTTATTTTTTAAGAACCAAAATTAATATTACCAGATATCTATGAATTTTCCACAGTTCAATGGTTACCAAAGGTAAGGATTGGCCAATGAGAAAGTAAAGGATTACTAAGCCTCTACTTCTACAATTCGAGGTCCATGAAACCCAAGAGGGTGATCCCACAATGTAATTTATAAACCTCAGCACCTAACATCACATAGATTGTAAACTAACAAATAAACTCTCATATTATAGCTCAACACATGGAATGTATCAAAGAAGTTGGTTGATTCTCAAAAAAACTCAAATTTCAAAGAATGGGAATGATGAAACATAACACATAATAAAAGCAATTGTAACTCATTTGAAAAGTTTGTTTATAAAATTTATTAGTTGTTGAACTAATCAAGGAACCGTATTATGAATATTTATTTAGATCAATGTCTCATCCTAGGAATGGAGTGACCCCAAAGCCTACATAATTTGATAAAAATTTCACACACAACATTACTTAAGCCTAGAGAATACTGCATTACTATATTTCAACATTACATCCTCAACCACCACTTCTTACAAATATCCTAGCACTTAACTAGCACAAACCTATAGCTTCACTCAAGCATTTACATTAATTATTTGAATTAATAAGCAAGAAAAAGACCATACATCCACTAGAAATAAATAGAGACAAATAAGATAACCCTTGATTATATTATTCATAATTCATGAAGCAAGTACATAGGAGAGAAAATGATTTTGAATTTGCACCATCCTATATTATATTGCCAGTATTGCTATCAAAATTACATACACATTAGTAGACTTGAACCTAAGATAAAACTTAAATAATGCTTAGTATTGTTTACAGGTCTCTCTATGATCAATTACAAGATAGTTGACCCCTTACTTCTGGCTGTGAATTCCTTCTTATAGAAATGAAGGAGCAAAATAGGCATCGGCCCAGAAAGTACACATGTCACTGTTTCATTGGACCGTCACAAAATATATTCCTTTTGCAGTTATAATTACAATACTAAATGAAGGGAAATAAAAAAGACAAAAACACTTTCCACGCTTGTTGGGGAAGATTCACTCACCTTCCAAAAGGCACATTTCATTGTTGCAGCGACGTCCAACATCTCTCCCTCGCATTGGTCATAAAAAAAACATTGAATCAAGACACTAATAAGAGTCCTCCAGATTTGCAAGTGTGAGGAGATATTGGCCATATTTCATATCATCTTCGACCTCATCTGCCATGGAAGAATTAGGTTCCTCCATATAAGAATCATAAGCCTTGTGGTCCTTATCCTTCTTCTTTTTCTTCTCAGACTAACCAACCTCATCTTTATCATTCTTCTTAAACTTGACCGATTCTTCTAATTCAGCCTCCTACTTCCTCGTACTTTTCTCCTTTATGAATATGTTACCTAGCTTGTATTGATCATAATTAACCATCCTACTCCATAGGTTGTAAATCCTCTAAGCTTTACCCTCCAAGGTAATGGCCAAAGCTCTCTTTTCTTCCTTTTGCTTCGCAGACTCCCTAGGGATATCTTGTTTAGTCTTAGTTGTATCATCTTGGGATTTAGGCCTTATAACCTTCTTCTAATTGAGTTTATTCTCTAGTCGGGGGGATGAAATGCTAGGCTCACTCATTTTCACAGTGTATCAAGACTAAAGTTTATGAAACTTTGCTTACAAGAAAATATGAATGGCTTATACTCATAGAATTAATACTTGTAGAGAAAAAACCTCATGTATGAAACACAATTTCCACCAACCAATAGAACTTGCAAATAGCTAAACCCCTACAACCCCTAGATACCTAAGGCATACAAAATCTTCAACAATTACCCAAACCAGCAAACCTATGCATAATTAACATAGGAAAATATGGAAACCAGCTTACTCAGGGAAAATTATCTTCACTGCCTTCTGCAACTATTCGGTTGAGCTCTTCACATTTTCTCCTCTTGATCAGGATCAATTGCTTGGCTCCCAGAAGTTGTGATTGTGAAATAAAAATACTAACAACCCTCATTATATCGAATGACTAGAGTGTTCACCATTAATGGCCAAAGAAAGCTCGCACGAGAGAACTGCTGATCATCCACACAAGTTTGAAACTTGGTCGTTGATTCTTTAGATTTAAAACTTGATCAATGATGATCCTCCGCTCTCGCTCCCTACTTTTAAAAATTGTGCCTTAAAAAATAGTGATGAATGATGAGAGCCTTAGTGATACTTTAAATAGATGTTTTGTGATTAAAAAGACTTTGTTACTATTAATTAACACTAGTGGTGGTAGACTATATGTGCATATATTTTCTTGTTTTGACTTATGTTTAGCTAATTAGTGAATATGTTAGAAGTAATACTTTGCATTGAATGCATTTCTTTAGTGGTGTTAATTATGAGATAATCATGCAGTTTGAATCTTTTGTTGTCATGATTAGTATCCTATTTCTGAGGATCTTGTTCAGGTAATTAAAGACTGGCGATTAATGACTTATTTCAAAGATAAAATTTAAACTCTCTATTTAACCGCATGAAGTCAATCACGCTCTAGCTGGATGATGATTCATTGAAGTTTCAAATTGGCTCCTTCTAGTTGGTTTGGGAATTCCTTGTTCCAATGGTGACCTGGAGAATTCTCTCTATCTTTTTTCAGTTATGTTTTAGTCTTTTACTTGGCACTTTGTATCTTGGCAGTTAGCACCATGTTTTTGAATTCAAAATAAGAGATATTCTTATAAATATTTGTCCTTAGGTTTAGTTTGAGTTAGCCAATATTTTGCTGAATATTGTAATTTTTGGTACCACGTACTTTTGTTCTACTCGCCTATTTTGGCCAATTGGAATGCAAATAAGAAGTTGATCTAAATCTTTGTTTTAGAGGTCCCACCAGAGGAAGAGCAGGTCCCAGTCAACCAACATAGGTGACCCTATTTCATATTATGTGATTCAGTTAAATTTTGTTTGATTTATATTGGTTTAAAGTTAAGCATTTTTATTCTCTTGATCAATATTCAATAACTGTGTTCACTTAGATTAGTTTACTATAATTCAAGCTATTTAAGACATTTTTTTGTAGATCAGAGTTCATTCACTTATTATAGATTCAATTACTGTTTGTAGAAATTAAATTAAGTACTTATTTTCAAATGCATGTAACTGTAATGAAATTGATAATAATGACTGATGTGAGGATCAAACATAGGCTTAATTGAAATTTTTTCATGGGAATTAGTATTGCTGCTTTCTAGACTAATGTTTAATTTCCTAAAAAAGTAAATAGATTCACTATTTTCTAGATTAATGTTCATTATCAACAAGCGTAAATAGACTTCCTTTTTCAAGAAATTTCAATTCTCCATTTTAGACAGAGTTAATTTAAGTTATTTCATAGATATTTCCATGAAAAAATTATAGTCAAGTGAAGTAAAGTCTGAACTAAGTCATTAGGATCAAAATAGTTCTAGATAAGCATTAGTCAGTTGGTAAGTTAGAGTTAGCCTTTATAAATTAGTTGTTGTGTTCTACTCCTGAGAGCTCCTGAAGGAGATTGGCTGAAATAAAAGTCACTATTTAAAGTGAAAACCCCCCCCAATTTTTGGAGTCATCCTTATCGCATATAGCTCTAAGACACACTAGGTTCGATAAATGAGAAATTAAATGATGCAAGTAGTGACACCAACGACCTTGACCATCAATGACACCTCATAATTGACACATGGCCCCTTATTTACCTAAGCCACTTCTTATCCTAATAACCATCGCACATCACTACCTTGTTTCTCGTTCCTTCAAATGAATCCGTGATTACTTGAGAGTTAGTGATGAGGGGAATATTCCATTAGATATTCCATCGCTCATCAGTGATATATGCTTTGAAACTCTATTTGAAATTGTGATGGCCCTAGGTATTACGATGGGCATGGGGTACAATAGTATTATCACCCATCATTGATTCATGATTGAGAACGCATAATCAGTTAGCGATATGGAAAAAGGTTAGTGATACAAGGAAACTGCACACATTTCTCATCGCTAATATGAAGCACAATATTAAAACTCTATCCGTGATGAGCGAAGAAAAGGGGATAAGTTCATCACGCATCACTGTTTTGAAGCTAGCAATCTGAAGACAATATGTGACGAGCGATATGTAGGGCAATGAACAAGAACTTAAGTGAAACAATTTTTCACGTGCTCACAAGTTATTTTAACGAGGGGACCTCCTAAGACAACGCAAGATAGGGCCATAAAATTACTTAAAACATTTAATGGAAAATATATAAAGGCCAAACAAGGTTGAATTTTCAACCTTATAAAAAAAAAGGATTTTCTTAGACTAAGGCACTTGAAAAGATTTAGCGACGGGCAATGGGAAATCCTAATTAAAAGGGGCCAGTCATAACAAGAACTCTCATGACTCAAGTTGTTTCTAACATGATCGGGAATTGACCATAAAAATTCAACAAAGGAATAGATTGATAGACCAAGGGCTAATAAAAATGAGAATATACTCAAAATAAAACCACTCCCCACATAAAACCGTAAACCCTAACCCCTGAAAGACCAAAAGGACTAGAAGAAAATCACTTTCAGATCAGTGAAACAAGAAAATTTGAGGGTTCCACCAGTGGCTCTGACTGGGGATGCGTGCATCTTGCAGGAACGATTAGATTTTAGAATCTCATGCTTAAAGTAGACTAGGTTCCAAGTCCCTTTAGTGCTCCATAATCTCTATCTTGTTCAAGAAAACTCCCTTCTTCTTTCCTTATTTGATAGCCCTAGGCCACCAAATAAAAAGAGAAACCAATTCTTGTCTCTATAAGCACATTATTCTGTGTTGTCTAAACTAGGCTAAGTTTGGAAACACTGTCATTATAAACCTAAAAACCAATATCACCACTGGCATGTTTAACCACATCATTATTATCCCTAATGCATTCATTAACTTCGCCAATCTGAAACTGGAAATCAAGCACCAATTGAAACCTATAGTTAACATGGAACCCTAGCTCATTCATCTCATGCTTGTGATCTATTAAACACTCATCCATTTGGACTAGAAATTAGAAATATTCACAGTCCAATTGATAGTTGAAATCATAAATCTTGACATCATATTCAGTTTGCACATCGATTGTGAAACTTTCGTACACACTTTGTTCAATAGTTCCATCTAGAAACATATACCCTAACCCTTTAAAGTCAAGTTGCAGCTCCAAATCTAAAAAGTCAAAATGAATAAAAAACTCATGTGATTCCTTGGAGTCATCCTCCAATTTATGTCCCATACCAGACAAATATTCATTTTATGTGATCAACATAAAATGTTCATACACTGGCACACTGTCAGACTAATACTTACATTCACCCAAGCACTACAAATCCATTACAGTGTCACATGTCTCATTAATTTGGAAAAGTGATTCACCCAAACCCATGGCATCTTGGCCTCTATTCAAATCAAGGACATCACAACAAACATTATTACAAATAAAATTCCATGCATCAAAGAATACCTCCATTTCAGGCTTAGTACCATACTCTGTTTTATCTTTTAAATCATCATTCAACTCCATGTGGAATGCTTCGAAGGATAGCTCAAATAATTCAAAATTAGTAGGGTTAGCAACATAACACTTAGGTGTATTCCTGGTGGATATGTGGGATAACCCGATCGTAAAAGGGTCATTGTAAGACGAATGTTGTTCATTAGCAATTGAACATATATCTTTGTTTTCTTTCACATTAATGCACTCCTTAGTTGATGAAAACACATCCATGTTTACCAAGAGATAGGAATAGTCAATCTTTTATTACATAAACTATTGGGAACAACAAGGATATCATCATTTTCATCAGCATCATGGTTAGAAACAACATCATTTTCATCATTTCTAATAATGTGCCCAGGATCAAGAAACTAAGCACATACATTCTTGTCTCCAAACTCATCATCACTTACAGAGTTATTGTGCTTTATCGATGATAAACCCAAGTTACATTGTAGGAATTTTTAAAATAAAGCTTGTCCATTCACTTGTGAACAAATGGCTTCATGAACATTTACATCAGGGTATGTGCAGGATCATGATGGGCCAAAAAGTGGCGATATGTAAGTGATATGATGGCCCATGTGGCTGACGACTTATTTTACCAAAAATTGATGAAATGAAAAGGGTTTTAAAAGGAGATTCTTAGTTTTCCACCAATATAAATTATGCTTTACTTTGAATTTAATAAATAATTATTATTCATTTTCTATTTGAATGATTGATAGGCTGATTGAAAAACATCTACAACTTTCAAATGGTATCACATTTTTTGAATCTGAAACATATGTCACATTCTATACTTCACATACTATAGGATTAAAAAAAAATGAATTTCATGAAGTTTTGACCAAGTTAAGGTGGTCAGACATACGAGTTTTTATATTTTTTAAAAGTTGTAATAAAAAATTCATAATTAATTATTTACTTGGAAAAATATTACAAAAAAATATGCATCACATAGGGACATGAGTCCTCTACTCATATCTAAAATCTTACAATTTTTTTTTATCATTTGATTGTGGTTAGGGTGGTCAGAAAAACACCTAATTCTTATTTTTTCCCTGAAATTTAAGTATTACTGCATTGAAATTTTAAATTTTCACCAAATAGAATTTTTTTTATATAAAATAAGCCTAGTAGTTTAAAAACTACATTAAATTTTCTATAGATTCTATTCTTACATATTTTTGAAATAATATAGATAAATTTTTCATTTTTTTATGTCAAGTTGCCTAACTCTTATTTTTTGAATTTTCATCACCACTTAAGGGCTTGTTTTTTCCATGATGATCCTGCACATACCCATCACTGCATCCTTTAGGAGAAGAAAATTCCTCTATAACATTCTCTCAAGAAGACTCAAAATCCTTAGAAAAATAATCATAAACTTCACTCTCATCATAACCCTCCTCATCAGGAAATTCATGACTACATAACCTATGCTCAAAGCTTTCAGAGTAAACACCCAAATCTTTATTCGTGTTGGTCACTGATTTATGATGAGACATCAACAATAATTGGAAATGTATCTTTATCTTCATTATTGGTGTACTGATTTTCGTATAGTTTTCTTGTGAGTTGATTACAATCATCATCTCCATCCATGTCACAAGATGGCTATTTATTTGTTGATATGTACTTTTTTCACTTGTTTGCATTGCCTTCTGATTTTCTTTAGTAGGAAAACCACGATTTCCACCTTGAGATACCATACTTTGTGATTAATCATACTTGGTTCCCTCAATAATATTTATCCAATCAAGAATCTGATTGAAACTATGAGGCATCAACTCCTTTGGCAAGGTACTCAGCCTCGACTCAAATATCTCACAAAACAAATTGATGCATGTTGCATCCTCAGGTCTGAAATTTTTGGGGATTTCCAACAAGGCATCCAAAAACCTTGCAAATAAGTCATATGGTGATTCTCGACTATGTCTTTTCATGCTAGAAAGTATTTGGACAAGAGGCATTTGGTCGGTATTGTGTAAAATTTCTTGGCCTGCAACTTGGAGCTCACTATGACTTGTGTCTTGAAATGTTGGAAAAATTAGGACATCAGAAGCATTATCATCTTGGAAATTATCCCTATTTTCTAATCCATGGATTTCATTTATATGATATATTCTAGGGTAAATGACACTTGCAACCAGATACCCCTTCATCATTGAACATTTCAAATTATTTTCAATATCCATGGAAATTATAAATGCCTGATGTAGTGTTGTAGACTCTTTATCTCGTATCAGGTAGCTCATTTCTTCATAAAATGTACTTGAATATACAACCATACACTCTACATCATTTGGTCTCATAATTTTAGGAATATCCCTTATGGCCCTTGAAAATATGAGATTGAAGGCAAGGACTAACTCCTCTTCCTCTTTCTGAATGTTCATGAGTTTTTTCCTTACTAAACTTGGATTAATGCTTTCACCAAAATGTTCTATGAAGGCTATCATGAACTCATTCCATAAATAAATAAAACACATTGGAAAATATGAAAACCAATCTTTGGCATCTCCCTTTAGAGATTACACAAAGAATTTCATGACAACATCTTCATGATTTGTGTCATAATCTCCCATTAAGTCCATAAATGTTTGCAAATGACTATAAGTGGATTTTGAGTTTTTCCCTTTGAACCTTGGAAAATATTCCCTAACTTTATCAGGAACAAGGTTTGGGAAACCCTGAATACCATTAAAACTCAATGGTTTATTGTTTCAATAGAAAAATTTCTTTGATGACGTGACAAGGGCTGCACATTTTTTAAATTTGTATTTGAAACCCCATAAGGATGTACAAGTGAATGATATATTTCCCTATACCCCTTTACACACTTAAAATATCATCTCCTATGGTTGATCTTTGCCCTATTTCTTGATTCAATCATGACCTTACAATATTATAGTGCACACTTGAATATACATACTCCTAAGATCTCTAATGGGAAGATTTTCAAGAACAAGCGTACTTCTTCAACACAATACAAAGGCCACAAATTATAACTCAAATGTATGTAAAATTTTCACTATCATTCCCCTTTTTAGTGATTAGCTTCACTTAATAGGGAACCAAATTTTCTATAAACCTTCAAAAATGGTTTTCACACACAAATTTATGCTTCTTCACAACCAAATTATGAAAAATACCTAGACATGTTGCAACTATTGTGATTTCTTCATTCTAATTGGAAATCTTATAGATCTGAAACTAATTTCACAATTTCATCAAGTTCTTTTCATAGAGTCGCCACCTCTTCTTCATAGAGGGATAAAATTCAACAATATGAAGCTTATTCACATATTAATTCCATTTTGGGTCTTCCTCCAATAATAGAGTCTCACATAAATCTCTTTATATTTACTATAACACAACCCCTTCCAAGTTTAAAAAATCAATACCTGAACTAGATGTTCAGATTCACTCAATTGATGAATCCTTCCAAATAGTACTGGAGTCTTCTGAAATCATGATCTTAGCTTCTCATACATTGTGTGAGCACAGGTTTGCTTCATATCCTCCTAGAAAATTCTTCATTCTTAGATTGCTTTGATTTCCTCAAGTAATGCACACTAGTGCATAGATCTCGAAGTCACCACCCACTCTTAGTGGGAATTTATGAAAATATCCTTGAGATTTAAAACATGTTTTTCTAAAATTTACAACCCTAGAGGAAGCACAAAAAAGTGACTTACTGACAACAAAGCTAGACTAAAAGATGAACTTGTACTGTAAAAATTTTACTCTAATACTCCCAGTTTGGAATCAAATACTTTCTTGAATGTTCCCCAGTGGAGTCACCAATATGTTGGTTAATTTTTAAGAACGAAACTTAATCTTACTAGATATCTATGAATTTTCCACAATGTAATGGTTAGTGTTGTGCCTATAACACGCATGCCCTATTCGGACTAGGGACCCCCTCTATCCTTTTTGCCTTTTCCATTTTTTTTTCACCTTTGCCTTGTTTTGTGTACCCCTATTTTTGAGCTTAGGTTGGTCACATGCAACAAAGTCACCAAATCTCCAGTGACCAAAATCACGCACCCTAAATATTTCTGAGTCTTTTGCCTATGTGGATTTGAAAATATAGGTTTCCCTTTGCCTCTTGTTGCTTTGTTTTCCAAGCCTTGCAGGCCTGCATTTGCGGTTCTTCCTTTGCGGAAGGCTATCATTACCTTGCTGCTAAGTTACGACAAAACCCAATTGTCTGCCCACATTGCGAGTTTTGCATCCTCCTTTTCCACCCGGGTCTCCTGAACGACCACGCTAAGTTGGGTTTTTGCAACCCTACCAACTGACCTGCCATCGTATTGAGAAATAAATGCATATCATAAATTTTTCTTTTCCTATAAATAGACACTCCAAACCTATCATTTTCACCCTTGGCTTTCGTGATTTTGACAGAGAAGGAGGATCTCTCGCCCACATGAAAATTGTTGTTGGATTTGAGCTAAGTCTCCTTCATATTTCTGCAAGGATTTCAGATAGGTATACGTTCAAACTTTTGAAAGTGATTTCTTTCACAAATTAGGGTTACCAAATGCTGAAACCTTTAAAAATTGAACCCTATTTTGCCCCAACCATCTCGCCCAACCTCTGTGATCCTTGACCCTACACGGGGAATTTGTATCTAACATTCAAAAAAATTGTGGTGTTGGCCTAAATACCATTCTCGCACCCATGCAGAACCCCAACTCTCCATCATCGTTCTTCATGTGGTGGATAAACTCCTATGACCCACACCATCACCATTTCTATCCTGAATAATATGGGAGAATCTTGAAGAAATGACAAACCCTTGGTCCTACGTGGGAAATCCCATGTGGGACTTCGCTTGTGGACTGCCCCTATCCCATCACTATTCCTTAATAACATAACCCTAATGTTGCCCCGTGCTGCAAGCTCCATTTTCATCGTCGTCGCCGAGTGAACTAAACCTGACACTTGAAAATTGACTAAGTCCAAACTGGCTTGTGGATCACTATGTTTGCTTGGTCATCCTTTTATTTTCGTTGTTTAGAGGAAAAGTCACCTTGTCCTCCCGTAGTGCGGAATCCATGTCCTCAATCACCTCCCCTGTCTTTGAGAGTCTGTTAAACTAAAGAGTAAGTCAAAGTTGCATAAAATTAAACCTTTGTAGGTGGTTACATGTGAGTGTCCCTCACTCCATCACCATCCCTTAACAACCAAGTGCCCATGTCTTCCTGTGTGGCAGACTCCATAGGACGGTTTTCCTTCCCTCAAAGTTTGAAGCCTCTCGGCACATAACTTAAGTTGGAACCCAATTCATGGGTTCGCCTATGCGAACTGCTTCATGTAGATTGCCACCCCTTCGAAGCTGTTCCTCAATGGAAAATACTTAGCACCTGCTTGGTAGTTTTCTTTCACATTTGAAATGTCGATGAAACTCTAAGGCATACACCCTAACGTCCAAAGCACCTATGGGTTCCATAGTGCAGGCTTTTGCATGTGGATCACCGTACCCTAAACATCGTTATTTAACAACTGAACTTCAATGCCTTTCAAACTCACAACACCCACACACCCTAAATATACAACTTCATAAAGGCCTAATCTAATGATTGTAAGTGCCTCACATTCCTAATCACTCAGCAAAAGTTTTTTCCTTGAAGCATGAAATGTGGAAATCTCATTGTGGGTGGCCACCTATAGGTCTCTATGGCCCCAAATCCATTTCTCACTACCTTCATCCTGATAGCTTCTGCCTCGGGGAAAGCCACATCCCTAGGCCCACATTTTCCTAAATTATCCAAATGAGCTCCAAAGGACTGATGATGATGAATTTTATTATCTTTTGATAATGTATTGATGGTTCTAATGCCCATTTTGTAGGATTTGACTAACATTTTCCCTAATTTATATAAACACACTTACTGCATCCTTTTCATGAAGGATTTATGGAATCTATTGTAGGACCATCAAGGAGGCCCATCGAGAAAGCTGACAAAGGAAAGAAGCCCGCTCCCATGCAAAGAGGAAAGGAAGAAAAGGACCAAATGAAGTATCAATTTCATGGAGTGGAGTGTACCTCCAAGCTCTCCTCTACTTGGGACTTAGTGTCAGATACAAACCTAGGGCACATGAATATTGATGAGTTCAGGAAAAGAGTGATGGTTAACCCTACTATAAAAAATGCATGAAAGATCAAGGAAAGTGGTTTCACCAAGGCGGTTGGTTTTCCTCCCACATTAATTTCCCCAGAGCTAGTCATGACTTGTCGAGAATTCTATCATTCCAACAGGAAGATTATTGATAAGGATGGAAGGGTATTGACAAATTTTTCTGTTAAATCTATCGGGAAGACATTCCACATCCCCACACTTGATAAAATGGAAGAAACAGAGAAATAATTTGTTGAAAACATGTGGAGATAGGACCCTCTTGGGTGCAAAAGAATAATCAACCAACATTGGTTGAAAGAAAAGAGGGGTAGTGCCAACAAAGTACCTCAAGAGCTATTCAGATGTGACTTCTCTGAATAATACCATGATCTGGTTACTCTATTAAGGAGATTAATGGGCCTACCAAGTGTTGCATTCTTTGAGAAATGGATGTTCTATTTCGTTGAAGAGATCATTCGAGGAGAGGCCAAAATGATCAGTGACAATATGCACAATCATCTTATGGATGTAAAGAAGACCTCCAACTTTTACATGACTTTGTATCAGGTATACCTCATGGTAGAGAAGTTCTTATACAAAGGACTATTCAGTGTAGGCCCACTGGGAACAAAAAGAGGAGAGCTTAAAGTTTATGACTGCTATCATCAACTACAGTATAGAAACTTCAAAATAGATTACAGGATGGTGAATGATGCCTTCATCACACACATAATCAGACTCTTGGGAGGAGATTTTGAGAGAAGGGTATCACATAGCGTGAAGGAATTCATAAATTAATTTGGGTATCTATTCATATAATTCCCAAAGTTTACATATATCAGAGCAGAAGGGTTCTCAAAGAAACCCTACTGATTGCAACGCTACCCCAATGATCACACCATCTTGCTGGAATTTTCTTGATAGCTATAGACTACCCACACATTATTGAGTGATAAACACCGAGTTAGGATTCCATATCCCCTAACTTTCATTCAAGGAATGTACTCCTTCCCCACCGCCCAATGTGTAGAGTATTCAAAGAAAGAGTTGGTGGAGTATAACTTGGACGTCCACATAGACCGAGGAAGGATGGACCCTTATGGAAAGATAAAGAAATGGGCTGGGAGACAATATTCCCATTGAACTCATGTTGAGGAATTTTGGGCCAACTTTGGATATGATAAGAAAGTGTCAATGAGGCACTATATGAGAATGATGACCCAGTTCATGAAGTTAGTAAATCTATTCCCTATGCCTAATCAAATAGTAGAGGAGGATGAAAATATTATTGATGATAGATACAATGTTGTGGCCAAATTGCCCCTACCTATCATTGATTGGAATGAAGAAGAGGTCACTAACCGTGACATACTCACCTAACCCATTGAAAATAGAACAAGGTAGCGGGTGGATGCACAAATCACTTGAATCAAATAGTAGGGTGTAAAGTTGACATATGGTAAGCCCAAGGATGATCTTGAAAGTGAAATTGATAGTGGCAAAACTATTGGCTCATCAGAAGAATTTCCCAAGTCCCCACCAACCATAAGAGCTAAAAAGAGGAAGGATGCACCTGAGCATAAACCTAAACAAAGGGTGTATTCCAGAAAGCCCACTGAAGGGCAGTCACAAAAAAATGAAGAGAATAGGGACATTTGTACTCAAGATGCCTGCCATAGAGGAGGAACCTCAACATGGAGAAAAATAATAAGCTAAGCAGTCATGCTCACCCCCTACCACTTCTGCTCCTACTACCATTATCACCATTTCTACTCCCCCATATCCTTTTTCTCAGGCTTTTCCTATTTCATCTTCGCCCGTCGTGAACATCTTAGTTTACGTCACCTCCACCTTGCTGATTTCTCTGATGATGATACTTGAATCCTCCTCTTCTATGACATCCCCACAATCATCTTCTTCACTCCCTCCTCTACTACCTACTTTCTCTGCTCCACCACCCATAGTATCCACCACAACCATGGTGCCTCTCACTTTGCCTCATGCTTTCACAACATATATACAAAATGTGCTCAATGAAATCTTTTGGGTAATCCTTGATCCCGAGGTCCAAGCTTTAATGGCCCAAATTTTTGCTGCCCTAACTCTTCCCCCACCACCTACAAAGCCACCAAAAATAGAAACCATGATGCAAATATCAGAAGAGATGGAAAGATTCCATTTAGAACAAAAAAGGGCGACTAAAAAGGATGTAACTATGATCCTAATAAAATGCTGCTTCCTAAATGTGAGATGTTAAATAAGAAACTAATAATGCAAATGGGAAGAAGCAACAAGATAATAGGGCACCTCAATGATTAGCCTAAGAAAATGAACAATATGAAAGCAAGATAAACAAATAGATTGCTATTATACCTTCATGTTGTTGTCTCTTCCCTTGGTTGGCCCTTTGATGCTTCAAGAATTGTGTGCTCCTTGGATGGCAATGGATTTTGAATGGATGCAAGATGAATTGGTGATGCTAAATGCTATGGTAGATGAGAGCTTGAATGACAATTTTGCAAGAGTTTTATTGCAAAAGACTTGATCCTCTCTAAAATGAGGGAAATAAGGGGGTATTTATAGGCTAATTGGAATTCTCTAGAGAATTCGACAGTTGGGATTGATCCAACAAATATCAAGATGAAGGGCTACGGTGAGTTGAGGACTCACAAGCCCTCACATCTTGACATGTGGAGGGTGAGATGTCTTAGGGTGGAGTGATGTGGAAATGAGGTGGATCTTGGGGGATGAGAAGATTCCTTGGAAGAATAAAAGTGAATTAAAAATTCACAATGATTGGAAGAATCTAGTGGATAAAATGGGGTTTCCAAAAAGTTGGAGATTTGTCACATGTGGGTGATGTGACAAGTCCAAGGTTCTAGAAGCCCTTGGCACATGTGAAGTGACAAGTAAGGGCTTCTAGAATCTTGCATGGGGGATGGGGAAGACCTTGGAAAGATAAAAGTGAATTAAAAATTCACATGGAGAAGAGAGGAACCTTGGGCAAATAAATTTGAATTAAAAATTCACATGGGGAAGAGAGTCCAAGCTAAAAATGGTAAGTGGGAAGGTTGACCAGAAAAGGTAAGCCAAATGTGGCTAATGATTCTGATTAAGGTTGTGCAAACATAGGATTAAGATAATTAATGAGAGATTAGGGACAAGTGGGAGATTATGGAGGATGTGACACTTAATCTTGATTAAGTGGTGCGCATCCTAATCACATATTAATTAATTTAATCTGGATTAAAAGGGAGTTATGGAGAATGTGACAAAGAGAGAGAAAAGAGGAATTAAAAATTGGTTTTAATTCAAATGGTTAAATGACTAAATTAAATAATTTGTCATGTTTATTTAATTTAGAGAAGACAAAGGGGTAAGGTAAAGTATTTAATTTATTTAATTACATACTTTAGGAACCTTAGGCAGAAAATGAAATAATGATTAAATAAATTATTTAATCACTATTAATGAAATAGATGAATAAAGTAGACAATTTTGATCATATGGAAGTGATCAAATTTGGATGTGTATAGTAACAGATAAGCCCAAGGATTCAGATCGAGATGATTACTTTGAACACCTAGAAGGAGGATTGAATATAAACTTGGACAAGGTGGCTTTCGATGAAGAGAGGTCATAGACTTTAGAAGAGGATGTTGAGGCTCTTAATGAGTGTTATGTGATAGAAACATCTGATCAGGAG
Source organism: Sequoiadendron giganteum (assembly GCA_007115665.2). Classification (NCBI taxonomy): domain Eukaryota; kingdom Viridiplantae; phylum Streptophyta; class Pinopsida; order Cupressales; family Cupressaceae; genus Sequoiadendron; species Sequoiadendron giganteum. Next base: position 216,163,640 of record CM021100.1, read on the forward strand.
CTAAATGAAGAGATGCCCCAACAACACAAAGATGCAGGCAAAGAGGCTAACCTCAAAGAACCTCCACTAATTGGCCAAGAAAAGGGCCCGATGTAAGAAGTAGCTCCTAAAAAGGAGGAAGAAAAAGAGAAATATAAAGGAGAAGATGAATCGAAAAAGAGCCTTGAGCTTGAGTACCATGTTAAGATGGAACACAAAGAAGAGAAAGCACCTCAAAAAGAAGGTATTACTAGAGAGAATGTAGCTTCTACCGAGCTAGACAAAGGGAAGGTTATACAAGTTGAAGGCTTGGATGAAGAGTAAAAGAATGATCAAGAAGCTCTAGGTGATGAAGATGAGTAGCCTTAGAAGGCATAGGAAGAGGAATGTGATCATGAATCTGTTGGGGATATGGATTTAGTCTGTCATCAAGATAGGCATCTAAGATAGTAGTGCCTTAGTGATTTCAATTCAAAATCACAACAAAGACACAACCAACTATGCTATAAAGCGGAAACAAGCACAGTTGATCTCGCATTGATCCTATGAGAGAAGTGAATGCAATAAGAAACAAATTCAACATAACTAGATACCATGAAAGATAAAAAGAAGACACAAAGATATACATGGGGAAAACCCTTTCAGGTAAAAACCCCACACTCCAAAATTTTGAGCCATTATATTAATTAGCAATAAAACCAGTTACAATACAATATCAGGCTCAAAGCCAATACAGGAGTTACATCTTGTTCTACTGGAGAAGTAACAGGTACCCGCAAGATTCCTTTCAGCTCCTCAAATGATTGTCACAGCCAGCCTCATGGCCAGCCCAGTCATTCGGCCTCCAATGATTCCCATGCCCAGATTCGAGAGATAGAGTGTTCACAGTTACATTGCCTAAGCAAACTACTCGAACACCCTCTCCATCTCTCTACAAAACTCTTCACACCTTTGGATCTCCAACCTGCAAGTCCAACTGCTACAATCTCACATCATGCATCATGCATTATGCTTATAGCCCCATGCTCACGCATTCACATGCCCGCACATCCTATTCGCAGTCTCATGGTCACACATTCAGCTCGCACATCTCACACTTGCTCTGCAACCCACGACTCTTGTAGACCCGTCGAACTTACTTGCATGCCCTAATGAAATAATACATCTCTCATCTAATAAGTAACCGACTCAACAAGAGAAAAGAAGACCATCTACAAATCACGCATCTGGTCGAATTTGACAGATCTCCTTGCAACGAGCTGCCCAGGCATTCAATGCCAAACCTAACACTGCCAGAGTCGGAGTCGGAACAAGAGTCGAAATAGGACTCCACCAAAAAAAGCACACTGCCAAAGTCAGAGTCGGAACAAGAGTCAAAACAAGACTCCATCGAAAGAGCACACTGCCGGAGTCAGAGTCAGAATAGGAGTCGAAACAGGACTCCACCGAAAGAGCACACTGCCGGAGTCGGAGTCGGAGATGGAGACGGAACTGGAGTCGAAACATGACTCCACCGAAATTACAAGTTCAGGAACCAATTCGGTTTCGTGTCCACCCGCGGCAAAGAGGAACACATCAGAAACAAGACTGACCGGGTAAAGTCAACCAAGGGTCAAACCAAGACGAGAGCACAAAAGACTGGAGTCAGAGTTGAGGATGGAACAGGAATAGAAATAGGAATTTACCAAAAGTCCAAGAACAGGAACCAATCCGGTTCCGGTTCTGCCTCCACCATCTGTAAGAAACAACAATCCAAAAATAGGACAAGGTGAAGGAAAACTCCTCGAGGAGGATCCAAACATCCAGAGGAACTAGATCACAAAAGTAGGAGTCAGGCTCAGAGTTGAAACTGGAACAGAAACAGGAACATGGCAAACAGACATTGCCAACTTCCAAAACTAGTTCCGCCTCCACTAGAACCAAGCGAAGAGCAACAGACTATCAGAGCCAGAGCTGGAGCCGGACCCAGAGCCAAACCCGAAACATGACAAAAGGAACAATGCCAAGTTCCAATCCGGTTCTGCCTCTGCCAGAACAAAACTCAAAGATCCAAGAAAGTGAGGAGCGGAGCAGGAGACGGAACGGGAACAAGACCCAGAACAATGCCAAGTTCCATCCTGGTTCTGCCTCCACTAGAACAAAAGACTTTGCCAAGGAAATAAGAGAATTCACCTAAGTCTTCAAAGGGGGTCACCAGAAAGTTGAGGCATAATTCCCAACAATCTCCCACTTGCCGAAGAATTTCAGGCATCCTCTAAACTAGCCTGAACAAGGACCAACACATGCTCTCACACTCCAAACAAAACCACTGCATCAACATCAGAAAGATGTCCACCCCCTTAAGCAACAACTCCAAACATAGGAACACACCAAAATGAAATAGCAACAGTCTCAGGAATTAAAGCAAAAGATCTTCCAGACGACAAAGGCAAAAAAATAGCAAAGCACCACTCGAACCAAAACTCTAGAACAAGAAAAACTGACCAGCTAGAAAGGCAACCATGAATAGACTGCCCTCATCCAACTGATCAAACCCACGTGACTGAAAACCAACACCCACAGCTCATGCTGAAACATCCAACCACCCATACCTTAAAGGTATGACCTAAAAGTGAACTCATGCCATCAAAAGAAACCCACCCATCTCATCAACAAACAAGCACCCTGTGTCAACCAGTCATAGACCAAACACATCCAAGTACTCCCACTACAAGGGAACTATCCAGATGAGTGCAAACAAAGCACCATCACAAATGATCCAGGCATACTAAGTCCACCAAACCCAGCATAAAGAAATGTAACCATGTAGTTCCGAGGAACATCCATATTGATCTGCAACATCTGCAACCACCTGCTGCAAGAAAAATTTCTCTCAACTGTCTTCCATAGTTCTTCCAAACACCTCCAAAGCTGACTGAAGAAAGAAGCATAGACACCTTCGTGTCATCACACAAGTGACAACACATGACCACAAACAGTGACCAACCCGGTACCACAAAGGCAACTCACATCTAAAGTCACAAGAGCAATCAGGAAGAACAAGACCAGATAAGAAAGAAACAACAAATCAACAAGAAACATGTCCTTCTACAAATACTTCTAAATGCTAGCTGTGACAAGAATGATCTTCTTTACATCCCAAAGGGAAAAGCCTTGACAACATCCAACAAAACATGGATGTAAGCTCTTCAAAGAAGATCAGACCTACCCATATAACCATCTCCTTTCAGTCCTCAAAAGCACAAGGAGATAAACTATGTTTTCCAACCTTTCATTATGAATCCTCTAGAATCTAAACCAACTCAAGATTCATAACATGAAAGATAAAACATAAAGCACTTGAAAATTATAATGGGTAAATACCTTTCACAATGACACCACTGCTGAGTAGATCAAGAAGAAAAGAGAAACATGCTCATCCAAGATATACAAGCCACCATGGCTAACCTAAGAGCATTCTCCTTCAAGATCTCTATTGAATTTACATTCAACCAAAGTGCAGGCTTCTCGGTCTTTCAGTTGTAACAACAACATTCACTTAAGAATTCAAGCCTCACCTTTATTCTCCATGCATCCATGAGTATCAACACCTGTCATCTCATGCTAACTCCAAACTGCAGCACTGCAATGACTAGAAGTCCTCCAGCATATGACCAATGTAATCAAAGTAAAGAGAACCCCCAGACCACTGTCAAAGTTCCATAACCTAGAACAAGAACATATCATGACACCATGATCTACACATCTCCAAGGGAGATACCATGCTTCAAGTGAACTGTCCATGGTCTTCAAGAGCAAAACAACATGCCAAAACTCTAATGTACATGAAAGAGTATACCATGACATAAAGCAAGCAACTCTAAACCAACATCACTTGTCAAGCACCACCAGCAACTCAGCCAAAGACTACCAAGGTCCTTCATGGCTCTAAAGTGCTGCACATCTTCAAATAGTGAACATGTAGATGCAAATTCTGCAACACCAAAGAAGACACTAGTCATTGCTAAAGCTCCCACTGAAACGTGACACTGGGCTTTCCAAGCACCATGACTAACCACACCACCACTATCAAAAGCTTACACTATGCCAGTGTACCCAGCTCTCCATGACATCATGATCCACATGCTTCAGGTCCCCATCACTGACTATTCAGGTACTCAAACTCCATTCCTCCTCTCATCTCAAAATAACCACCCCAATGCACAAGTGACCATAGACAAGGTCAGCTAATAGATTTGCACAACATGGTTACACCCTCATGGATATAGACAGTCCACTTCCGAGTTATCTCACAACAAGCATGTAGGTAAGGACAACCTACAATATTGCACAACCCGTGGATGCAACCAAAAGTAAACCTGCAAATCTATCATTGCACTAAAAACTGCAAAACTGAGATAATCAAAGAGAACAGCCAAAGCAGACAATCATGACTCAAACACCAGATCAGCAATAGATCTAATTTGTCAATCATGTCCACAACCCAGGCACCAAAGTCTAGAAAACTATCAAAGCATACTACAAGAATGCTGAAGGAAAAACATACCAACACTCCCATACAAAGAAGACACCACTCCTCAAAACCAATCGAACTGCAGCTATCTCATCTAGTCACACCCCAGAAACTAGGATCTAGAAAAATAACAAACAGCAGTTCCACAAAACACAAGTTTTCCTTGACTGTGCAAAACCTACAAAAAACCATAGTGTTTCCAAAACACCCATGCACCTCCATATTCACTGCTCATCTGGACAATTCAGGAGTCTTCACACAACCATCACAGTAAACTAGAACAATGAAAGAATAAGAGAATGCACCATAGACTTTTTAGGAAAATCTACACAAAACCTTCAGAGCCAAAGACATGAAACTGAACCATGCAAGTGCAAGAAAGAGGCACACAGGAACAATAGGTCTGTTTCAGACCAGTTCCAATGCCACAGTCATGCACAAGCACAAGGAAGAGCCAGGCTATCCAGAAGTTGCAAACCACCAAGGTCACCTCATAGCCTCCATGCAATCAAAGCACCAGAGAAAATGCCTTCAGTGCTAAGTCAGAAACACCTAGCACAAGCACAACAATCCATATCTGAACAACGACAGAAGCTAGTCCATACCACCAAGGAGCCTCTCACATAGACACCCAGTATGAACACCATGCTTTGCTGCAACACAACCATGAACACATCTCATGCCCTTTGCATCAGGAACAATGTTACCAATCAGGAGCTCCAGATCATGTTGCCAAAACATGACCCACTCCATACTTTCCTAGCGCCTTTCAAACTGTATGTTGAATTGATGAAGCACACACTTCCACTCACCGAAGGACCAATCACCAACCGATTTCTCCAGACTTCCTCAAGCTTGCTAGGCTAAGAAATCACCACAAGAGAAAACCTAGAACTTCAGCAACCAGGAGAAGGCTCTGATACCACTTGTTGGTATCATCAAGCCATGACCTCCCTTAAACATGCTCTGATACCACTTGTTGGTATCACGAGCAACAAGCTACCAGCTCTGATACCACTTGTTGGGGATATGGATTCGGTCTGTCATCAAGATAGGCATCTAAGATAGTAGTGCCTTAGTGATTTCAATTTAAAAACACAACAAAGACACAACCAACTATGCTATAAAGCAGAAACAAGCACAGTTGATCCCCCATTGATCCTCTGAGAGAAGTGAATGCAACAAGAAATAGATTCAACATAACCAGATACCATGAAAGACAAAAAGAGGACACAAAGATATACGTGGGGAAAACCCTTTCAGGTAAAAACCCCACACTCCAAAATTTTGAGCCATTGTATTATTCAGCAACAAAACCAGTTACAATACAATATCAGGCTCAAAGTCAATATAGGAGTTACATCTTGTTCTACTGGAGAAGTAATAGGTACCCGTAAGATTCCTTTTAGCTCCTCAGATGACTATCATAGCCAGCCTCATGGCCAACCCAGTCATTCGGCCTCCAATGATTCCCATGCCCAGATCTAAGAGATAGAGTGTTCACAGTTACATTGCCTAAGCAAACTACTCGAACACCCTCTCCATCTCTCTACAAAACTCTTCACACCTTCAGCTCTCCAACCTGCAAGTCCAACTGCTGCAATCTCGCATCATGCATCATACATTATGCTTGCAACCCCATGCTCACACATTGACATGCCTGCGCATCCTGCTCGCAGTCTCATGGTCGCGCATTCAGCTCGCACATCTCGCACTTGCTCTGCAACCCACGACTCTTGCAGACCCATCAAACTTACTTGCATCCTCTTATGAAATAATACATCTCTCATCCAATAAGTAACCAACTCAACAAGAGCAAAGAAGACCATCTGCAAATCATGCATCTGGTCGGATCTGACAGATCTCCCTACAACGAGCCACCCAGGCATTCAATGCCAAACCTAACACTACCGCAGCTGGAGTCAGAACAGGTGTCGAAACAAGACTCCACCGAAAAAAGAACACTGCTAGAGTCGGAGTCAGAACAGGAGTCGAAATAGGACTCCACCGAAAGAGCACACTGCCAGAGTCAGAGTCGGAACAGGAGTTGAAACGTGACTCCACCGAAAGAGCACACTGCCAGAGTCAGAGTCGGAGACGGAGATGGAACTGGAGTCGAAACATGACTCCACTGAAATTACAGGTTCAGGAACCAATTCGGTTTCGCGTCTACCCGCGGCAAAGAGGAACACATTGGAAACAGGACTAACCGGGTAAAGTCAACTCGGGGTCAAACCAAGATGAGAGCACAAAAGACCGGAGTCAGAGTCGGGGATGGAACAGGAACAGAAATAGGACTTTACTAAAAGTCCAAGAACAGGAACCAATCCGATTCCAGTTTTGCCTCCGCCATCTACAAGAAACAACAATCCAAAAATAGGCCAAGGCGGAGGAAAACTCCCCGAGGAGGATCCAAACATCCGGAGGAACTAGATCAAAAAAGCAGGAGTCGGGATCGCAGTCAAAACTGGAATAGAAATAGGAACATGGAAAACAGACATTGCCAACTTCCAAAACTAGTTCCATCTCTGCCATAACTAAGCGAAGAGCAATAGATTGCCGGAGCGGGAGCCGGAGTCAGACCCAGAGCCAAACCCAGAACATGACAAAAGGAACAATGCCAAGTTCCAATCCGGTTCCGCCTCCACCAGAACAAAACTCGAAGATCCAAGAAAGCGGGGAGCGGAGCAGGAGACAGAACGGGAACAAGACCCAGAACAAGGAAAATGGAACAATGCCAAGTTCCATCCCGGTTCGCCTCCGCTAGAACAAAAGACTTTGCTAAGGAAACAAGAGAATTCGCCTAAGTCTTCAAAGGGGCTCACTAGAAAGTTGAGGCATAATTCCCAATAGAATCACCCAAGGGACAAATCGAGATTCTTGACTGGCTGGATTGGCAATTGAAAAGGAAGGATCCTATGGTCATAGACCCTACAACAAGGATTGATGCAATAATAGCCAGGGAACAAATGAAAACCAAAAAAGAGAAGAAGCCCAAGATCCACTCTCACATCATGGTGGATTCTTCTATGTATCAAATGCTAGAGGTTACCATTCTGGTAGCTGGTGGAGGCACCACAACCGTGCAAGGGAAAGAATACCAAATATCAACGGTTAACCTGGGCCCAAATACCCAAGAAAAAAAGATAAATGAATTTCAAGGGTCATTAGTCACCATCATGCAACAAATGAATAAGGACCAATCCACGAAAGAAGAACTAAAAGAACAAGTAGCAGATCTTATCACTTATATTCAATAGTGGACATTGATGGAAGAAGAGGCCCCTACAATGTCATCCATGCCTAATCTTCTCTCCCAATAGGAGTTGAATAGAATGGATAAGATGAAAAAATTGACCAAGGCCACTATGGATTGGTTCAATCGGGTAGCATATAAAGGTGAGATGGGTATCAGCTATGCTACCTAAATATTCAACAAGTTTCAAGAATTGCAGAAGCAAATAGAAGACATGATAAAAATGTGCCATAGATTCTCTGAGCTATATAGGATCACATATCCTAAGCTTGAGAGCATCCTCAAACTCTCTAGGGAAATATGGGAAAAGGAGCTAGGACTCCTAAAGGATGATCATTGGTTAGTGGAAACATGGAAAATGGGATTGTATTACAGAAAAGAGATCTTGGAGAAGGCTTTGCATGAGTTGGAGCTCGATCTTGCGTGGGTTGTAGAACACTTGAATGATAGTGAGGATTACTTGAAAATGATGATAGATTATGAGATGCCTACTTTGGAATTAGATCTAGAAAAGATCAAGCCTTTCTTCCATAAGAAAATGGAGTAGGGGGCTATAGATACACTGTCACTAGACTTCATGGAATTCTCTACAAGGGCTTTCACTTAGTCTGAGCAAGTCATCAAGGCAACCCCAAAATGCACCAGGCATTGGGAGAAGGTCACAAAGAGACTCAAGAAGATATCCTTCCAGATGCTCTAATCTAATCTCATGGAATGGGAAAATATCTGGAGGCTATGATTGGAAGTTCATGGAGTATGCTCCTCTCTAGGAGAATTCTAGAGATCTAGTTATAGATGAGGAATACTTGTCAAAGTAGCTATAAAGGTTGGTGGCCACTACAAGACAAAATAACTACAGTGTCAAGGCCACTAGATGAAAAAATAAGGAAAATGACAAAGTATTTTTATACTGTCATATATTTGGGGGTAGGTGAAACCCTAATGTAAAATGAATCTTAGCCACACAATGTAAATGAATCTTGTCTAGTCATTTTTCTTTTGGAAAAATATAAATAGGGGCATCCTCTCATTTTCAAAGAGAGAGATGAGTTGTTGTGTAAAGGAATGCTACAAAAATTAATGAGAATAGTATTATTTGATGGATTCTTGTTTTTTCTTCTCATGTGTGCATGATTCATTCTCCCAATCTTAGATTTTAGCTTTGTTTTGTTAGTTTTAGGTTGCTTTAGTTACTATTTTATGTTGCACTTTAATGGTGAAGAATTCTATGGTGTTGATATCTTCCTTGCTCATACTTTTTGTTGTCTATTGATGATAAAAAATAGTGTAAAGTTAGTCTGAGCATTTTTTATATTGGTGCACTTAATTTCATCTATTGTTCATGCTTTAATGGTGAATGGATGGTTGAGAACATGTAGACCTAAGAAGATTGCACTTGTTTCATGAGACTATGGGCTGATCTTGGTTAAGTGGAAATTAGTTTTAGGAAGGTTGTCCACTGTAGCATCCTCCATTGTTACTATTCAACATTAGTTGTAGGTCTAGGAAAATCTTTACTCATTTTCCCTTTTGACCTTTCTTTGAAAACTAACGTTAAACAAAGTGCTAGCATCACAATAAATCCAAATTTGATGAGTAAGGTTTAGATTGATGTCTTGAACTTGTAGCAGCTATTCTCCATTTCCAAAATTTACCAAAACTCCTTTTGGAGATCCAATTTCCTCCATGCTTAGTGACCATAAATTCCCTTTGTAATTAACAGTAAATCACATCAACTAATTAAAATATTCCAAGCTTAGTCATGATCTGACACCCAAGAGACCTTGGGGTGATTTCTAAATATTAGTTGCAAAAATTACCTTTCAAGAGAGGTAGCATATTTGCGTGTTTCATGTGTTGAGAAAGTACTAAAACACCCATCAATAGTTAGAAAAGGTAAATATTGGCCAACAAAAAAGTAAAGGATTGCTAAGCCTCTACTTCTACACTTTGGGCTCTGTGAAACCCAAGAGGGTGATCCCACAATCTACTTTATAAACCTCAACACCTAACATCATGTACATTGTAAACTAACATATAAAATCTCATATTATATCTTGAAAAAAAAAATATATCAAAGAATTTGGTTGATTCTCAACAACACTCAACATTCAACGCATGAGAATGATGAAACATAACACATAATAATAGCAATTGTAACTTATTTGAAAAGTTTGTTTATAAAATTGATTAGTTGTTGAACTGATCAAGGAACCCTATTATGAATATTTATTTAGATCAATGTCTCATTCTAAGAATGGAGTCAACCCCAAAGCCTGCATAATTTGATAAGAATTTCACACACAACATTACTTAAGCCTTGAGAATACTGCATTACAATATTTCGACATTACATCCTCAACCACCACTTCTTACCAATATCCTAGCACTTAATTAGCACAAACCTATAGCTCCACTCAAGCATTTACATTAATTCTTTGAATTAATAAGAAAGAAAAAGACCATACATCCACTAGAAATCAATGGAGACAAATAAGATAACCCTTGATTATATTATTCATAATTCATGAAGCAAGTACATAAGAGAGAAAATGGATTTGAATTTGCACCATCATGTATTATATTGGCAGTATTGCTATAAGAATTACATACACATTAGTAGACTTGAACCTAAGACAAAACTTCAATAATGCTCAGTATTATTTACAACTCTCTTTGTGATCAATTACAAGACAACCGACCCCTTACTTCTGGCCATGAATTCCTTCTTATAGAAACAAAGGAGAAAAACAAACCTCAGGCTAGAAAGCACACATGCCACTATTTCATTGGATCGACATAAAATTTATTCCTTTTGTAGTTACAATTACAATCCTAAAAGGAGGGAAATCACAAAAGATAAAAACACTTTCCATGCTTGTTGGGGAAGATTAGCTCACCTTCCAAAAATCAACTTTCATCGTTGTAGTGACATCCAACACCTCTCCCTCACATCATTCATCAAAAACAAAAACACTGAACCAAGACACTAACAAGAGTCCTCCAGACCCGCAAGTGTGAGGAGATATTGGGCATATTCTAGATAATCTTCGACCTCATCTTCCATGGCAACATTAGGTTCCTCCATATAAGAATCATAATCCTTGTGTTCCTTATCCTTCTTCTTTTTCTTCTTAGACTGACTAGCCTCATCTTTAGCATTCCTCTTAAACTTTACCAATTCTTCTGATTCAACCTCCCACTTCCTTATACTCCGCTCCTTTTTGAATATTTCACCTAACTTGTATTGATCATAATTAACCATCATATTCTATAGTTTGTAAATCCTCCTAGCTTTACCCTCCAAGGCCATGGCCAAAGTTATTTTTTCTACCATTTGCTTCGTAGACTCCCCAAGGATATCTGGTTTAGTCTTAGGTGTATCATCTTAGGATTTTGGCCTTATAACCTTCTTCTGCTTGAGTTTCTTCTCTAATCGATGGTATGACACGCTAGGCTCGCTCATTTTCACAATCTATCAAGACTAAGGTTTATAAAACTTCACTTACAGGAAAATATGAATGGCTGCTAGAACTAATATTTGTAGAGAAAAACCTCTTGTATCACACACAATTCCCACCAACCAACAAAACTTGCAAATAGCTAAACCCCTACAACCCCTAGATACCTAAGGCTTAAAAAATCTTCAACAATTACCCAAACCAACAAACCTATGCATAATTGATGTAGGAAAATATGGAAACCAGCTTACTCGGGGCAAATTATCTTCACTGCCTTCTGCAAATGTTTGACTGATCTCTTCACATTTTCTTCTCTATCTCAGGATCAATTCCTCAGCTCCCAATAGTTGCAATTGTGAAATAAAATAGCTAACAACCCTAATTATATCGAATGACTAGAGCATTCACCATTAATGCTCAAATAAATCTCATGCAGGTGAACTGACGATCATCCACACAAGTTTGAAACTTGGTCGCTGATTCTTTAGATTTAAAACTCCATCAATGATGATCCTTGACCCTCACTCCCTACTTTTACAACTTGTTCCTTAAAAAAATAGTGACGAGACCTCATAATTGACATGTGGCCCCTTATTTATCCAAGCGACTTCTTATCTTGATAGCCATCACACATCGCTACCTTGGTTCCCATTCCTTCAAATGAATCTATGATGACTCAAGACTTAGTGATAAGGGGAATATTCCATTAGATATTCCATCGCTCATTGTTGATATATGCTTTGAAACACTTTTTAAAACCATAATGGCCTTAGCTAGCGTGATGGGCATGGGGTACAAGAATATTATCGCCCATCGTTGATTCATGATTGAGAATGCATAAGCAATTAGTGATATGGAAAAATGTTAGCGATACAAGGAAACTACACACATCGCTCATTGCTAATATGAAGGAAAATATTAAAACTCTATCTGTGATGAGCGATGCAAAGGGGATAAGGTCATTGAGCATTTCTATTTTGAAGCTAGCAATATGAAGACAATCCGCGATGAGCGATATGCAATGTGATGATTTGGAACTTAAGTGAAACAATTTTTCAAGTACTCACAAGTTGTTTTAATGATGGGACCTCCTAAGACAATGCAAGATAGGGACTTAAAAAGACTTAAAACATTTTATGCAAAGGATGTAAAGCCAAACAAGGTCAAATTTTCAACCATATAAAACAAAAGGCTTTTCTTAGACCAAGGCGCATGAAAATATTTAGGGATGGACAATGGGAAATCCTAATGATAAGGGTTCAGTCATAACATGAACTCTCATGACTCAATTTGTTTCTAACATGATTGGGAACTGACCACAACAAGTCAACAAAGGAATATATTGGCATACCAAGGGTTTAGACAAAGGAGAAAATTCTCAAAATAAAACCACTCCCCACATAAAACCCTAAACCATAAGCCATGAAAGACCAAGAGGACCAAAATAAAAGTACTTTCAGATTAGTGGAACAATAAAATTTGAGGGTTCCACCATGAAGCACATCGACAATTAGCTCTAACACATCAGAGCAAACAAACCTATATTAACACCCTCAAACATTTAAGTATGTGCTTCATTAGATCTGAAGATGACTCACAGACCACTCAACAAAATTCAATTTTTTTTGGAATATTCCATCACCAAAATGTTATCCAACAATAACGCCTATGATCACATACAACTAAAGAATATAGCCATCATATGTAACTAGTTAAACTACTATAAAAAAACTCATGAATCCAACCTTGTAGAGCACTAGATCATGAACCACTCCAAGGGAAGATAGATATAGACAATATTAGCACATTCATATATATGCAAGACAAGAAACCTCAACATGGAGAAATGTGGAGCGATTCCATTTGTCGTAGACAACCTGCTTCACAATCCACACACTGGTGAACACAACTTCTACTTTCATATAATCTAGAACCTAAAACTTTTGATAAAACACATCTGAACACCTCTGATCAACATATTCAAATTTCACAAGCATAAATTAAATATTGAAGAAATATGGATCATAATACATAACACCACTCTACCACACTAAACTCTCTTTTATTCAAATTTTCTCAAAATCACTTGGAAACCAAGCACCATAAACACTCTCTCAACACAACCACAACATCTACAATACCTTCTTAGCATCTCAACCATACTATATTTTGATATTCACAAACACTTACTCATCATAGCTACACTAGAGTCTTACATCAGTGACAATACTAATGATAACATGGTGGAACCAACAAACTTCCCCATAGGTTGACATCAATGGAAACACTAATGAAAAACCTCCAACAATCTCCCCCTTTTTCATTGATGACAACACCTGATGAAAAACAATAAAAAAAAAATCAACAACACTCACAACACTCCCCCTTACACATGCATTTATTCTTTCCAATAATTTCTCTTTTACCATCTTTCTCTCCCCCTTTGATACATACATGATTTTACCAAATTCTCTCATCTGCACTATCAACCAACTATCTATTTCTCAACCAAATCTCTCTTGATGGTTTTTTAACCAAATCTATCTCCCCCTTTGACATCAATGGAAAAGTTCATCACACATTTTATTTTCATTTATCCCCCTTCAAAAGCACTAAAAAAGAACAATATTTGCAATCAATACACATACTTTATCTCCCCCAAAAGGAAACAACTGTAAGGGAAAAAAACTGCAACCAAATATTTTATTTTTTTCTCTCCTCCTAACTCATCACTTTCCAACTAATGACAACACTTGACCCCCCTAACGAAAACATCCAAAAGAACCACTACCTGCTCCCCCTGAGAGGTAGCCTCCAATATCACTATAGAACAAAGAATGATTCTTGATTTGCTCAACTAGATTGATGCATAATCTTATGCATCTAGTTGAAAGGAGGGGAAATAACCCCTAACTTTTGTCAAAGATACTCAAATATATCTTTTGGAAGAGTCTTTGTGAAAATATCAGCAACTTGATCCTATGTAGACACATACTCTAGCTTCACTTAATTCTCTGTAACCTTCTCTCTTAGAAAGTGATATTGGATTGAGATATGCTTTGTTCTTGAATGCATTATCAAATTCTTTGAAATATTGATAGAACTTGTATTGTAACATAATATAGAAATATGTTCAACATATGATACTATGGTATCCTTCAAAGTCTACTTCATCCATAATACCTATGTGCAACAAGATGCTGCAACAATATATTATGCCTCTTCAATAGATAATGACACTAAATCCTACTTTTTGTTTAGCCAAGAAACTAATCTAATTCCAAAAAATAAAGCACATTCACTTGTACTTATTCTATCATCCAAAAAACCTTCCCAATCTGCATTGTATAAGCAATTAAGGAGAAATTAGTATTCTTTTGATACCACAAACCATGGTCTAGAGTGCCTTGCAAACATCTAAATATCCTCTTTACTATTGTCACATGTGATTCTCTAGCATCTTCTTGAGATATGGCCAGAAGAAAAACTGCATGCATGATATCAGGTCTTAAAGCAGTTAGGTATAACATTCCACCAGCCATTGATCTTTACTTATTTTGATTAGACTTAGGAGATTCCTCATTCTTGATCAACTTGCAACTAGTAACCATAAGGGTACATACCAGTTTAGAATCTTCCTTTCCAAATTTCTTTAACATTTCCTTGACATATTTTGATTATGAAATAAATATACCTTTTTCTATTTGATTGATTTATAGCTCAAGGAATAAATGCATCTCCCTAAACATTGACATCTCAAACTCATTCTACATCTCTTCTGCAAACCTCTTACACATTACCTCATTTCCTCTAAATATTTTGTCATGACCATACACAACGACAACCAAGATTTGATATTTCTCAAATTTAAAGTAAAGATTGCTATCTTTGGTACCTTTATTGATTCCATGTTGCAACAAGTATCTATCCAATCTTGCATAACAAGCTCTAAGAGCTTGCTTGATTCCATATAATGTCTTCATCAACCTGAAAACCATATTAGGATCATCTAATAACTGGAATCCTTCTAGTTGATCAATATATACCTCTTCTTCCAACTCACTATTCACAAATATAGACTTAACATCCATCTGATAAACTTTAAAGTCCTTATGTGTTGAAAATGCCAAAAACATTCTAATACCCTCCATTCTAGTTGCTACAGAAAATTTATCCTCAAAATATATTCCTTCCACTTGTGAGTAGCCTTTACATAGAAGCCTTGATTTTTTTCTAAAAACTTCTTTATTCTCATTCAGTTTTTTTAGAAACACCAATTTAGTTCCAGTCACATTCTTGTTTTCTAGTCTTGGGACAAGTTCCCAAGTCTGATTCTTCTCAATCCGCATCAATTTTTATTCCATAGCTTTGATCCAATATTCATCTTTGCATGCTTTAATCACTGTCTTAGGTTCTACAAGTTAGAAAGTAAGCATATATTTTCTTGTTCCATTGTCATGGCAATGTTTCTTCTTATCAACACACCACTTCTATTATCTCCAATGATTTGATATTCAGAATGATTATTTTTCATAAACTTAGAAGTCTTAAGATTCCTTTCTAGAGTTTCTTCCTCTTCAACTTGCATCTCTTTTTCCTTTCCTTATTTTTCTTCTTCTCTGCAAGAAGATTCATCTGATTCATATCCTTCTATCAGTACTAAGATTTTATGTGGTTCTTCATCCACTTTGAAATTTACACTTTCAACTATCTTCTTTAGAAATTTATTGTAGCACCGATAAGCCTTGCTCTTTGTAGAATATACAAGGAATATTCCTTCAATAGATCTTGTATCAAAATTTCCTAAGTTGTATTCATCTCTCCTGATATAACATTTTCTTCCAAATGTTGAAATATTTAAGAGTGGGAGTTCTTCCATACCATAACTCAAATGGAGTCTTTGTAATGTTTACTCTTTCTTGCACTCTATTGAGTATGTAAACTATAGTGTGAATAGCTCCTCTCTAGTAAACATCTAGTAGGTTTTCTTATCTCACAATTGTCCTTGCTTCTTCCTTTCCACAACTCCATTCTGATGAGGATTCCTAAGAGCTAACAATGCCTCTTTATTCCATGATCTTCACAAAAAGTGTGAAACTCATTCGAGGTGAATTATCCACCTTTTCTAGATCTTAAACACTTGATTTTCACATCTATTTCATTCTCAACCATTTCTTTAATTTCATTAAACTTATCTAGAGCTTTTGATTTTTCTTTGAGAAAGGTTACCCAAGTAATTCTATAATAATCATCAATCAACAACATGAAATACCTATCACCTTGAAACTTCCTATTCTTGTAGGTCCAAATAGGTTTGTATGCACCAACTCCAAAGGTCCTATGATAGAATATTATTTGATTTTGAACCTCTTTCTTGTTTGCTTTCCAACTTGACATTCCTTGCAAATTGCATTGACAGGCTTTGTGATTCTTGGTAGATCTCTCAAATATTGAGTAGATTTGATCCTCACTAGGCTATCAAACTTGATGTGACACATTCTTCTATGCCATAGACAACTTTCATTAATTTGAGTCATAAAAAATTTACCATTAGCACCTCTCAGCTAATAAATATTTCCATCTATCCTTGTTCCTATAGTAACCATAGCTTTAGAGCTTCCTTTTCTAATCTCACAACCATCATCCTAAAACACAAGGTTATATCCTATGCTACACATTTATCCTACACTTAGAAGATTATGCCAAAGACCCTTAGCATAAAGAAAATCATTTGTTTTATGTTTGACATCAAAACTAATTGAAAATTTTCCACAGATCTTAGCAAATGTATCATCACCAAAATTAACAAACACCCTTAAACTTCTCAAGTTTAACAAACTTAATATTATCACCAGTCATATGATTTGAGAATCCACTATCAATTATCTAGTACCTCTTCTCCTCTCTAGCATTAAAATAAATCACCATAGTTCCTTTAATGTTATGACCTATTTCCAGAGTAATTTCCTTCTTACATCTTTTAGAATTAGTAGAATTAGTTCCAACATTCAAATCCATGAACAAGCATTCATCATTTTCATCATCTAAGTAATTTGATTCATCATCGAATATGCTAGAATCTTCTTTAACATAATAGCTTCTCTTGATAGATTTACCTTTATTATCCTTATATTTGTCATTTGAAACTTTGGCTAGATATCTTGAAGCATAATGAACTGTCTTTGCACAATTAAAACACTTGAAAGGTAACTTACCTTTATATTTACCAGTACGGTTTTTTAACCTCCTTACAAAATTTTCTTCCACCTGATCAAGATCATCTAGATCAAATCCATCATCCTTATTTTTCTTGAAAACTTTAAAAGTAGTCTCTTTTATTGAATCATTTTAAACAAACTCTCTCATTTCAAAAGTAGTTAAAGCACCAAAAAATTGGTCCCTACTATACCGATCCAAATTTTGAGCCTCTTTAGTAGTAGAAACTTTAACACTATAAGATTTGAGAAGAGTTCTTAGTACCTTCTTTACCACTTCATTTTCCTCCATCTTTCCACCAAGGTTATTGATGGAATTAACAACTTCATCCACTCTATGCATGCAGCTTGTAATATCATATCCTTCATAGATAATTTCTAGCCCTTTCCAGATCTCTTTAGAAAATTTGTAGCTCATTATCTTCACAAGTTATAAATCAGCAAGACCACTCAACAGAGAATTCCTTGCTTTTCCATTGTTGTCATAAGACTTGATCTCATAATTAGTTGTCAGACCATTTTTAGGCATGGTATATCCATCTTCAATTGACTTCCAAACTTCAAAACCTAGGAAGACAAGGAAACCTTCCATCTCGGTCTTCCAAAATGCATAATTTGATCCATCAAACAAATGAGCCTCTTTCCTATGTGCCATCTAGATCTACCTCAAGCGGTTAAGCTTCTTACATGGAACCTTTCTCTGATACCAATAGTTATATGCACAAGACAACTAAGAGGGGGTGAATCATTGTACATTAAAACATCAAAACCCTCATTAACATTCAAATAATTATTAGCTCTTAAACCCTTAAACTAATTTAATATGAATGTAAACAAATGAACAACACATCAAATTCCATGCACAATAGAACACCAAATTTATGTGCAAAACCCAAGAAGGGAAAAACCATGATGAGGATTAGCTCACAATATAAATGAATAGAAACAACAAATACAATAGACTCACTACTAGAGGGCTCGCTGCCCAAAAGAAAGAATAAAGAAGAAGACTGTTACACTCTATCTCAAAGCAATAAGAAGATCCACCACAACAACTCTACACCATCCACAACCTTTAACTTTCTACCTCTAGTAACTTAAAGTACATTGAAAATATAGGAACCTTCTACCACTACTTCAAGTAGCCTTAGTCATCAAATATCACACAACACTTGATCATATTTTGTACCACACCACAACAAACTCAAAACACAACTCCTCCAAAAATTGACCTCAAATTTATACCATATGCAACTTGAAAAGCATCTTCAAGTCAACTACAATGAAATGCATGCACCTTAAACATGCAAGCACCAAATAGGTTAGCACCAAACATTTCCGTGGTGGAAATATGTGAATACAGACCACACAAAGGGTTAACTAGGACCTAAATCTATATTGACACACAAAATCATGCTTCCACAAGCAACGAATCACATATTCAATTAGCACTAACATGCCAGATCATCAAAAATTGTATTAACACCCTTAAACATTTTATTACATGCTTCATTAGATCTAAAGATGAATCACATACCACACAACAACATTCAACAACATTCTGGAATATCCCATCACAAACATGTTATCCAACAATACTACCTGCAACCACATACAACTAAAGAATACAACCATCTTGTGTAACCAATTAAACTGTTATAAGCAACAACTCATAAATCCAACCTTGTGGAGAACTAAATCATGAACCACTCCTAGGGAAGATAGATACAGATAATATTAGAACATTCATAGATCCGCAAGACAAGAAACCTTAATGTGGAGATATGTGGAGCAATTCCATTTCTACAAGACAACTTGCTTCATAGTCCACACATTGGTGAATACAACTTCTATTGCCGTACGATCAAAAACTGAAACTCTAGATATAACACATTTGAAAACCTCTGATCAACATATCCAGATCAAACAAGAATAACTTTAATACTGAAGAAATGTGGAGTACAATATATAACACCACTTTGCCACAATGAGCTCTCATTTATTCAAATTTTATCAAGAGCACTTGGAAACTAAGCACCATAAACACTTTCTCAACACAACCACATCTAAAATACCTTCTCAACATCTCAACCATACAAGAGGTTGAAATCAACAAACACTTACTCATCATAGCTATATTGGAGGTTGACACCAGTGGCAATACTAATGACAACGTTGTGCAACCAACAAACTTCCCTAGAGGTTGACATCAATGAAAAACTAATGGAAAACATCCAATATTTTATAGTTTTTTTTTTATATTTTAATATAACCTTTACTTCATTCTCTTACAGTTTGGGGGCTTAATTTCCTTCCACAATGGGCTATGGCATTCTATAGAGATGAATAATTTTGTTTAAACATTTTTCACTATATGTTATTTCATTGCAAGTGTTTGGTGTCTTATTCAAGTGATGGCCTATAAAATATGCCATTTACTATGGTTTTTTCCTCTTTACAAAAAAAAGAAGTTATTGAAAAGAGAGAAGGAGAAATCCATGAAGAATTTTTGATTGATTTAAACTATATCAGGAAATATTCACATTACTTTATTTATTTATTTTTGTTTTATGTTTTACTGATGGGTTGGTCACAACCCCAAAGGTGAGCCATTAGCCTCCCCAAGGGTTCATGAACCCTTTTGTTGTGGCTGCATCCCACTAGGGTCAAACCCTCTTGGGCAGTCATTGCTACGGATTCACTTCTTTATTTATTTATTTTTCTATTAAATAAACATCATAGTAAGAAATTAAGAATATATATTTATAGGATTTGAGTGATTCAATTTTGTAGAAAAATATATTTATCTATTTCAAATATTTTAATAGGGAAAACTCATTTCACTTTTCACATAAAATCCATAATATTGTTTGGAGCAAGTATAGTTTACAATATTTTTGAAAACAAAGCAACAAATGAAATGCATTTTTAGATCCAAAATAAATTCTACCATATATTTAGGTTTTAACATGTTAACACTATTAATGTTTCTTATTTAACAATTTCTAAAGCAAAGCATAAACAAAATTTTATTTCTCCTTCCTTTGAATACATATGTATGTATAGTATAATTAATGGAAAATATTGAGTACTAAGGGTTCATTTCACCATTTCTTACAAGGGTATTTATATTATCTAAAATTTGATATTAAAATTCAATCATATTATCAATTTCTTTATTCCTATTACCTTTTACAAAGAGTATTAATGCATATTTATACACATACTTCAAGATCACATAATAGTGAAGCAACGAAAATGGAGCAAAAATTCTATCTATAACTTTATATCCCTATCTACCAAACAACCAATGGGAAAAAATATCTTCACCCAACCTTATGGTATCATCAAGCCATGAAAGGTTCTAGCCAACCACCAAGCCAAGAGAACCAATTAGGACTCTAATAAAATTCATATACATAGATATGGGAACACACATAGTCAAGCTTCTGCATACATCCACACACAAAAGTAACAACCCAATTAATTTGTTAAAATACAAAGAAATAAAAACCAACACAACAATATAGGTTTCTAATAATTCTAATAGAACATTACATGCTTAGGTAAAGAAAAAGAATACTCAAGAAACACACACCATATTTCACACACTCATCACATGATTTACTAAAATAAAATATGAAACAATACCAAAGAAATTTATAGATAAGAGATCCTACCTCTCAAAATAGAAAAATAAGCCATGAAAATTATGAATCAACCCTCTCCTTTATCAACTCTTCTTTCTCCATAACCTATTTTTGTCAACATTATTTTCCAAAAAAGACTCCCCTAATAAGAATGAATATATTTATTTTCAAGAATCTCTCAAAGTATGCTTCCAAACAACCTTAAACCACATCTCACACCCTTCCTCAAATTCCCTAACCCTAGGTACTTGGGTTGGGGTTTCAAAAATGACCTAACACCACAATTTTTTCCTTTTTTACACCTAATAAATGTTGCACATATGTTGCCTTTGGTTCTCATTGATGTCAGCACCTAGTTTTGTGGTTGTCATTGATGTTGTTGATGTTGTGTTTGTTGCACATATGTTAAGGTTTCCATTGATGTGTTGTTGTTCATGGTTGGATTCCATGCCTTATTTTATTTCAATTCATGTAGTATTGAGTGTGTTTCTATTAGCAAAAGAGATATTATGATGATATATTAAAATGAGAATTAGAAGTATCGTTGATATTGGGTAAATTTTTTTGATGGTCTTGAGCATGTTGTGTTCTCTCTTATTGTCCCTAAGGAATCATGTGTTGTTTCAAGAAGGATCTGGTCTCTGGATGTTAGTGAAGGTTTATGCTGTGGGAAGTTACCTTAAAGACTATTTGGGAGAATGCATCACATTCCTCCACTATTAATGATGTGGTCTTGCAGTTTCAAAATTAGTGTCTCTATTTTGTGGATATTGCACTCCTATCTTTTCAGATCTCCAATGTTGTTGAGGAGGTCTCTATAGTGTGTTGTAGTCTTGTTGCTTCTTTGGACTAGTCTAGAAAATAATTTGTTGCAAGAATGAGTAGTTAGTTTTTTCATTGATATCAATAGGATTATGTTTGTGTTGTCATTGATGTCAACTAGTGATGGTTGTGATGGTTGAGAAGTTGTGATGCTTTGATTAGTTTCATTATGTTATCATTAGTAAGTGCTACTAATGTCAACCTCTAGTGTTTCTTGGATAAGATTATATTTGTGAATATTTGGTTGTAGTTGGTTTGGTGGTGATGAGGAAGTGTTGAAGAATATGAGAATGTGTTTATGGTGCTTGGTTTCTGATGAGTCTAAATTATGCTCATTATTTGAGTGTCATGATGTATTTTTGAAAACCTTTACTCTTTCTAATGGTTGTTTTAAACTCTATGGTTATAAACTTTTTTATATTAAATGGGTAGTATTATGTGACAATGCATTCCTATAATCTTGCAGCTTAATATTTCCATATGACTATATTCATGGCCCTGTTTAATCTCCCGATTGACTGATATGATACATGTAGTTTCTGGATAGATGAGATAAATTTAATGTGTGTGATTAATGATAAAGTATCGTGTTATTATGCTTTCTTTCGCATTTTATGCCATGTGTCCTGCAGGTTGTTGGAGATAGTATGAACAAGTCAATACGCAACAAACCTCGGCTCTAAAGTAATCATTTTATCACGGCGCTAGGCATGTTGTTCTTGCGACGACGCTTTGCCTGGGTCATCAGGAGGAGATCTAGAAGGAGTGGAGCTCTAGATTCTTTCTGAATTAGTTGGATGGATACACTTTCATTTATGAAAAGCAGTTCCTCAAAATTTGGAAGCATCTACATCCACATCTTTCTCTGGTAGTTAGTTAGTTAGTTGTTTTCTCTTTAAATATATGTTTCCTCCTGCATGAGAAACGAGATGATAGAGAAGAGATTAGATTAGAGAATAGAGATAGAACAGAGTGTAGTAAGACTATTGATATAATGAAAAATAGAGCTTTGTATTAAGTTTTCTTACAAGTAAAACAGTCATGTATGTGATTTCGAGTTCATAAATAAAAAGCCAATGACATTTTGAGTTCAGCTCTTGTTTAATTTAGTTGATGCTTGCTAAGGGGGCCCACTTAGCAAGTATCTGTAGTTATCTGTTTTCTTTCTGTTGTTTATCTGTTATAATTTCATTTCAGTAAGTCTTGATGCAAACTCAGTCTTAAAACTATTCTTGCAGCATAAGGAATCCATCCATGTGTCTGTTCTTGCAGCATAAGGCCAATTTATGGTTTATTTTCCTAGTAATGGTTATCGTGATTCCTGCTTTAGTGAAGTGATGCTTGAGTTAGTAAGAATTTATTTTATGTTCCTACATTAGAGTTAGAATTCCTTTCAAGTATTTATTTCCAATAGGTTGTGACTAAAATCGGTTCTTAGTGCACATACAGTGCCGCTCCATTTCAAGTATACGTTCCCTGGTTTGACAAGTAAATGAACAACCATGAGAAGATGTTAGCCACCTGTTGGAATGTCCAATTCCCAGGTTAGGATTTTTCATGACTTTTATATCCTTTTTTTGGGCACAACCATTTTTGGTGCCGTTGTCGGGGATGGTGTCAAGCTAAGAACCTGTCATAGTCATTTTTAGCAGTAGTTTAGTGTATTTATCTAGGAATTTTTGAATCCCTCCATTTTCAGTTGAGTCTGCTACATGCATAGAAGAAGAGATGCTCTAGGGAGATTCTTACCAAACCTTTCCTTCCTTGATAATGATTTTGAAGCAACATATAATCTATTTGAGGAAGAAGGAAACCAAGATATCAATCCATTTGCTGAAGACCCACTTCCTAAATTTTCCTTTGATCTTGCTGACAAGGAAACCCAGGAAAATTCATTTGCTCTGATACTTCATCAAATAGCTATGGCACAAAATCCACCTAATCAACCTCCTACTTTTGAATTCCCTATTATTTCCCAACAAGATAATGATAACCTCAAAAATATTCCTTCTTCATTACTTCCCAAATTCTATGGACTAGTTACTGAGGACCCAAACACTTTCTTGTTTGAGTTTGACATCCTTTGTCAAAGTTATGATTATACCACAGATGCTCATAAGCTGAAGTTGTTTCCTGCTACTTTGAAGGAGGGTGCTTTAAGATGGTTCATGAGTTTGGGGAGCAATGCTGTTGATAGTTGGGCATGCATGCAAACTAAGTTTCTTGAGAAATATAAGGAATATTGCAAAAGTGGTAATAAGGGTGATGATATATTTTGAATTCAACAGAAGGAGGATGAAAGCTTGGAAGACTATGTCTCAAGGTTTTTGTTTTCCTTGAAGAAGAATTCAGCCCATACTCTCAATGAAGAATCTCATAAATTACTTTTTCTAAGGGGAATCAATGATTCATGTATTGATGCTCTAGATCTAATGGGAGGAGGAGACATAACCCAAGTGCCTTGGGATGATATTAAGGGCATATGTTGCAATTACTCTTGAGCAAGTGTCAAAAAGGGAAGAGGTCAGCAGGCCACAATGGGAAAATCTTCTAATAATGGAGTTTCACAGATGGAGATTTCAAACATGTTGTCTAATTTCAAGCATGATATCATAAATAATATGGCTACGTAGTTGGATACTATGCAAGATCGAAAGAAACATGAGGAAGCAGAAGCAATATTGGCTGAGTTCTGTCCTCATTGTTGACAAAAGAAGCGTGACTGCAAATGTAAGATGGTGGCTAATATGGAGGCTAGGAAATTACCTATTGACTTTAAAGTAGTAGAAGGTGATGATGACCAGGTATTCTACGTTGCACAAAGGTGTCCATGGGCTCAAAGACAAGGTATGCCTCAAGACCCTCTAAATTTTGGTAATCCTTACTCTAATTATAGTAACCAATGGCAGCCTACATATGGCCCATCACCATCATGGAATACCTCTCAGCCACATTGGCCTAGCTATCCAAATTCACAATGGGCTCCACCCCAAGGTAACTGGCAACAAAATCCTCAGTGGAGAAGCTCTCAGCAATGGCAGAACCAATCCCTCGGATTTCTGCAGCCACAGCAGCCGCAACCTTCAGCTCTTATGCCACCTCCTGCAGCATCTCCTACAAATACTGGCCCTCCAAAACCAATGCCTATGCCTGCTCAGCCATTGCCAAATCCTAATAATAAGCAGTAGCAATAGTAGCCTATATATTTTGCAGAAGCTAATCAGTATCCAGCCTATGCCCTAAATATCAATGATATCCATCTCAGGTCCGAAACTACCCTACCTGCTCCACAGCCACCAATAATTACTGAAATACAAGATCCTCCCTCTGTTGAAAAACTGACTAGTCCTGCAGAATAGATACCTATATCACAAAATTCCCCTAAAAAGCCTGTCCTACAGTATCCAGTAAAACCACCTTTTCCTCAGAGATTGGAAGACACTACATCCAAGTCCATGGAAGAGCCTACCTTTGATATTTTGGATCAGCTAAAGAATGTACATATCCAAATTCCCCTCTTTCAAGCCATAAAAGATGTACCAATTTATGGAAAAGCCATTAAGGAGGCCTGTTTAAAGAAACCTGGAAGGAAGAAAAAGGATCCCCAAACCATCCATGTTCTTGGAAAATTGGTAGATATTATGTTAGAGAAGATAGTCATGCCAAAATATGGTGACCCTGGAAGTCCTGTGGTACAAGTCAATATTAATGGTCGGATGGTAAAGAATTTTTTGATTGACCTAGGTGCCGCCATTAATGTAATGACAAAACATACTATGGAGTATTTGAATATCCTAACCAATAGGTCTACACCCACCGTCCTATAGCTTGCTGACAGCTCCACTGTAACACCTGACAGCCTGGTGGAAGATATAATTGTCAATCTTGAATCATGGGAATACCACGCTGATTGCACTATATTATCCACTAAGGAAACTTTGGGGGGATATCCTATCATCCTAGGTAGACCATGGTTAGCCACAGCTGATGCCTTTATAGGATGTCGTTCAGGAGACATGACAATCTCTGATGCTTAGTCAACAAAGAAATTGG
Organism: Sequoiadendron giganteum; assembly: GCA_007115665.2. Lineage (NCBI taxonomy): Eukaryota > Viridiplantae > Streptophyta > Pinopsida > Cupressales > Cupressaceae > Sequoiadendron > Sequoiadendron giganteum. The sequence goes on from CM021100.1 coordinate 216,189,589, forward strand.
CTTTATACCCACCTACCCAGCCTCAGCCAGACTTAGGAGAAGAAGTAGAAGATGTCAACTCATTGGCCTAGTTAATTATGTTGCAAATTGATCCATTTTCCCAACTTTAGAGTGAAGATGATTTGCCTTTCCAAGTTTTGCAGTCAAAATCTGATATGAGTAACCCATCAGAGCCCAATAATTGTTCTCAACAATCTTTCCTGCAGCAACTGAGTCTTGAGAGCCTACCATTTAAAATACCTGTTGTTTATTAACATTTGCTTCTACAGGAGATACATACACCACCTTTGTCAGTTGATTCCATGAATGATCTCACCAATCAAATTGAGCTATCTCTAGGCCATTATCTGAATATCAACAACTAGCTCCCTAAAGTTCAACAAACTTCCCTAGTCACAATGTTGCAAGATCAACACAATGCTTTTGCATGGGACTATGGGGATATGAAGGGAATAGATCCCCAACTTTGTACTCATAGGATCTATATTAAGGAAGATTGTTCACCTGTTAGGCAGCCTCAGAGAAGGATAAACCCAACACTTAGGAAAATAGTTAAGAATGAACTCCAAAAAAAGCTTGATGTTGGTTTTATCTACCCTATTTTAGACAGTCAATGGGTATCTCCATTGGTGATTGTTCCTAAAAAAGGTGGCAAGTGGCGAGTTTGTGTTGATTATAGGGAGCTGAATATTGCCACTAAAAAGGATCACTTTCCACTGCCATTTGTTGATCAAGTATTAGACTCATTGTCTGGAAAAAGGTATTTCTCATTTTTAGATGGATATAGTGGGTATAATCAAATTAAAACTACCCCTGGAGATCAGGATAAAACAAATTTTACTTGTCCAGAAGGGACATTTTCTTTCTCTATCCTACATTTTGGCCTGTGTAATGCTCCCGCCACATTTCAAAGAGCAGTAATTAACATTTTTGCTGATATTTATCATGATTCTATGGAGATCTACATGGATGAATTCACCACTTATGGAGTAACTTATGAAGAGGCATTATCAAATTTGGAGAAAGTACTGAAAAAATGTAAGGAGCATAATTTATCTTTAAATAGTGAAAAGTGTTTTATGATGATGCAAGAGGGAATTGTTTTAGGCCATCATATCTCTCCAGCTGGAATTTAGGTTGAACTTGCAAAAATAGAAATTATTCTAACCTTGCCACCACGTATGAAACAAAAGGATGTTAGAAGCTTCTTAGGACATGTTGGATATTATAGAAGGTTCATCAAATATTTCAGCAAAATAGCCAGTCCATTGTGTGCCTTATTGACTAAAGATTCAAAATTTCATTGGACTGAGGCCTGTGACAAATCTTTCCTGTAGCTTAAATACTTACTTACTAAAGCACCTGTTCTCTAAGGAATAAAGTGGAGTCTGCCTTTTCATATACACACTAATGCTTCTGATTATGTCATAGGGGCGGTATTAGGACAAAAGGAGAATTCTATAGAGCATGCCATCTATTTCATCAGCAAAAATCTTGAAGGACCAGAATTGAACTATACTATCACAGAAAAATAATTGCTAGCCATTGTCTATGCTCTAAACAAGTTTCAACATTATGTCACTGGTTACCAAATATTTGTTCACACAGATCATGCAGCAATCAAGTACCTTATGAATAAACCTACCATAGCTGGTAGATTAGCAAGGTGGCTACTATTATTGCAGGAATTTGATATCATAGTTATTGATAAGCCAGGCAGGGCCAATGTGGTGGCTGATTTCTTATCAAGACTTCAACTAGCCTCACCTGCCACATCCAAAATAATTGATGATAGATTTCCTGATGAACATCTATTTTCTATTGCTGCTAAAAATCCATGGTATGCAGATATTGCAAATTACCTGGCAGCCAGCAAAATACTAGCTCACTTCTCCCCAAAGGATAGAAGGTTGTTGATTGAGAAAAGTTTTAACTTTTCAGGATTTCAGATTGTTTGTTTTATACAGGGCCTGACCAAGTCATGGGAAGGTGTGTCAGAGAAGATGAGACATATGACATTCTGCATGATTGTCATGATGAGCCATGCGGTGGGCACTTTGCATTTAAAATAACATCAATGAAAGTGCTTAATACAGGGTACTACTTGCCCACACTACACAAGGATGTAGTAGCCTACACAAGGAAATGTGATAGATGTCAAAGAATGGGGAGACCAATGAATTCTGATGAAATGCCATTGCATCCAAAAGTTGTGGTTACTCCCTTTGATAAGTGGGGGATGGATTTTATTGGGCCAATTGATCCTCCATCTAATGGTAAGTCATACATTTTAGTTTGTACTGATTATGTGACAAAATGGGTGGAAGTAAAGGCAATGAAACATGCATGAGACAACAAGGTTGCTGAGTTCCTTTATGAACAAATCTTCACTAGATTTGGAGTTCTGAGAGAAATTGTTATTGACCAAGGAGCTCAATTCACTTCAAACCTGATCATAGCCTTGATGAGTGACTATAAGATCAGGCACAGGAAATCAAGTCCTTATCACCCTCAAGCCAATGGTTAGCCAGAGGTAACTAACAGAGAACTGGAAGCCATCATTACAAAAATAGTCCAATTACACAAGAAAGACTGGAGCAGTCATCTTCCAGAAGCAGTCTGGGCCTACAGAACGACATGGAAAACAACTACGGGGTTTACCCCTTTTGAGTTACTTTATGGAAAAACTGCCATGTTTCCAATTGAGTTTGAACATAAGACTCTAAGGACTGCTCTTCAATTGCACATTGATCTTTCTGAAGCTCAAAAGGAATGGGTCCTCCAGTTGAATGCATTAGATGAGATGCAGAAGTCTGCCCTGCAACATACAAAAGCAATACAATAGTAAAGGAAACAATGGCATGACCACAATATCCGCACAAAATAATTCTCTGTTGGTGATTAGGCCCTACTCTACGACTCCAAGTATAAAGAAAATCAAGGAAAGCTTACAACAAGGTGGCTAGGTCCATATGAAATTGAAAATGTATTTGATAATGGTTCGGTACAGTTAGCAACAATTGATCTTGCCCGCTTCAAACTGTTGGTTAATGGACACCGTCTTTAGTTGTACCATAAGCCAGCTTCAAAAGCAGAATTCATGCAGCAGTTTGTTTCCCTTGCAACTAGTGATCTTCATGTAGCAAAGGGCTTTGGTCCTCTTCCTACAACATCTCTTTGAAATTATGTAGAACCTCCATAATAAAGGTTTTCTTTTCACGAAAACCAATTTCTCCATCTCATCCATCACCATCCATCATTTCACCTTTCTCGTCTACATCACCCATCCATGTCATCCATTTTACCGTACCGCCACCATTCATTATCTCTTTTCAAAGCAGTAATTTTCGGCTGTGTTGTGATATCTTTCAACATCTGCACGCATTTAAACCAAGGTACGCGATATTCTTTTTGTTGGTCACATCATTCAATTATTTTATTTATTCATTTATTGCCAGTTCCTAGCCTATCCCTTTACACATGTGAGGACTCATGTTAAATCTTAAGTAGGGGGCGGGGATTGTTTGTTTCAAACTTTGTTCTTTTGCCAATGCCACGTTTGATAAAACAATTATTTTTTTGTTGTACTTCCCGAGAATGAATGAGAGTGAATGCATGCTTTTTCCTTGTCAGCAAGTGAACTACTTAATTAGGTAGTATCTAAAAATCATTGCATGCAATTCTCTGTTATATCATTTTTTTTGGCAAACAAACTAAAAAGGAAAGAAACATTGCAGGAAAAAAGTGTTTTTCAAAATTCTCAGAAGAGGTTAAGTTCAGGGTTTTATTGAAGAGTTAGTTTTTGAAGATGGGTGGTCAGCTGGTTAGACATGAGCTAGCGGTTCATGAAGTTTTGACACAGGACCCTCAAATGGTTCAATAATTTAGTAATTGTGGGTGGTTGAACTACTTTCTAAGGATAACTTCCTTTAACGAAGAGGCTGCAGGTGAGTTCTTAAGAACACTTTATGAAGGAGAAGCTATAGTATGGGGCTTAATGGTAGCAGTGACAAAGGAACGAATAGCTGAAGTAAGAGGAATTCCTACAATTGGAGAAAATTTTTCTTCAAGAAGGGATGTCATCTCTGCCAGGGCAGAATTTACATTGCCAATTGATGGACCTTTGGAAGTTTCAAAGTAGGGATGTAAAAGGGTGTCGCTACCTTACCCATATTCAGAATATGCATCCTTTATAATCAAGTACTTAACTTGTGAAGGGCGTTTCTCCTATCTACATTCTTACCATTTTAAGGTCTTAATTCATATAAGGCATGGATTAGTTATGAATGTCCCAAATTTCTTGTCGAATCTTTTAGAGCATAGTGCCTATGAAACCCAAAAAGGAAAAGATAATTTTGCTACAAATCATGGCCTTATTAAACTTTTGATTGAGCGTTCACAAAGAGAGGTATCACCTCTCTCTTGGCATGAATTTATTGCCCAAAAGGGTTTGCAACCTCCGCGACCTCCTAGAGCACTCCCTGCACAGCCCAGGAAAAGAAAAATTAGAATAGAATCCACGAGTAGTGAGGCTGAGCAAGAATCATCTGCTCCTGCAACATCTAGTCCTACAACCTTCATAACTGAGCCCTCTACTCAAGTACAAACAAGATCTTCTATTAGGAAAGAAAAGGGGAAAATAAAAGAAGGAGAGTCATCTAGAACTGAGCAAACCCTTGAATCAAGCCCTAGCATTCAAAAGCAAAAATGCTCTCCTCAGTCTTTTCCTGCAACAACTCCTGTTACCATCACTGCTTCCCCATCTCCTTCTCCTACCGAGTATGAATCTTCTAGACAGACTAAAAAGAGGAAAGCTACAAAAGAACATCATACACTTGTTACATTGCCAACAAGGATTTCACCAAGAAAATGAAGTAGAGTCACTTCAACCTCCAGTCAACCAGAAATTATAGTTATTTCTGAAGGATCAGAGGAAGTCAGAAATGATGATTCCCAGAGTATACCAGAAAATATTCCACAGAATTCAATTGATATTCTTGAAGAACTGCAAAATGAGAGAGTGGAGGTTGGGGAGATTCAACATGATGGAAGTAACAAAAAGAGGATGCCAAGTCTTGATGACTTGGTTGAGGCAGTTGAAAAAGTCTCCAAGGAAGCTCAGTCTCCTCCTAGGCAGTAACAAGAGTCTATACTATAGCAAAATGAGGAACAATTTGAATAGACTAAAACCTTCAATGAAGCACCATTGTCCTCTAAATCATGTCGGGCATTGGTTCTTTATAAAAGGACATTATTGATTGAGTACTTAGAATAACTTCACAAAACTTGGAGACCTATCACATTTCAGACCTTGAGTTTTTGCCATTTGGCTAAAACTCAAATGCAAAAAAGTCTGTGGGAAGAAGAGAGGAAGAAATTGAAAAAAGAGATTGAAAGGCAAAAGTAGGAAATTGAAGACATGAAGGAAAAGATGAATGAGATGATGAAGGTGGCCGAAAAAATAATGGAATGCAGACCCCCACCAAGAGTGTATGCCATGTGCCTAAAAGAACAATTTCTTTGGTTTCAATTAATGAGGATTTCCAAGAATCTAGACCCCGACATTCATACAACCAAAGAATTTTATGATGCATACCAGGGAGCACCAGATTGGTTGAGGAATTCATTGTGTGAATTTTACATGCATGGTTTGCTCATTCCAATAGAAACAGAGTGGAATCCTCTCCTTTACATAGGTGATATTCATTTGAGATCACTTATGTCCTGGGCAGCAAATGAAATTAATTATGGAAGGAAATTAGAAGAATATGAGGAATTTGAAAGAAAAGAGCCTATCCCCTTGAGACCTAAAAGTTCAGATCCTTGAACTGTCCTAAAAACCTGGCTCACAGTTACATATGGATGTTATGATCTTGCAACAAGGGTAAAAATATTTGATCTTAGGAGGCAAGTATATGATGAGTTTAAAGGTCAACCATATTCATTTTGGAAGCTCTCCTCTACCAGGGCTAAAGCAAGATGGGATAAGTTAACGGTTGGTCTAAGGAGGTCCAAACCCAATAGCCCCCTAAATCTTATAGCAGCCATCAGAAAGGCAGAAAGATATACCCAGCTGGGTCTCCAACAGAGGTTTGAACTATGGTTTCCATTGACATTTCACCCCCCTATTTTACTATGGCCATTGTATCCTTACCAAGCCATAAATATTGATGAAACTAGTGAAGCTCGCAGGTATGAAAGGTTGCAGAAAAATAGAGGCTTTTACTACAAGTTTGGAACTGTAATGCAAGGCCATACTACTGCTACCGATTTCAGGGAAACAACTAGGAAGGTTAATGTTGGAGGACCAGCATTAGCATAAGTAGGGGGCAAATGATGAGTCTAAATTATGCTCATTATTTGAGTGTCATGATCTATTTTTGAAAACCTTTACTCTTTCTAATGGTTGTTTTAAACTCTATGGTTATAAATTTTTTTATGTTAAATGGGTAGTATTTTGTGACAATGCATTCCTATAATCCTACAGCTTAATATCTCCATATGACTATATTCATGGCCCTCTTTAATCTCCTGGTTGACTGATATGATACGTGTAGTTTTTGGATAGATGAGATAAATTTAATGTGTGTGATTAATGATAAAGTATCGTACTATTATGCTTTCTTTCACCTTTTATGCCATGTGTCCTGCAGGTTGTTGGAGATAGTATGAACAAGTCAATACGCAACAAAACTCAGCTTTGAAGTAAAGATCATTTTATCAGGGCGCCAGGCATGTTCTTGCGACGATGATTTGCTCGAGTCATCGGGAGGAGATCTAAATGATCAATAAATCTAGAAGGAGTGGAGTGTTGGATTCTTTCTGAATTAGTTGAATGGATACACTTTCATTTATGAAAAGCCGTTCCTCAGAATTTGGAAGCATCTACGTCCACATCTTTCTCTGGTAGTTAGTTAGTTAGCTATTTTCTCTTTAAATATATGTTTCCTCCTACGTGAGAAATGAGATGATAGAGAAGAGATTAGATTAGAGAATAGAGATAGAACAGAGTGTAGTAAGACTACTGATATAATGAAAAATAGAGCTTTGTATTAAGTTTTCTTACAAGTAAAATAGTCATGTATGTGATTTCGAGTTCATGAATAAAAAGCCAATGACATTTTGAGTTCAACTCTTGTTTAATTTAGTTGATGCTTGCTAAGGGGGCCCACTTAGCAAGTATCTATAGTTAGCTATTTGCTTTTTGTTGTTTATCTATTATAATTTCATTCCAGTAAGTCTTGATGCAAATTCAGTCTTAAAACTATTCTTGCAGCATAAGGAATCCATCCCTATGTTTGTTCCTGCAGCATAAGGCCAGTGTATGGTTTGTTTTCCTAGTAATGGTTATCGTGATTCTTGCTTTAGTGAAGTGATGCTTGAGTTAGTAAGACTTTATTTTATGTTCCTACATTAGAGTTAGAATTCCTTTCAAGTATTTATTTCCAATAGGTTGTGACTAAAATCGGTTCTTAGTGCACATACAGTGCCACTCCATTTCAAGTATATGTTCCCTGGTTTGACAAGTAAATGAACAACCATGAGAAGATGTTAGTCACCTCTGGAATGTCCAATTCCTAGGTTAGGATTTTCTGTGACTTTTATATCCTTTTGTGGGCACAACTAGTTTCTAAGTTCTTTTGAGAAAATGAATAAAAGAGGAAACAATGTGTTGTAGAAGTGTTTTGGCATACAAAGTGGTGTTTTTATTTTTCTCCACATTTCTTCTGTGTTGAAGATATTCTTGTGTATTCTGGATATGTTAATTAGAGGTGTTATTAGATGTTGTATCCAAAATTTCTTGGTCTCGATCGTTGTGTAGAGAAATTTGTGTTCACCAGTGTGTGAACTGTGTATTGTAGTGGTGTCTAGGAGAAATGGTATTACACCACATTTCTTTGCAGTTTATGTTCTAGTCTTATATTTTTGGAAGTGTACTAATAAGGTTCATATCTATCTTCAATTGAATTTTTTCATGGTTTGATGCTCTGCAAGATGATTTCTTGAGTTACAGTGTGTGGAAGTTTATTTGGGTGAATAGGATGAGTTTGTTCTTCAAGTGAAAGTTTTTGTGAAGGGATTTGTTGGATTTCAAGGTGTTTGTGGAATATTCTAGATTGTGTTTAAGTGTTGTGTGTGTTTTTTGATTCATCTTTGGATTTGAGGAAGTGTGTACTTAAATTTGAATGGTTTTTACACAAGTTTGATTGACCTTGGGTGTTTACAATACCTGTAGATTTGCTTCGATGATTGTGGAAGCATGGCATGGTGTATATGTATGATTTGGGTCTAAGTTAAGGTGTGGTGTGGTCTTCCTTGATTCCTTTCCACTTTGGGAATGCTTAGTATTGACCTAATTTCAATTTTGACAGCTGAGGTGTATAGTTGACCTTAGAGTATGTTTTCAAGGTTGAAGAAGGTATAAATAAGTGTTGTGTTGATGTAAGATTAGAGTGTAGTGTGTGTGATATGAATTAAAGAGTTTTAAAGTACAAATTTATGATGTGTTGTCCAAACTTCAATGAGTTATACTATTGGAAGCAGTAAGAAAAAATGTGTCTACAATCTTCAAAAAGGTTGCGAATGTGTGCGTGATGTTATGGTGGATTTTTCATTGAGATGCATTTCTCAGTGTAACATTTTTCTTTTCTTCTTTTCTATAAGCTAGCAATGAGCCCTTCTTTCTTTTGGGTAATGAGCCATTCGACAATGAGTCTTTTGTATCCAATGTTGCAATTACTTTATATTGTCTGTTGATCCTCACTGTGGTTTTTCCCTTCTTGGGTTTTCCACGTAAATTTGGTGTTCTATTATGCATGACATGATGTATTGAAGTTTATGTTATTCTATTTCATTCTAAATCATTCTAATAAATTAAGGGCTAATTAAGTTGTTGTGGATCTTAATGTTTATGAGGGTTTTTAAGTTTTAATGTATAGCTGATTCACCCCCCATCTCAATTGTCTTGTGCATTCAACAATTGGTATCAAAGAAAGGTTTCTTGGAAGAAAGCTTAATCGATTGAGGTAGATTGAAGATGGCGCACAAGAGAGATGCTCCTCTATTTGATGGATTAGTTTATGCATTATGGAAGACAAGGATGGAATTTTTTCTTGTATCCCTTAGATATGGATTTTGGAAGTCTATTGTGGCTAGATACATTGTGCCTACAAATGGTTTTAGTACTGATGATAAGATCAAGGCCTATGAGAATAATGGGAAAGAAAGGTATACTATTTTGAGTGGTCTTTCTAATACTGAACTTGTGAAAGTTATGAATCTTAAAAATGCTAATGAGATATGGAAAAATTTGGAAAACATTTATGAAGGAGATGATAAGGTCAAACAATCTAAGATGAAAAATCTAAAGATCATGTTTGAAAATATGTGAATGTTAGAAGAAAAAAATACAAGATACATGCAGAAAGTGGATGAACTTGTCAATTCCATCAGAAGGCTTGGTGGAAATCTTGAAGATGATGAGGTGGTAAAAAAGGTACCGAGAACTCTACCTAAATCCTATAGTCATAATGCTTCTGCTATTGAGGAATTTCAGAATCTAAATAATTACTCTAGAGATTAGCTACTTGGCCCTTTAACTGCTTTTGAGTTAAGATATTTTGGTTCAAAGCAATGTAAAAGTTGAGACTGCTTTTAAGGTTGGAAAATAAGAAAAGGCTAAATAATCAAATTAGGAGGATCTTGATGATGTTGAAGAAATTTTTTTAAGGAGAATGAAAAATGGTATTGGTAAATACAAAGGTAAGTTACCTTTCAAATGTTTCAGTTGTCAAAACATAGGTCATTATGCTTCAAGATGTCCAAACAAAGCTCTGAATGATAAGAACAAATAAAAAAAGGTAAAAAAATTAAGTTATTATGTTAGAGAAGATGCCAGTATATTTGATGATGAATTTGATTCTAGGGATGATGAGGATGGTGAATTCTTGTTCATGGCTATAAAAGTTGAATCTAACTCTGCTAACTTTGATAGATGTGTGAAGGAAAGTGCTCTGGAAGCATGTCATAATGTTGTGGTACTACTTTTCATACTAGAGAGGAGAAGAACTACTAGGTTATTGCTAGTGGATTTTCAAATCATATGACCAGTGACAAAAGTAAGTTTTTTAGACTTGAGAAATATGAAGCTCTGGAAAGGATCCTGGTGCAGGAGCACCTGTTTGATTTCTTGCCTTCAAGAGGCCATTTGTAAATACTTTCTCTATTTTGTGTATTGAGTCTTATAATAAGGTTTATCAAACCATTTTCTAGGTGTTTGAGTCTTAGGAAGTCATATTTTAAGTCATTTGTCAAATAATGTTTAAAGTTGTTCCATATTGTAAAAATTGTAAAAGTTGCTCAAGAAAGTTGTCAAGCAACTTGTCAAAAAATGCCATTAAGGTGTTTTGTCAACAAAATAATTAAAAGGTGGTTGAAAATAGTTGGTTTTGGTTGGAAATGTATAAGTACACCCTTCAAAACTCGAATTGGGGTTGGAGACATTATTTTTGAAGTTTGATGAATGGCAACCTCAAATTTTGTGTGCATTTTCTAATTTTTACATTGTTTCTAGGCTGAAGTTGTGCATTATACGACCTAGTATGGATAAAAATAATGGAGTATCATATATGGATGGAAATATTTCTATGTATAGTTTCCAATTATTTTTGTCTCATTGAATTTTATTAAGTTTTGTGGGAGATATTACTATTTTGGGGAGACTGTCCTATTCTAACAATATTGTGGAGAATTTGTAGTCTGAAAAACATGATAGTATGGATTGTGAATTGCATATTTGATCTAAAAAAAATTGGATTTTATTTCCATGTGAATATAATTTAATTTTATTCAAGTCTCATCAGATTTCATCAAGATTTGAATAAGTTATGATCATTTTAGTGAGGGCAGGTCTGAACCCTACCTAGGATTTGCAGGTTTGGGGAAAATGCAATAACTTTCTTTTCCACCATTGGATATTCATAAAAATTGGAGGAAAGATATGTAACTATGTTTTTGTTCAATCTCACTGGAGCGATTGGCTTGATTATTTTTTTGTGGAAGCTATTAATGATTGTTTGTTGCATTAAATTGTGGGCTTCCATAGTTATATTTCCAATGTGAGATAGAATGACTAATAGCATGTGTTATACAAATATTCCTTTGGATTATTGTTGAAAGTTTTTGAGATATGTTGTTGAATCCTCCTAGCTCTACATCAGATCCCTAAGACTCCTAGGTATGTATAGAAGAATCATTATGAAGATCAGATCATTGGTGACAAAATCAAAGGTGTGTTGACAAGGAGAATAGACATTATGACTGAAGACTAGGTAAACCTATGCTTACTTTATAAATTTAAACCTAAAATAGTGTTTGAAACATTGAAAGATGAATATTGGATTAAGGCTATGGAAGAGGAACTAATATAGATTGAGAAGAATTAGAATTGGAAAATTGTCCCAATACTAGCAAACAAAAATATAATTGGAACTAAGTGGGTATTCTAAAACAAACTAAATGAGAATGGAGAAGTAGTAAGAAACAAGGAAAGGATTGTATGTAAGGGCTACTCACAAGTAGAAGGTGTTGAAATTTTTTATGACAACCCAAGTGGACTTCCCAAGAGCTTCTATGAACTTGCCACATTCAATGGTAAAATTCTTGAAAGTGCTTGGCCAACTTAACGAGAAAGAGCAGCAATGCTAATTCTCCTACACTTCGAACTCTGTAAGATCTAGGAGGGTGTTTCCTAAAATGTGCTATTAACATACAATTTTAAACGATTCGCTTGCACATAGTTAAACAATAGATAGATTCCCATTCATGCTAAAAGGATGAAATCCTTCAAGAAATTGGTTGTTCCTTGGAAAGGCTCGGACCCAACTAACAGAGAATCACAAATACAACTAAAGTAGAATGATATGAAATGTTTGAGTAAAATTTCCTCAAGCCATAACAAAAAACATGAAAGGATAAAATGTGATTAGATTTCCAGTGCCATATCTTAAAGCATAGAGTCAAAAGAGGAAACTAACTGACATGGAAAATTTCATCTTATGCACTTATGATCTATCTGAATCGCATTACAATCCATAGATCTATACCTGAGTTTATTACTTATTTATGAATCCTACATGTTAGCTCGCATGAACTTACTGGTTAACTGAAACATTTAACCAATCCTTTGAACCAGAGCTATAGTTAAACATAATTCACAATAAAGAAAAAATGAAGATCAATGAAAATCATCTTGGATCAATATTTCATTAATAATCCATGCAAAGTATCACAATAGGAGAGAAAATAAACTCCAAAAATTCATGAGCTTGACACAAACATGCTCAAGAACCCCATGATTAACTAAGTTCTCATATCTGACTCAAAACTTTAAAACCTAGACTTACAATTCATACTCTTTGTATCACTAGACTCTTATTTCTCATATTTTGGATAATTCAGCAAACCTTTTTCTCAGCCCAGAAATCCCTTTTATAAAATGAGGGAGCAAAACAAGCTTCAGGCTAGAGAGTACACATGGCCATTTTCTATTGGACACTTAACCCCATAATCAGTTACATTTACATCATTCATTTTGGGAGACGAAAAGGAAAAGACAAGAATAATCATTAGTTGATATGGAGGAAAGAATTCGTCGCTCCAAAGGTCACTCACTTTACACCAAAGGCATCTTTAACCGTTATAGTACTTATTCCACCTCAGCACCCTATACTTGAAGTTGAAAGGAGAATGAATTTTTCAAATATAACTTCTAAGGCCAGACCTGTATTATACATGACCAAGTTGCAATTCTTGACTATAACATTCATAATTCAAGTTCATCAGTGAACACCTTTTTCCATAATTCAAAATCCTCCTCAGAGGGCCACTTGAAAGCCACAACCAAATTGACCTTGTTTTGATAGGGTGCATACTTCACCATTATCAATGTGGCCTTTTTATCAAAGTTTTCTAAGAAAATAATGACAAAATAAAAAATTTCCAATGTATTCTCCAACATGCGAATGTCAGCCTTTTTGCATATCTCATGTGTTTGAGCAGTCATTATATTGTTCATCTGATCCTTCCAAACCTGTAGGGGCTTGACTTCATCCAGACTATGCAAAATATGTGGTAATGGGGTCAAGTCATTTCCATCATATATATCCTTTAACAACTTAATCTTGGACTCCATAGGGGCAACAGATCCCTGAAACTTCTGCTCAACAACTCCCTTGACAAATTGAGATGTTGCTATAACCGTAGGATATTTATCCCCATGTTGTTTTTCCCCTACTGCCATGAATTTTAACTTCTCCATTCTAGGGCTCCATCTATTCAGCAATGGGATGGCCAATTCTCTATCCCTTAGAAATATTTTTAGTGCTTGCAACATTAGGGCATAATTTGCATGAACACTGTTTAGTTTACCTTGGACCCTTCTATTTAAATGTTTCAAAACAGTGTCCACTATCATTGAATTGGTTCTCCCTGCTGCATCCCAGATTTTCCGTACCATCTCCTTATACTCCTCAACCTGATGAATCAGTTTCTCCCTAGAGAGTCCTCCTCCTAGGCTACTAGCCCTCCCAACTGCAATAGGCCCTTGTCCCATATTATATGAAACAATAGCCAAAGAGTGTGCTTGTGCGGAAGGTTGAGACTACTCTACTAGTGGGTCGGAGATAGTGCAACTAGAATTGACTTGCCCTTGAGACCTCATGGTGTCAATTTTTTGCTTCAATAAAGCCAATTTGGCTTCTAACTCTACTACCTTTTGTTGAATCTTATTATATTCAATAATAATGTCATTATATTGGCCTCTCAAAGTATCTCGGTCCTTGGTGAAATCTTCAACAGTTCCCCTAGTGAATTTGGCAATATTTACGACCATATCATCAGCTACCAATGTTGGGGTGTCAACAACTCTCCTCACAACCAAGTGACCACTGAGCTCATATGGTTATGCAATAATTGGTTTTTTTGACCCAGTGGATAGAGACCAGATTGCCAAAGCATCACATTCCTTACTAAAGGCCGATCCTTTAAGTGCTAATGTAGCCTCCTCATTAGTTGCAAGAAGTGGCCTATTGGCCCTTCTTATTGTGTCGAACACTACAGCATCAAGGATATCCCATTCAGGAAGTAGCAATACTCCACTCTTTTGTACCAATGCTTTGCCCTGCTTTGGTGTTATTTCTTTAAAACTTTCCCTCATCTGCAACCCGAATTTAGATTGGATTACCTACTCTGGGAGCTCTGGGTGCAGACTTATCTCTTGTGCCATCTTCTCAGAATATAGTAAGAGATGTGCCCTCCATACAAAGTCTTTGAAAGCATTAGTTTGAATAAAAGATTCATCCATCTTGAACCCTTTGTAGGCTTCCATCCTCAGATCATCATTACTTGTTATTCCTTTGATCTCATTTTTCCCGAACCTCAAAGTAACTGCCCCTGAACTTGATGCAGTGTCAACCGGGTCTTATGGCATCTCTTGATGCATTTCATCTAGATTCACAATAATGTCCTCATCCTCATCACCATCACAGTTGACCACCCTTGTTCTTTCAACCTTTTGCCTCTTTGGTGATGGTGGGAAAGCCTGCTATGAAAACCTCAAAGGAGAATCCAAATCAACAATATTTGGCATTGACTGCCCTGAAGAAGATGGTGCAACATTTTTAGCAACATCTTCAGCTCTACTTCTGCTTCTTCTAGAAAAAACCTTTATCTTATTTTGGGGCTGATAAGTAGGCCTCTCCTCCAATCTTACCTCAGGGTACTCCTCGATAGTTTGTGACTTTCCCCTTTCTTCCACAACCCGGTCATCTTTCAAAATCCCTACCAAACTCTAAAAATTATCAATGGCATACATCGCCCTTCTTAACTCATCTTTGGCACCAGGTATGGGATTGAAACAAGGTATTCTCTCCTACTTACTTTTTACCATTTTAGAGTAGGCAATATACATTACCTTTCTCTCCTCTTGTAAATCCAGATAAAAAATATTTTTGATGATGTCCTCAAGAAAGTAGAAATTGTGGACAAAGGTTCCAGTTTGATGCTTTGCCTTCATTTGAGAGATAAAAGCCTCAGGATCATGATTCCTGGGGCACACATTCTTTAGCCTATAAGGCCTAAGTAATATGTGTAACTCCCTCCATCCTCCCTTTTCCATAAAAAATTGGAAAATGTTGTATACTCAAGGAGAAAGACCCTTTCTTCTATTCAACTGGAAAGTGGAGCTCTTGAGCACATCCCAATTGCCTCATGATTTCCAAAAATCCAATTCTGAGGGGCACCTCCCTTGGCAGAACCTTTGGGTTGACATTGGTGCTGAAAACCTTGAAAATTTTCTTTTTATGATAAGGGATAATCTCTATCGAACTGTGTGTTAAGTTCAATTCAAGTCTCCTCTCCATAGGCCTCAAGAAATCATGAATTTCCTTTGGAATCCTTGGGGGATCATGAACCAGAGCCTTCCTTAACTTGGATCCAAAGACATTATGGAATGTTACATAATCAAACTTGTGATCATGCATGTCATGGATCCTAGTCCAATATTGGATAGGCATTTCAATACTACCTTCCTTCTTTAATTCCAGATCCTTTTCAAACACAACCTGACCCCTATATAGAAACATGTGGATTAACAGGAAAAACCACTTGAGTCCAACCCAATTCTTCCCCTCCTTTAGGGCCACCAGACTCGAGTGCATTTTCTCTACTAGCTAAGTGGAAAAATCATACACCACATTGAAACCTAGATGCTGGAGATTTATAGCCATATACATAATATCGGTAGGCAAGGTTGTCTTTAAACTGACTCCCGGAACTTGACATAAAGCACAAATGGTCTTCTTGAAATAATTGGAGAAATAGTCCACAGGAAAAGGTTCCGGCTCATTTATGCTGATCACTACCTTCTTCTGATTCTTTCCTCTTCCCAAGACAACCAAATGAGGTACCCAAAGGGATGTTCTGAAAAAACCCTTAGTATTTCTATACTCTTCTCTAAAAACCTCCAAGTTGACAAGAACCATATCTTAACTCCATTCGTACAAACCAAAAATCTCAGTGATTTCTTCTCTGGTTATCTTAATCATTTCTACAGCAGCATGTTTTTGACAATTCGGGCCACAAGGTCATATCTCATAGAAACATCCTTTAAAAGATCTAAATCTAAGTAGACATTAGGCACCACCAACTTACCCAAGTCCAACATCCACGGGTTACACAAACGGACCGAAAAAATCATGTTCCCAAACCAATTGGAGAACAATTGCCACCCGGTATATGGTAACTCAGCATATGGAATTGCACACTGCTTATCTGTTAACCCTTTGAAGAGTAAGGGCCCATAGAACAAAACCTTTCCCTCCTGCTTATTTCTATTAGAGGGCTTTAACAGATCAATAACATCTTAGGAGAAAGACCTCATAGTGGTTTCAGAACTAGAACTTTGGGCCTTGGGTTCCATTTATATCAGATAGATAATAACTCGAGCTAGGGTTTTCTTATTTTCAAATGGAAAGAAATTATAATTTCCCTCCTATAGCCTTAAATGGAAAATACTTCACAATTCTAGAGTCCCCAACAATTATCTAGACAAGCCTTTAAAGAAAATCTATTCAAATAATTCTTTAGGAACAGAACAGGAAACAATCTCTAATTGTTCATCAAGCAACCATAAAATATTCTAAAATCACAAGAAATGGCATATGTGCTACTTATAATTTCACTTGCATAACATCAAAGGCAGTGAGACTGGAAAATTGGAATGGCTTGCTTCACTTGGCACCAGGCGATTCTTCTTTAGCGTAGAGATACAACACGAAAATAGAAATTTGCTGATCTTTTAGCATTTAATCATGGGCATAGAGTTGAACTCAAATATTACTATTCACTCGCATGAGATAAAATGGCTATGGTACAATACCATCCTATTTCAAATGCCAACCGTTGATCATAAACAATGAAGGCCAGAAGAATGGCCCGGATCGGGTCAAAATGGTTTGAAAATGCCACGTCTACTTCACCAGTTTTTAGGCGGACAGGAAAACATCTACCAAACACCACCTTAGCATGGAATGGGTCCCACCCCACTTGTCTATCATACAAAATTGGCATCCACACGTCAAAATTTTGCACAGCTCACAACATTATTAAAACTGAAGTTTTAATTACGCGAGGTCAGTGAGGAACGACCATGATGCGTTGGTAAGGAAACAACTATTAGCACCGGCATCCATCATCAGTCCGTGAACAAAAGGTAGTCCCCACACTCATATGCGATAGGTGGTGGCATCTCACACGCCTCGCATAACTTTTGATAACGTGAGCAAGAGACCCTGCAAGGTCTGTGATAAACGACCACGATGCAGGTCACTCCATTTGATGACTACGTAATCTGCACATGCAAAAAGGTTATCTATAAAAGGGGGACTAACTAGGTGGATGGGGAAAGGACCCTCGAGGCCAAAATATTTTTTAGAAATTAATCTAAAACATTTATCAACCCTACACTAAGGTAAATAGAAAATAGTTAGACATAAGAGATCGATAGGACAACTAAAGAGGGGCCGGTAAAGTCATGACCCAAAGGGGTTAAAACTACACTTAATCGACTGACCATCGTTAATGATAAGTCAACATTCGAAAATAAATACCATGACTAGGGCCCATTTGTAAAACCCAAAACCCAACCAATTAGAGCCAAGGATAGAATAAAAATGTACCACACAAAGGGGGAGAAATTAAAAGCTCCACTAGTGGCTCTGACTGGGGATGTACCCCCCTTGTGGGCATAGAAAGATCTTAGAATCTATGGTTACATAGACCAAATACAAAGAGAACCAAAACCAAGGACTTGTCTGGACAGGACAAGAAAACAAAAAGTAAAGAAAAACAAAAACAACAAACCTATATACACTATTTACAGGATTGCACAATGTACATGGAAAGAGAGATATTTCAAGAATTGTCCATGTATTGGCAGTTCAAGAACTTCACTTGTAAGTGACTATAAGAAATATGAATCTTCTCCATGAGTATCCATAACAATATATGGGCCTAGCCAAAGGGGGTCAAACTTTCCATGCTTTCCCTTATCTTTGGATCTAGCATTCCAGAGCAACACCATTGTTCCAACATCAAAATTTCTTTCAATTGCCTTTTTGTCATAAAGGTGATTTACCTGAAGCTGCAGCCTTTCATTTCTCTTATGAGCTTCTCTTCTAGTTTCATCCAATTGGTTCAATTCTTCCATTCTGTTCCATCTCATCACACACATCATCATCATACTCTTGGACAAACTCGTACATCTTCAACAAGTTATTTTGAGGAATACGTGTATGCACCCTGTAGACTAAGTTAAAAGGTGAATGACCAATTTCCTTCTTAACAGTTGTCTTGTTAGCCCATAGTGCTACTTTTAACTTTGAATCCCAAGCCTTTTGTTCTTCTTGATCACGCGCTTAATAATCTTCATCAGGCTCTTATTACTAAATTCTACCTGTCCATTTCCTTGGGGGTGATAAGGAGAAGAATATGAAATAGTTATACCATACTAATTATAGAAATTGAAAAATTCTTCTGACCTGAAACACATTGCATTGTCTAAGATGATCCTTACGAGTACCCTGAATAGGCTTAAAATATTATTAGTGAAAAAATCAATAACAACTTTACTTGTGGCCCTTCTGGCTGGGATTGCTTCAATCCATTTAGTAAAGTAATCAATTGCTACTAGTATCCATGCATTTCCTCCATTGGATTTTTCAAATATCTCCCCTATGAAATCAATACCCCATTGCTGAAAAGGAGCTGAAACAGATACAGGTCTCAATGAAAAATTGCCAAAAAAATTTAACTTTCCAGCAAACCTCGGACAAGCATCACATTTTTTAACATATCTTTGAGCATCCTTGAACACAATAGGCCACTAGTATCCTTCTCTTAGAATATTATGAGCCATTGTCTTAGCCATGCAATGGCTTCCACAAGCTCCTTTATACATTTTTATCACTAGATCCTCAGCTTGGTCTCCATCCACACATCTGAGTATAATACCTTCAAGGTTCCTCCACTAGAGATCACCATCAACAATGAAATCTAATTTCTCACAGTTTAAGAGTTCTTTTCTTAGTAAGGGGCATGCCTTCAAGGCATTGCATCATCTGTAAATAATCAACAATCCTCTTGTACCAGCCACAAGTTTGCATATCACAAATAGGTGCAATGTTCTATTGCTCTATCTGGTTTATTTGATTTACCTCTAGATTTTCCTCAGCCATTAATTTGGCTAGATCCTGACACTTTACAAGCTTGGTAATTTGTATGTCAATATTAAACTCCTAGATTCTATTTATCCACCTACATCTTCTTCTTGTAGTCTCTTGCTGGGTGAAAATATCTTTAAATGATGTCATTGGTACATATGCCACAACAATTTCTCCCATTAGGTAAGGCTTGAAATTATTAACTACCTTTACCAGAGCATATGCCTACTTTTTAGATATATCATATTTCAATTCTGCAACCTGCAATGATTTACTGAAGAATGCAATTGGCTGCTCAAAGCCATCATTTTTTTTCAGCAACAACACACTAGCTATAGTGTGAAAAGAGGAAAAAGTAAACAACTGGAATGGTTTTGAATAATCAGGCAACTTGAGGATAGGGGCTTGCTTAATTGCATCTTTGATAGCTTGGAAGGCTTTGGATGGTTCCCCTATCCATACTATTTTTTCTCCTTTTTTCAGCATCTTAGATATTGGGCAGACAGTTTCAACAAAATTTGTGACAAACCTTCTTAGAAAATTTATCTGTCCAAATAAATATTGGATGTCCTTTACATTTCTTGGTTGTGTAATTCTGTCAATAGCAGCCACTCTTTCAGGGTCAATCTGAACCCCATCTTTTGAAACAACATGCCCTAGCAGTTTTCCTTCTTTTACCCCGAATGCATATTTTCTAAGATTTAGAGATATCCCATATTCCAAAGCTCTAACAATTTTTTTTTCTAAATGGGCACAATGTTCCTCTTCATTCTTGCTATGGGTAGTAAGATCATCCTAGTAGATTGCAAGGAAGAAATCAACAAAATCTGCAAAAGCTAGATCCATTGCTCTTTGAAATGTTTCTCCAACATTTATTAGTCCAAATGGCATTCTTACATAGATATATGTCCCCCATGGTGTGGTGAACACAGTCTTGAATTGCTCTAACTCCTTGACCATTACTTGGTTATAACCAGAAAATCCATCCATCATTGATAGCAATTCACATCCTCTGACCTTGTGTAGCATAGCCTCCATATTAGGTAAAGGGTAACTGTCTTTTAAAAAAGAAACATTCAGATTCCTAAAGTCGACACACAACCTAATATCCCCATTATTTTTTCTAATAGGTACCAAGTTAGAGACCCAAGATGAGTGCCTAATTGGTTTGATAATTCCTACCTCCCTCAGTTTGTCAAGCTCCTCTTGCATTTTAGGTTGTAGGGCGGGGTTAATTGGTCTTTGTTTTTGCCTGAAAGGC
The DNA here is from genome assembly GCA_007115665.2 of Sequoiadendron giganteum. Taxonomy (NCBI): domain Eukaryota; kingdom Viridiplantae; phylum Streptophyta; class Pinopsida; order Cupressales; family Cupressaceae; genus Sequoiadendron; species Sequoiadendron giganteum. Next base: position 216,210,127 of record CM021100.1, read on the forward strand.
TTGATATCAGGTTTCAATGGGATCTCCTATTGGAATAGGTCCTCCCTATATGCTTTAAGGTCTTCATATGACCAAGCAAAAACATTTCTATATTTTCTAAGTAAGGTAATCAAGATGCTTCTAACATGTGGCTTCATTTTCTTTCCAACATAAACATTCTTAGGAGCACTTTCTGTTCCTAAGTTTATTTCTTCTAGATCATCCTTATGAGATGGTGCTTGCTTAGATTTTGACATGTCAGGACCATCAAATACCCTTTCAAGTGCAACCAAACCCCTAGGGATGGTGTTTGTTTTGAGCTGAATGACTTCATTTCCGAACAGGGTTTCCTTACCATCAATTTCAGTTACAAATGAGCCAAAATCAATTTCCTGGCTCTCATATTGATCCACACAATGTAGGAATTTCAAAATTTATGTGTCATCATCAAACACTTGCCAATTGCAAATATTATCAGGTATTGTAGGCCTGGTTTGTACTTCTATTTGTGAGATTCCACCAAAAGTGATATCATCAAGTCTAACAACAATATTTGCTAATAAGTCAGCCTTAGCATTTTGTCCTCTTTCAACCCATTCGATACCAAAAGCACTAAATCCTTCAATGGTATCCCACACTGCATTTTTGTATTGCCTAAGTCTTTTATCTTTAGCTACAAAGCAGGATCTAATTTGGGAAAAAACTAACTCGGAATCTCCCAAAATTTTAATACTTTAATACCATGCTTTGAATCTATCTTTAGACCGAGTATGAGAGCCTCATACTCAGCAACATTGTTGGTACAAGAAAATTGCAATAGGAAAGAATATTTGAATGTTTTACCTTGTGGGGAAGTAAAGAAAATTCCTACTCCTGAGCCTTCTCTGGAACAAGCTCCATCAAAATGCATTATCCATAAATCCCCTTCTGATGATATTTTCAATACTTCTTTATCAATAGGTGTTGACTGGATATCTTCTTCTGTTTTATCTTCCTCAACACATAATTTTTCTAAATCAGTTTCCATAAAGTTGATTCTGATAGGTTCTGGTGATTCCTCCACATTTTCAATCATGTGAGGGGCTCTCTTCTCCCTATCTACCTTAACATCTTTATGTTCAATAGAAAATGTAGCAGAAGATAGATCACATTGTATTCTCCCACCCATTGAAGCACTCCAAGGCTGGGATAGCAACATGCCATAAGTAGGTGGAATATCCACCACTATAACACTCATGTGTAGCTCTTTCTCAGGAAATGTTGTTAGTCTATATGGAACATCATTTATAATACCTATAACAGGAACTTCTCGAGAATCCATTGCATAGCACTTACCATATGTACTATCCACTTTTAGACACATTGCATGCATTATCTTTACTAGAATCACATTGTTAGATTCTCTCGAGTCGATCATGCAATTTCTCAACATTTTTCCATCAATTATTAAGCTTAAGAAAAATGGATTGACATGATTAGGGTTAGCTATAATAGTAGTTCCCAAGTATATTTGAGGGCTATCTGTGGTAATTTCTTCCACAACTTTTTTCTTTTCTTGCTCCTTTTTTGAATCTATCTGATCAGAAGCCACTTCACCTTTTCTAATTGTAGGAATACCATTGATAAGTGCAATAGTCTTGTCTTTATGTTCATCTATTCACATCATTTATAAGAAAGGAACAATGACCCTTACTTGAGAAAGTACTTGGAACATATCTATTGAAGTATACTTTGGTAAGTCGGGAAAATTTGTGTTTTCAAAAATTACCTTTTCTTTTCCCTTAGAAGTTTCTTCACTAGGAGAGTGTTGGTTACTGTCTTTTTTGTTTTGTAATACAGCTTCACTCTTTGTCTTGGCCTTTTCTACCTTTTTTTCCCATATCCTAGTTCCCTCATTTCCTTAGGCTTTGAATCTACATTCTTGGCCTCCAAAATTGCATTTGGTTTAGCTACATCCTTTTCCTTTATGAACAGACTGCAAGGCTTACCTGAATCACCTGGAATAGTCCTATTTCTCAATTGTATGTTATTCCTTTCCCTAGAAACTAGAGAAACAGTCTATTTTTCAATTTATTCATCGAAAGGTCTTCTCAAAACATTATCATCCACCTCAAATTCATTCACAAAATAGTCATCATTGTCTCCTTCATTCAGAAACACTTGTTGATGGTGTACATAATTTTTTTGTCTCTGAGCATCAACATCCCTGCTAAAAGGCTCATCCTCTGAGGATTAATCATCATAGGCTAGATCGACTGGACCCAAAAACATTAGTCATCGTATCCTGGTCCTAGGGAGACTAGGAATCTCCCTGGTCATCTTGAGATTCCACCATTGATTGTGTTATTGCACACTGTTGTGGAGAGTGTGGCATTCCACATACCTCACACCATGGTAATTTTTTTGTAGCATTCAGAGAATGCTTCTGTAGAGGGTTAGGTGGAACTTGATTGTTTCTCTAATTTCCTTGTAGGGGTTTCCCATTATTCTAGTTAGTATTTTAGGGATAGTCTTGTAACCTGGGGGGCCTTTCATTTCTTTGAAAATGAGACTTGTCATTTTTTACTTGTTTTTGCAATAGGGTAAGGACTTGATCTATCTTGTCATCACCTGCAGTGAGTTTACTAACCTTCTTGGTTTGATTCCTTGTGCCTTTAAAAGCTTTAGGATCTTCTCTTCTTCCCACTTTACCAGAAGCCCTTCTATTATTTTCAATGTTAACTGCCATCTTATATGCCTACCTCAAATTTTGAGGATCCTTATCTCTCAATAAATAGCACATTTTAGCATCATAGGCATTACAATACACGACTAAACATGCGCTTTCATTGGGCCTTAAATATGCAGGAAATCTTGTCATAGTCTTTTGGAAATGAGCATTAAACTTGGTAACCAGTTCATTATGCCCTTTGGTAATGTTATTGAAATTAGTTAATTTAAATCTCAAGTCAGTCTGATCCTTGTATTTTACCCTGAAAACTCTACAAAAAGCATCTCTGGAATCAATAGTAGCATCAAGTAATCCTCTATACCAATCCCTAGCATCTTCAACTAATGACTGCATAAAATACTTCATTGCTACATCATCATCCCAAAGCTCAAAGTCTTCAACAAAGCCTTTAAAAGCATTCAAATTGTCTTCCCCACTAAAAGTATTATTACCAGTGAATTTTGGGAGATGTTTTCATGCATTATCCGAGACTGGATTAGGGTACCCCCTAATATTACCACAACACAATTGTCTATGTCTATCAATTTGGGGTACCCCTCCTCCACATCCATTTCTTGAGGTCCTTTGTTGCTCAATATCTTTCTTGTCATCCCCCCCTTTATCCTTTTCACCACTTCCTTTTTGTCTAGCCTTTGTAGTGCTTCCCTCTTCATTTTCTGAGTAGGAGGTAACAATCTTATGACTACCTCCTCCTCCACCACCTTGGTTACCACTACCCCCCCTTTAGATATTTTCTTTTCAAAATTCTTGTTCAGTGACTCATTCTCGCTATGCCCTAAACTAGAAGCTTGGGGGGTAGGTGAACACATCTTTAGGAAGGCTATCTTTCATGCCATTTCAGCATTAGCAACTTTTATTTCTGCCTTTCTCAGATCAGCCTGTAGCTAATCATTTATTAGTTGCAACCTTAAGAGATCAGGATTTTGTGGGAAATTTAATGACTTGAGGTCAGCTTCAACCCCTTTGTCAGCCATACTATTTACTTTATCACTAGTATTAACAAGGTTTTTATAGTTGAAAAAACTTTTAGAACTTTTCTTAGATTGATCAACATGAGCTTCCCCATGGTCTAGAAAGGTTTTCTTCTTGGATCCAGGAAATGGATCCGAGTTTTTGGTAGATGGTATAGGTGGGGTATATGTGGAAGTAGCAAATATTCCCATTGATATTGTTTCTTTAGGCACTTCACACTCCTTTTCGGCAACTACCTTAGCCACCCTTTCCTCAGAGGATTTTCTCTTAGCTACTTCCTCCCTCATCTTTTCAACTTTCTTCATTTGAGAATTTCTTTCAAGCTCCTTAGCCCGACATCTCTCCAGATATTCTTTCCTTATTTTGTCCCTATTGTCTTCTACCTCTTGCAACCTCCTTTCTTCTTCAATTAGGATTTTCATATCCCTATATATATCCATTTCATTTTCCATTATATCCCCTGCCTCACTTGGACAGGAGTATAATAAGGTTGTTCTGCCTAATCTTACTCTTGAAGAAAAGGTACTTCCTCATTCAAAGAGGTCCCTCATGGTTTGATGTTGTGTCCAATAAAGATGAACATGGTACTAGGTGTTGTGGCTTCTGGGAACTTTTTATCTTGTTCCCAGAAACCCCATCGCTCCTCCTCTTTCTACATATCAGTTTCAATTTCTTGAGTCATTTCAAAAGGGAAGCTACCATGATCCATTTTAGACATAATAACTTCTAAGGAATCTCCACTGATAAAAGCACTATTCATCTCAACATTTAAAGTATGAGAAGAAATAATAGGAGATGAAACAGACTTACTTGGGGTATCATTTACTTTTACCCATTTCTTGTCCTATCCTGGGTCGAGCTCTAGTATTGGCTCGAGATTCTTTTTGCATAGCTTCTAGTCTTCTTCATGGCCTTTGGCGTATGAGGAATTTCCTTTGCACGTTGCTTGTTGTAATTTGTATGAATATTTGAGTTTGAGATATCAGAGTCACCACCCAAAATGTTGCAAATAATGAAGTGATTGCACTTCTCTTTTGCACTCGTGAATTTGGACAAGATTTTAAACATCACCCAACACACTGACAAAGAACACAAGAAAACTAGACACATGTGCTAAACATGACAAATATAGTCACAAAAATAAAACAATTATATTATGACAAATGACTCTGACTATACCAGATCTTCACTTAGAGACTTTTCATTTGATAGTTCCCCAGTAGATTCACAATTTTGTTGGCATTTTTTATGACAACCCAAGCGGACTTCCCAAGAGCTTCTATGAACTTGCCATGTTCAATGGTAAAAGTCTTGAAAGCGCTTGACCAACTTAACGAGAAAGAGCACTAATGCTAATTCTCCTACACTTTGGACACTGTAAGATCCAGGAGGGTGTTCCCTAAAATTTTCTATTAACATACAATTTTAAAAGATTCGCTTGCACATAGTTAAACAACAAATAGATTCCCATTCATGCTAAAATGATGAAATCCTTCAAGAAATTGGTTGTTCCTTGGAAAGGATCGGACCCAACTAACAAAGAATCACAAATACAACTAAAGTAGAATGATATGAAACGTTTGAGTAAAATTTCCTGAAGCCATAACACAAAACATGAAAGGATAAAATGTGATCAGAGTTCTAGTGCCATATCCTAAAGCATGGATTCAAAAGATAAAACTGAACTATAGGAAAAATTTCATCTTAAGCACTTATGATCTATATGAATCACATTGCAATCCATAGATCTATACCTGAGTTTATTACTTCTTTATGAATCCTATTTGTTAGCTTGCATGAACTTACTGGTTAACTGAAGCATTTAATCGATCCTTTGAACTAGAGCTATAGTTAAATGTAATTCACAGTAAAGAACAAATGAAGATCAACGAAAATCATCTTAGATCAATATTTCGTTAATAATCCATGCAAAGTATCACAATAGGAGAGAAAATAAACTCAAAAAATTCACAAGCTTGACACAAAAATGCTCAAGAATCCCATGATTAACTAAGTTCTCATATCTGACTCAAAGTTTTAAAGCTTGGACTTACAATTCATATTCTTTGTATCACTAGACTCTTATTTCTCATATTTTGGATATTTCAGAAGACCTTTTTCTTGGCCCATAATTCCCTTTTATAAAACGAGGGAGAAAAACAAGCTTTAGGCTGAAGAGTACATGCGTCCATTTTCTATTGGACCACTAAACCCATAATCAGTTACATTTACATCATTCATTTTTGGAGAGGAAAAGCAAAAGACAAGAATAATCATTAGTTGATATGGAGGAAAGAAACCGTCACTCCAAAGGCCACTCACTTTACACCAAAGTAATCTTTAACTGTTATAGTAATTATTCCACCTCAGCACCCTATACTTGAAGTCAAAAGAAGAATGCATTTTTCAAATATAACTTCTAAGGCCAAAACTGTATTATACATGACCAAGTTGCCATTCTCGACTATAACATTCATAATTCAAGTTCATCAGTGAATTTTTTTTTCCATAATTCAAAATCCTCCTCGGAGGGCCACTTGAAATCCACAACCTGATCAACCTTGTTTCGATAGGCTGCATACTTCAGCATTATCGATGTGGGCTTTTTATCAAATTTTTCTAAGAAACTAATGACAAAAGACAAATTTTCCAATGTACTCTCCAGCATGCCAATGTCAACATTTTTGCATATGTCATGTGTTTAAGCAGTCATTATATTTTTCATCTGATCCTTCCACACCTACAGGGGCTTGACTTCGTCTTGACTATGCAAAATATGTGGCAATGGGGTCAAGTCCTTTGCATCATATATATCCTTTAAAAACTTAATCTTGGACTCCATAGGGGTAGCAGATCCCTGAAACATCTACTCAAAAAATCCCTTTACAAATTTATATGTTGCTATAACCGTAGGATATTTATCCTCGTGCCATTTTCCCCCTACTACTATGAATTTTAACTTCTCCATTCTAGGGCTCCATTTCTTCAACAATGGGATGGTCAATTATGTATCCCTCAGAAATATTTTTAGTGCTTGCAACATTAGGGCATAATTTTGAACACTATTTAGTTTACCCTAGACCCTTCTGTTTAAATGTTTCAAAACAATATCCACTATCACTGAATTGCTTCTCCCTGATGCATCCTAGATTTGTTGTACCATCTCCTTATAGTCCTCAACCTGATGAATCAATTTCTCCCTAGAGAGTCCTCCTCCTGGGCTACTATCTCTCTCAATTGAAATAGGAACTTGTCCCATATTATATGGACCAATAGCCAAAGAATGTGCTTGTGCAATAGGTTGAGACTACTCTACTGGTGTGTCAGAGACAGTATGGCTAGAACTTGCTTTCCCATGAGACCTCATGGTGTCCGTTTCTTGCTTCAATAAAGCCAATTCAGTTTCTAACTGTGCTAACTTTTTTTGACTCTTTTATATTCAATAATAAAGTCATTATATTGGCCTCTCAGAGTATCCTGGTCCTTGGTCAAATCTTCAATAGTTTCCCTAGTGCATTTGGCAACATTTACGACCATATCAACAGCTTCCAGTTTTGGGGTGTGAGCAACTCTCCTCACAACCAAGTGACCACTCAAATCAGATGGTTCTGCAAAAGTTGGTTTTTTGGACCCAGTGGACAGAGACCAAATTGCCAAAGCAGCCCATTCCTCACTAAAGGCTGATCCTTTAAGTGCTAATGTAGCCTCCTCATCAGTTGCAAGAAGTGGCCTATTGGCCCTTCTTATTGTATTGAACACCACAGCATCAACGATTTCCCATTCAGGAAGTAGCAATACTCCACTCTTTTGTACCAACGCTCTACCCTGGTCTGGTGTTATTTCTTCAAAATTTTCCCTCATCTGCAACCTAACTTTAGATAGGATTAACTGCTGTGGGAGCTCTGGGTGAAGAATTCTCTCATGTGCCACCTTCTCAGAATATAGTGAGAGATGTGCCCTCCATACAAAGACTTTGAAAGCATTAGTTTGAATAAAAAATTCATCCATCATGAACTCTTTGGAGGCTTCCATCCTCAGATCATCATTACTTATTATTCTTTTGATTTCATCTTTCCCTAACCTCAAATTAATTTCCCCTGAACTTGATGCAGTGTCAACTAGGTCTGATGACATCTCCTAATGCATTTCACCTAGAGTCACAATAATCTCCTCATCCTCATCACTATCACAGTCGATCACCCTTGTTCTTTCAACCTTCTTCCTCTTTGGTGATGGTGGGAAAGCCTACTATGAAAACCTTAGAGGAGAATCCAGATCAACAATATTTAGCACTGACTGCCCTGAAGAAGATGGTGCAACATTTTTAGCAACATCTTTAGCTCTACTTCCCCTTCTTCTAGAAAAAACCTTTATCTTCTTTTAGGGTTGATAAGTAGGCCTCTCCTCCAATCTTACCTCAGGGTACTCCTTGATAGTTTGTGACTTTCCCCTTTCTTCCACAACTCATTCATCTTTCAAAACCCCTACCATACTCTCAAAATTATCAATGGTATACATCACCCGCTTAACTCATCTTTGGCACCAGGTATGGGATTAAAACCAGGTACTCTCATCTGCTTACTTTTTACCATTTTAGAGTAGGCAATATACATTGCCTATCTCTCCTCTTGTAAAACCAGATCAAAAACATTTCTAATGATGTCCTCAGGAAAGTAGAAATTGTGGACAAAGGTTCCAGTCTGATGCTCTGCCTTCATTTGAGAGATAAAACCCTCAGGATCATGATTCTTGGGGTGCATAGTCTTTAGCCTATAAGGCCTAAGTAATATGTGTAACTCCTTCCATCCTCCCTTTGCCATAACAAAATCGGAAAATTTTGTATAATAAGGGAAGAAAGACCGATCTTCTATTTAATTGTTAAATGGAGCTCTTGAGTGCCTCCCAACTGCCTCATGATTTCCAGAAATAAAATTCTAATGGGCACCTCCCTTGGTAGAACCTTTGGGTTGACATTGGTGCTGAAAACCCTGAAAACTGTCATGTTATGATAGGGGATATTTTTTTCCCTAGTTGTGTGTTAAGTTCAATTTAGGTGTCCTCTCCATAGGCCTCAAGAAATCATGAATTTCCTTTGGAATCTTGGGGGAATCACAAACCAGAGCCTTTCTTAACTTGGATCCAAAGAAATTATGGAATGTTACATAATCAAACCTATGATCATGCATGTCAAGGATCCTAGTCCAATATTGGATAGGCATTTCAATACTACCTTCCTTCTTTAATTCCATATCCTTTCCAAACACAACCTGACCCCTATATAGAAACATGTGGATTAACAGGGAAAACCACCTGAATCCAACCCAATTCTCCCTCTTCTTTAGGGCCACTAGACTCGAGTGCATTTTCTCTACTAGGTAAGTGGAAAAATCATACACCACATTGAAACCTGGATGCTGGAGATTTATAGCCATATACATAATATCGGTAGGTAGGGTTGTCTTTAAACTAACTCCCAGAACTTGACATAAAGCACAAACAGTCTTCTTGAAATAACTAGAGAAATAGTCCATAGGAAAAGGTTTTGGCTCATTCCTCCCAATCACTATCTTCTTCTGATTCTTTCCTCTTCCTGAGACAACCAAATGAGGTACCAAAAGGGATGTTCTGAACAAACCCTTAGTATTTCTATACTCTTCTCTAAAAACCTCCAAGTTGACAAGAACCATATCTTGACTCCATTCATGCAAACGGAAAATATCTGTGATTTCTTCTTTGGTTATCCTAATCATTTGTATACTAGCATGAGTTCTGATAATTCGAGCCATAGGGTCATATCTCGCAGCAACATCCTTTAAAATATCTACATCTAAGTAGACATTAGGCACCACCAACTTACCCAAGTCCAACCTCCATGGGTTACACAAAGGGACCGGCAAATTCCTGTTCCCAAACCAATTGGAGAACAATTTCCACCCGGTATATGGTAACTCAACATCTTGAATTGCACACTGCTTACCTGTTAAACCTTCCAAGAGTAAGGGCCCATAGAACAAAACATTTCCCTCCTTCTTCTTGCTAGTAGAGGGCATTAACAGATCAATAAAATCTTGGGAGAAAGACCTGGTAGTGGTTTCAGAACCAGAAATTTGGGCCTTGGGTGCCATCTATACCAGACAGATAATAAATTGAGCTATGGTTTTCTTATATTCAAATGGAAAGAAATTATAATTTCCCCCTATAGCCTTAAATGGAAAATACTTCACGATTCTAGAATCCCCAACAATTATCTATACAAGCCTTTAAATCAAATCTATTCAAACAATTCTTCGGGAATGGAACAGGAAACAATCACTAATTGTTCATCAAGAAACCATAAAATATTCTAAAATCAAAAGAAATGGCATACGTACTACTTACAGTTTCACTTGCAGAATGTCAAAGGCAGTGAGACTGGAAAATTGCAACAAAGGCTTGCTTCACTTGGCACCAGACAATTCTTCTTCAGTGTAGAGATACAACACGAAAATAACAATTCGTTGATCTTTAAGCATTTAATTATGGGCATAGAGTTGAACTAGACCATTACTATTCACTCACATGAGATAAAATGGCTATGGTACAATACCAACCTATTTCAAATGTCAGTCGTAGATCGTAAACAATGTAGGCCAGAAGAACGGCTCGGATTGGGTCAAAATGGTTTGAAAATACCACGTCTACTTCACTAGTTTTTAGGTGGATAGGAAAACATCTACCTGACACGAGCTCAGCACGGAACGGGTCCCACCCCACTCATCTATTATACAACATTGGTGTCCATGCGCCAATAGTTCTCACACCTCGCAACATTATTAAAACTGAAGTTTTAATTGCATGAGGTCAATGAGGAACGACCACGATGCATTGGTAAGGAAACAACTATCAGCACCGACATCCATCATTGGTCCATGAAAAAAAGGTGGTCCCTACAATCATATGTAATAGGTAGCGGCATCTCGCACACCTCGCATAACTTTGATAAAGTCAGCAGGAGACCCTGTGAGGTCTGCGATAAACGACCACGATGCAGGTCACTCCATCTGACGGCTACATAATCTGCACATGTGAAAAGGTTATCTATAAAAGGGGGACTGACTAGGTGGATGGGGAAAGGACCCTCAAGGCCAAAATATTTTTTATAAATTAATCTAAAACATTTATCAACCCGACACTAAGGTAAATAGAAAATAGTCAAATGCAAGAGACCGATAGGACAGGTAAAGAGGGGTTGGTAAAGTCACGACCCAAAGGGGTTAAAACCACACTTAAACGACTAGCCACCATTAATGATAAGTCAACATTTGAAAAGAAAGCCCATGACCAGGGCCCATTTGTAAAACCCAAAACCCAACCAATTAGAGCCAAGGATACAATAAAAATGTACCACACAAAGGGGGAGAAATTAAAAGCTCCACCAAAAGGAATAGATTTCAAGGATATATTTTCTTTGGTGTCATGAATGGAAGGTATCATAATGCTTTTGGATTTCGTAGAACATAACGATTTCAAGGTTTATCAAATAGATGTAAAGTCTGCATTCTTGAATGGTGAGTTGGAAGAAGAGGTATACATTGAACAACCATAAGGATTTCATTTATTAGACAATCCAAATATGATGTGTAGATTGAAGAAAGAATTATATGGATTGAATCAAGCTCCCTAAGGAATGGTATGCAAGGTTGGATACGTATTTGATACAACAAGGATTAAATAAAGGTATTGTAGATAGTAATCTTTATTTCTAATTTGAAAATGATCAAATCTTGATTGTGGTTGTGTACATGAATTGATGATATAATTTTTAGAATAAATTGTACAAGAGATACATAAAGAGTTTGAGATGTCTATGTCTGGGGATATTAATTTATTCCTTGGACTACAAACCAATCAGACAAAAAAAGGTATACTCATTTCAAAATCAAAGAATGTCAAGGAAATGTTGAAGAAGTTTGTAATAGAGGATTCTAAATTAATATGTACTCCTATGGTTACTGGTTGCAAGCTAAGTAAGAATGATGAATATTCTAAGGTTGATTAGAGAAAATATAGATTAATTATTGGAGGACTACTATACCTAATTGCTACTAGATCGGATATCATGCATGTAGTTTCTCTTGTGGCTAGATTTCAAGAAGATCATAGAGAGTCGCATGTTGCAGTAGTAAAGAGAATATTTAGAGACTTGAAGGGAACTCCAAAATATGGTTTGTGGTATCTAAAGGATACATATTTTTCTTTGAGTTCTTATACAGATGCAAATTGGGCAGGGTGTGTTGATGACAAAAAAAGTACAAGGTGATGCATTCTTTCTTGGATGCAGATTGGTGTCTTGGCTAAGCAAGAAGCAAAGATTCAATATCTTTATCTAATACAAAAGTAGAATATATTGTAGCAGCATCTTATTGCACACAAGCATTGTGGATGAGGAAAACCTTAAAGGATATTAGATTTGTATATGATGAACCAATTTCTATCTTTTGTGATAATACAAGTTCTATTAACATTTCAATGAATTTGGTGATGTACTCAAGGATAAAACATATCTCAATCCGATATCACTTTTTGAGAGAGAAGGTTGCAGAGAATGAAGGGAATATTAAGTATGTTCCTACAAAGGACCAAGTTGCTAATATATTTACTAAGGATCTTCCTAAGGATACTTTTTAGTATCTCCAGGAGAAGTTAGGGGTTATTTCCCCTTCTTCTTTAAACTAGATGCATAAGTATATGCATCAGTCGAGTGGGTTTCAAGATTCATTCCTTTTTTTGGACTGATGTTGGAGGCTACCTCTTATGGGGGATAAGTAGTGCTTTGTTGGTTGTTACAATTAGAGGGACTTAGTGTTGGTGAAGATTGGTTTTGTCTGTTTACATTTGTTTCAAAGGTTACGTGTAGTGGTTATTGGTTAGTATAGTTTGTGTTGTGCTCTTAAGGGGGAGTATGAATAGCAGTAAAAAGAAAAGGTAGTTTTAGAATAGTTATTTTCCCTTATAGGTATTGTCTTAGGAAGAGAGAGAAATTATGCATGTTTGATGTCAAAGGGGGAAAGAGATACAAATATTTTTCCCTTTCTAATTGATTTCAAAGGGGGAGAGAGAAAATAATGTGAAAAAAGTCCAATTTTCAAAGGGGGAAAGAGAGAAAAGTGAACAAGGAGAGTATGATGTAAGGGGAAGAAAGAGAAAGATTTTATATAGAGCAGTATTTTGGTGATCCAAGTTGTTATGTTTATAGTTGATGGTTTTTCACATCATGTGTTTCCATCAATGAAAAAGGGGGATATTTTTGCAAGTATGAGTAGTTGGTGTTGCCATTGATTTCAACTAGTGATGATTGAGATGTTTGGGAAGTTGTGATTCTTTGATTAGTTTCATAACGTTGTCATTAGTAATTTTTATTGATGTAAACCTCTAGTGTTGCTTTGATAAGTTTGTATTTGTGAATGTTTGGTTGTAGTTGATTTGGTGGTGATGAGGAAGTGTTGAACATGATGATAATGTGTTTGTGGTGCTTGGTTTCCAAGTTCTTTTCATAAAATTTGAATAAAAGAGGAAACAATGTTTTGCAAAAGTGTTATGGCATACAGAGTGGTGCTCTAATTTTGCTTCACTTTTATTTTGTGTCAAAGATATACTTGTGAAATTTGGATACATTGATTAGAGGTGTTCTTAGATTTTATATACATAATTTATTAGTCTATATTGTTGTGCAAAGAAATTTGTGTTCACCATTGTGTGAACTATGTATTATAGTGGTGTCTAGGAGAAATGGTTTTTCTCTGTATTTCTCCATAGTTTGTGTCCTGGTCTTGCAATTCTAGAAGTGTGTTGATAAGGTTTTTATCTATCTTCAGTTGAATTTTTTTGTGGTTTGGTGCTCCACAAGATGATTTCTTGAGTTGTAGTGTGTAGAAGTCTATCTAGGTGAACATGATGAGTTTTCTCTTCTAATGAAAGTTATTGCAAATGATTTTTTTTATTTCAAGGTGTTTTTGGAATATTCCAAATTGTGTTTAAGTGTTGTGTATGGTCTATGAGTCATATTTGTATTTGAGGAAGTGTGTACTTGAATGTTAATGGTATTTACATAGGTTCAACCAACCTTGGGTGTTTACACTAATTACAGATTTTTTTTAGAAAATTTGTAAGTGTGGAATAGTGTATATGTATGATTTGCATTTGAGTTAAGGTGTTATGTGGTCTGCCTTCATTCCTTTCCACCACTAGAATTCTTAGTGTTGACCTAATTTGAATTTGCATGGTGGAGGTGCATAGTTGACCTTGGATAATGTTTTCAAGGTTGAAGAAGGTATAAATAAGTGTTGTGTTGATGTAAGAACAAAGTGTAGTGTGTGTAATGCGAATTACAGAGTTTTGAAGTGTGAATTTGTGAAGTGTGGTTCATGCTTCAATGAATTTGAATACTAGAAGCAATAGGAATAATGTGTCTACAATCTTCAAAAAGGATGTGAATGTGTGGGTGATGCTATGGTGGAATTTTCTATTCTATTGAGATGAATTTCTCACTATAAAATTCATCTTTTCTTCTTTTTTGTAATTTGGCAATGAGCCATTTGTAGTGAGACCTTCAACAGTGAGCCTTTTGTATCCAGTGTTGCAATTACTTTATATTGTGAGCTAATCCTCATTGTGGATTTTCCCTTCTTGGGTTTTCCATGTAAATATGGTGTTCTATTATCCATGGTGTTGATGTATTTTAGTTTACATATTATTTTCTTTCATGCTAAATCATTCTAATAGATTAAGGGTTAATTAAGTTGTGGATCTAAATGGTTATGAGGGTTTTGAAGTTTCAATGTACAACTGATTCACCCCCTCTTAGTTGCCTTGTGCATTAAACATACTACACATTTCTCAATGTAGATTATTTTGCTTCCATGGCTTGTTGTATGTGCTCTCAATTTTTGTGTAGTATCTCAACTCATCTTTCAAGTGGTGAATTTTACTAAAAGTTGTTTTGTCAATGTTCTACCTCATGACTATGTCTTCTTGCTTCCTGGATGAAGTGTTCTAGTTTTTTTTATGTGTGCTATATGTTTTTGGCATGATAGTGAGAAAGGAGGTTATGCAAGTATTTTTGGGTGTTCATGGAATATCTCTCTGTGGTCCACACATCATTGGTTGATCTCTTTGATTTTGCATACTATTTTGAGTTGGTTTTCTAGAAACTTATGGATGTCTAGTTGATAGAGCTTGTTCTCTTTCTCATTCTATGTGATTTGGGGTATATGATAGCATTAGAGGTTGTCTTAAGATGTTTTTGGGTCTTTTCCTATCCTCTTGTGAACCATATTGAGTAAAATAATTTGGAGGATGTGTTATTGGGCCAAATGGTAATGTTTTGTGGCTGACTTGAAAAAAATTAATGTTTATCTTCTATTTTGGCCAGCCTAATTGATGTTTTGATATCTTTCAAAGGATATAAATTAAAGATAAAATTAGTTACAATGTGAGAGAGAGTGAAAATTAATTGAAAATCAAGCATAGATAGTGTGAAGTTTTATGGAGGGTAGATCAGGTGTGCCTTAACGCCTCAGTTAGTAGAGTTTATTGTTGAAATATGTTGTAAATTTCTTTATCTTTATGTATCCTACTCTGAGATATTGATTCTCATTAGGTCTTTTATCTTTCCCTGAAGTTGTGCGCTTCAACTTACAAGTCCTCTTTGTATATTTCCCTAAGGTTTTGTGCCATAGCCTACAAGTCCTTGATAGTGAGACTTATCATAATTTTTGTAAGCAACAAGATTCTTATATTGTGAGTTAACTCTCATCATGGTTTTTCCCTCATTGGGTTTTCCACATAGATATTGTTTCCCATTGTGCATGTGTGTTCATTGCTTTATATTTCTTTGATGATCTGGTTAAGGATTAAATTGTTGCATCTCTCATTATTGGTTATTAGATTAAGGGTTACTAATCTTGTGAAGGTATTGGATTTCTTTATCTTTCATTTGGTTAAGGTTTCTTTATTTGGTTAAAATTTTGATATTGTGAGGTGATCCCACAATACTGGTTTACAATTTTTGGGCAAGCTGGACACTGAACTAATTTTTTAAACTAAATCTTCACTTTCGGGCTCCTATAACGGCTAAACCATGAGGAATTTGAAGAAAATGAAAACTAGTGATTTGTGAAGTTTTGTCTATAGATTCTACATATATGTTTTTCAATTTTTTTGGAATTGGATTACACTTTTTTTTTTCATCTACTTCTAAACCTAGTTTTTATTAGTAAACAACATTTTTAAGGATTGATGCTCACCGTATATAACATAATTTTTTTTTGTATGAAGTATAAAATTCTATATTTACAAATTTAGATTTGTAACTATGATATCTAACTAGTTAATTTGGTTTCATAGTGTTTTATTAAATATTTTCTCCTTAATCAAGTTTCAAAGTCAAACCAATTACAATTCAGACATAGGCAGACTATATACAACATAACTTTTTCTGTATGTATTGAAATTTAATTTAATTTTTTTTAATGGATCAAGGACATCAATACCAAGCCTAAACATATTTTTCAAAATTTTATTTTGATAATCTACTATTTTGCGACATGTGCAGAACATAGAGCTTGATTTTCAATTAAAAACCTACATTCATAAGAAATGAAAAATAAATATAATAATCAAATTTAATTTAATTTACATTATAATTTTTTGGAAGCTTATAATAAAGACTACATACTTAAAAAAACAAAATTAAATGAATTCATTTGATTCCCCAAAAGGTAAATCAAAACTGGTTTTTTATCAGCATTTTGATAGGTGTAAAGGAGATTGCGTTATAGGTATGGTTTAAAACTAGTGGGGTTCTATCCAAGGGGGCTTGGTCTAAGGTGGTTTCATAAAACCCTCCTCAATTTTAATCCTTTAAATGAAAATTTTCAAGGCTTAAATGATTATATTTTCTAAAAATATGTGATTTCAACAAAATTCAGGATCTCCCAGAAAGTGTAAACCACTATTGTGGCACCACCTGTAATTGTGCTGAAGAGTTCAAGTTTTGGAAAGATTGATTCAACCCCCAGTCTCTAGGTGTTTTTCATAATTGGTATCAGATCCAAGTTCCTTTGAATAATCTTAACCACTTGAGGAAGGTTTGAGATGGCACATGATGGATCTTTGGTGTAGGGGCACCAAGCTCAAATTGTGCAAATGTGGTCTAGGGTTAGGTCATTAGGATTTTTTATGGTTTTTGTCATGAATAAGGTCTATTGAGACCATTGAAATTTATTTAGGTTGGTTTAGATTCATTTGGTCATATATTGCAAAATTTGCAAAATGTTGTCATTGTAAATGCAAAACTGCATTGTTTGGAAATTCCAATGATCATTTGGGATTTGAAAGGTGGCTAGTTGGTTTGAAAGTTATATTTGGAGGGAAAAGGGTTTAAATATGTGAAAATCCTTGATTTAAAGCTCTCTCTATGATTCTTGATTGAAAACCAATTGAAATAACTCTATTTTTCTTTGAATTTCTATGCAACATCTTTGTTTTTAGGCCTAGTACGGCTCTGTATAGAGGAACATAACTCTAAAAATTAATGAAATCATAAGAGGTAGGAGTTGGCTTTAATTTTCACTCGGTTTGAGAATTTTTATTGGGTTTGGTGGATTTTATAGCATTTTTTTTTGTAGCAGCATGTAATAGCCCTATTTCAAGGGTTTGATAGTGAAAACATGAATTTTTAGCCATTCCACCGATTGTAATCCACTGTAACTTGGTGGAATGGCATGAATAGGAATGGGTGACATGTGTGCATGATCTTTGGAGTAGGTGAAGTGAGTTATTTATTTTGGGGGGGGTGATGCCCTAGTTGATATTTTGCATGTTTCCAAGTGAGAAAGGACTGTAACAGGTAGGTTTTGGCCAAGGTTTGTTGGAAGAGGCAATATAATAGTTTGTGAAGCAATTGAATACATTATTTAAGTTTTTTGAGGTGTTTGTGGAGTATGGAAAGAAGGGGAATATAGACTTCAATAAACCCTTCCTATTTCAAGCTTAGGTTGACCTAAAGCAAGGATTTGGTGTTTGGGGTATCTAAAGTTGTTTTCCCCTAGTATGAAGTGGAGAATATAGAGTTTGGTGAATATTTTAATTGGGTTGCTTTGTAAAAATGGCCTAATTGGCCTATTAGGACAGTGAAGAAACTAAGTTTGGAGAGTGATGTTCTAAAACAAGTGTGGGATTTTTTGAGATATGTTGAGATAGGCCTTAGTGAGTATTTGAAAAGGTGAAGGTCTTATGGAGAGATGGAATTCTCTATAAGATAATCTTGATTAACCTAATTTGGAGACCTAGTAGAAGTTCTAAGCCAAATTATGCAATTCCACATTGTTGGAGCCTCAAGGCTTAAAAGGTGTTTGAGTTGTGTCTTTTGGTGTGGTGTGAGTTTGTTCCACACCTAGATCTGCATCAATTGGTATCAATTCTTAGGGACTAGATATTTTGAGAGGTGGAGTTGCAGATTGAAGAAGGAAAAGTGGAAGTTGAAAAGACAAAACTGTCAAGATGCCTCCTAAAGGGAATTCTATGGAAAAAGAAATTAGAGATTTGAAAGAAATTCATGCTAGAGAGATGAGATCATTAGAAGATAAAATTATGGCAAGGCTTGCTACTATAAAGGTAGGGCAGAGAACACATGCAATCATAGGAGATGTAAGTGATGAAGAGGAATATGAAGAGTTCCAAGAAGCAGAGGGTGAGGATAAGTTGGATCATGAGGATCAGAGGTTAACTAGGTTGCTAAAGGTAGTGAAAGGAGATAGTTCCAAGAATAAGGAGAACTTACCTATTTATGGTGGAGAAATTGGTGGAGAGGAGCTCCTAGATTGGATAGGGGCATTAGACAATCATTTTGAGTGTGAAGAGGTATAAGAGGATCAGAAGGTGAAGATTGAAAAGTCTAAGTTGAAAGGGCATGCTTTGCTCTAGTGGGATTTTGTAAAATCTGAGAGGAGAAAGGAAGGGAAGACCAAGATAACATAATGGGATAAAATGGTGGCAAAAATCAAGAAGTTTCTACCAAGTGACTACAATATCCAATTTATTAAGAGGCTGCAAAACTTAAGACAAAAGGATATGGATGTGCAAGTATACACTGAGGAGTTCTATAGGCTGACTATAAGGACAAGAAATGACGAAGATGAAGAAGAAAAGGTGGCAAGGTATCTCAATGGCTTGAGGTATAATATTCAAGATGAAATGAGCCTAACTACACCAAACATAGTAGAGGAATACTTTCAATTGGCTGCTAAAGTAGAGGAGAAACTCAAGAGGAGACAACACAAATCAATTAGAGGTAGGGGCAATAATCAGAGAGGAAGAGGTTCTTTCTATGCTCCAAAATAGTCCCATGAAGGTCAAGAGGATGCAAACAAAGATAAAGAACATGTGGCTGAATCTAGGGGTGGATTTAGAGGTGGAAGAGCAAGCTTTAAGGATAGATATACAGATCAAGGAAGAGGTTCTAATGCATTTTTAGGAATGTGTTACAATTTTAATGAGTTTGTTCATTCGAAATTCAAGTGTCTTGAAGACAAGGTTCTACATCAAGTGGAGGTGAAAGGAGAAGTGAAAGGAGGGCTAAAATAGTGCAAGAAGATGAATGTGAGAGTGCAGGTTCTTCTATTTATTCTTGCTTCTCTAGAAGTTGGTGATGTACTTATGGTGAGAAGAACACTCTTGAAGGCATCCAAGGAGAAAGAACCAATGCAAAGAAGAGATCTATTCAGAACCACATGCAAATGTAAGGGTAAGGTATGCAAGGTAGTCATAGATTCAAGTTGTACTAAAAATGTGGTGTCCAATGAAATGGTCAGAAAATTGGATTTTTAGAAGGTTCATCATGAAACACCCTACAAAGTGTCTTGGTTGAATGGTAATCATCCCATTTTGGTGAATAAACAAGCTTTTGTTGATTTTAATATTGGTGGATATAAGGATAAGGTGCTTTGTAATGTTTAACCAATGGATTGTTGTCATTTATTACTTTGGAGGCCATGGAAATTTGATAAACATTCCATGTATGATGGGACAAACAACACCTATCAGATTGAGCATGATGGGAATACCTTCACTTTGATTCCATTGCAAGAAGTCAAGGAGAAGACTAAAGAAGCTAAGGTAATAATGATGGGAAAGAAAGATCTTGTGGGAATGGAAGAAGAAAATAAGATGGAGTTTTTAGTCACTCCTATGTTAGAGGACATCAATACAGTGAACTTGAAGAGTGAAGTGAGTTTGAAAGGTAAAGAGGATGAAAAGATAACAAAGGTAGATAAAGAGAAGGTCCAGTTGGTAATAAAATTGAAAGATTGGAATAACAATGTCATGATTGGGACAGTGGTTTTTCCTTTGGTTGGGAACAAGGTTAATAGGAAATTAGGGTCTGCACATACAACGGGTTATAGACATGACAACATAGTGGTGTATAATTCTGCTAAAGTAGAGAATTTGATGAGGACAGAGGATGGATTGAAATAAGGAAAAAGAAAGTTCAATGGTGCAAAGCATGATGCAAGGCTTCAGTATTTGAATGAGTGGAAATGTGTGCTTGGTGAAGAATATTTCAGAGGTTAGAGGAATGGAATATTCAGAGGTGGACAAGCTACAACACAATTTCCAAGGGACTTGGAAAGGTTTCAAGGCTGGTTGTATGGTGTAGAGGCACCAAGCTAAAATTGTCCAAATGACGTCTAGAGTTAGGTCATTAGGATTTTTTATTGTTTTTGTCATGAATAAGGTCTATTGAGACCATTGAAATGTATTTAGGTTGGTTTAGATTCATTTGGTCATATATTACTAAATTTGCAAAATGTTGTCATTGTAAATGCAAAAATGTATTGTTTGGGAATTCCAACGGTCATTTGGGATTTGAAAGGTGGTTAGTTAGGTTGAAAGGTAGTTTTGGAGGGAAAAGGATTTAAATATGTAAAAATCCTCTATGTAAATCTCTCTCTATGATTCTTGCTAGAAAACCAATTGAAATAACTCTATTTTTCTTTGATTTTTTGTGCAACATCTATATTTTTAGGCTTGGTACAGTTCCGTACAGAGGCACATAACTCTAAATTTTCATTAAATAATAGGAGGTAGGAGTTAGATTTAATTTTAACTTGGTCTGAGTATTTTTCATTAAGTATGGTGGATTTTATAGCATATTCCTGTAGCAGCCTGTAATAGCCCTATTTCAAGGGTTTCCTAGTGAAAAAATGACTTTTTAGCCATTCCACCTATTGTAATCCACTGTAACTCAGTGGAATGGCATGAATAGGCATGGGTGACATGTGTGTATGATCTTAGGAGAAGGTGAGGTGAGTTATTGATTTTGGGGGGTGATGCCCTAGTTGAGATTTTGCATGTTTTCAAGTGAAAAATGAGTGTAAGAAGGTAGGTTTTGGAAAAGGTTTGTTGGAAGAGGCCATATAATGGTTTGTGAAGAAATTTCATACCTTATTCCAAGATGTGCAGGTATTGGTGGAGTATGGAAAGAAGTGGAATATAGACTTTCAATAAACCCTCTATTTCAAGCTAGGTTGACCTAAAAGCAAGGGTTTTAGTGTTTGGGTGTCTAAGTTGTTTTCCCACTTGGTATGAAGTGGAGAATCTGGATTTTGTGACCTCTTTAAGGACTATTTGAAGCAGTAGGAGTGCAGGTGAAGATTTTAGTTGGGGGGTTGCTTTGTAAAAATGGCCTAGTGCAGCTACTAAGACAACAAAAGAAACTGAGTTTGGAGAGTGATGTTCTAAAAAATGTGGGAGTTTTGAGATATTTCGAGATAGGCCTTAGTGGGTACTTGAAAATGTGTGGGTATTGTGGAGAGACGACCTTCTCTCAAAGATATCCTTGATTAACCTGATTTGGAGACCTAGTAGAAGTTCTAAGCCAAATTGTGCAATTCCACATTGTTGGAGCCTCAAGGCTTAAAAGGTGTTTGAGTTGTGTCTTTTTGGTGTGTGTGAGTCTATTCCACACCTATCTCTACATAAATATCACAAGACACTTAAGTTTTATGGATCAAATTACACCTTTTGGAAGCTAAATATGGAAGGCTATCTATCCTCTCTAGGGTTTGGTGTTTGAAAAATTGTCAAGGATGGTTACACCGCCCCTCTAACAGATCCAGTTGATATTAGGTTGTATGAGAACAATGCCAAGGCAGCAAATGTTATCATGTATGGGTTAGTTGATCCAAAACTTCTGAAGGTGATGAGTTTTAGTTATGCTAAGGATGTATAGGGAAAGATTAGCAATATTTATGAAGGTGATATTAAAGTGAAGCAAGCCAAGATGCAAAACTTCAAAAGAAAATTTGAGACCTTGAGGATAATAGAGGATGAAGATACTAGTTATATGCGCTAGGTGGATGAAGTAGTTAATGGCATCAGAGGTCTTGGTGGAGAAGTGAAAGAAGATGAGATTGTGAAAGAAAGGTTTAGAGAGCTCTCCTAAATGTATCACATTCATAAAGGTATCTTCTATTGAGGAATATAAGGAATTAGAAGTATTTGCATTAGATAAAATGTCTGGTGATCTCACAACCTTTTAAATGAGAGTTTGACAAAGATACTAAAGAAGGATTAATTCAAAATTAGTAAGAAGGTAGAAGATGATACAACATATCAAGATGGTAACAAGTTAATGAGATAGAAGAAAAATTTGTGAGAATATTGAAGAAATGCATTGAAAAATACAAAGTTAAGTTACCTTTCAAATGTTCCAATTGTGGAAGAGTTGGTCATTTTGCATCTAAATGTACTTATAAATAATTAGGGAAAGGTAACAATAGGGATAAGTTCAAAAGAAGAGCAATTGTTCTTCTGAAGATGAGGATCATGATTATTCAAATGCTGAAACACTTTTGATGGCCTTGAAATTTTATGATAAAAATAGCTATCTTGAAAAATTTAAGAGGTATAGTATCTTGTAGGTTGATAAAAATAATGAAAAATCCATGGTTGTGTGGACAACCTTTCATGCAAAAGAAGAAAATACTTGGGATAGTGATAGGTGGTTGTTCTAACCACATGATTGGCGACAAGGGAAATTTTATCATCCTTAAGAAGTGGAATGGTGGAGTTTTCAATTTTTGTGGTGATGAGTCAACACAAATTTGTGGAAAGGGTTCTATAACAATTGATGGAAATAAAAAGATTGAGGATGTTCTCTATGTCAAAGGGTTGAAGCATAATATTCTTAGTGTCAATCAGATGTGTAGTAAAGGATACAATATTAAATTTCATGATAGAGGTTGTGAAATAAAGAAGGCAAGAAGATTGGTTGCAAAGGGTACTAGGATATATGAAAATTCTTATCATCTAAAGGAATCAAATGGAAGAACCTATTTATTGGATCAATCCGATGAATGTTGTGTGTGGCATAAAAGAATGGGACATATTAAATTTGAAAATATGGTGAAGATAAGTTCCACTCATGTAGTGAGAGATATGCCTAAGATCACAAAGCTTGCAAACACATTGTGCAAGGAATGTCAAATGGGAAAGCAGACAAGGAAAAAATTCAAAAACAAGGAGCATTCTTCTGCAATACCATTGGATACCTATGCTGACCTACAAGGAAAAGGAGTCAAAAATGTAGAAGGTATTTCATGTTACTTATTGATGATTACTCTTGAATGAATTGGTTAAATTTTTAAGATAAAAGTTAGAATCTCTTGATAATTTTAAGATTTTAAAATTAGTAGTTGATAATGAAATGAATGCTTAAGATAGGGTAGAGGAGTTGAATTTACTTCAAATGAGTTTGAATTATTTTTTGAATGTCATGGTATTAGGAGATACTTGTCTGCTCCTAGGACCCCTCAACAAAATGGGGTAGTGGAGAGGAAGAATAGGAATATGCAAGAAATGGCTAGGATAATGTTGAAATATGTTGATATACCTTTATTGGAAGGATGTAGTTCATATTGATGTCTATCTACTTAATAGAGTAAAATTGAGGGTCAATCACACTAAGACCCCTTATGAGCTATGGTATGGAAGAAATTCAACTATTAGATACTTTATAATCTTTGGCAATAAAAGTTGTATTAGAAGAGATGAAGAAGACCTTGGAAAGTTTGACTCAAGGTGTGATGAAAAAATCTTTCTTGGTTATTCAACCAGAAGTAAGGCTTATAGATGCTACAACAAGAGATTGGGAAAAATGATTAAAGAAAAAAGAAAAATATCTGTGTCAGATCTCACAAGAATTAAAGGTTTTTGGGTCTGATATACCTCCTTGGATTGAAGAGGAAGAAGAAGAAGAGAAAGAAGAGGAGGAAAAAGAATAAAAAAGGACTCCTAAGACCCCAAAAAAGTATATCCAAAGGAATCATTCAACAAATCAGATCATTGGGGATAGGAATGAAGGTGTGCTAACTAGAACACTTGCAAGATCAAGTGAGCAATTGAACTTTTTTTTACTTCCAAAAGTAGATCACAAAGAATTTTCTCATGCTAGCAAAGATGAAGGATGGGTAAAGGAAATGGAAGAAGAAATGGATTAGATAGAAAAGAATCAAACTTCAGAATTGGTTCCCATACCAACTAACAAGAACATTATAGGAACAAAGTGGGTGTACCAAAACAAGCTAAATGAAGATGGGAAAGTTGTAAGGAACAAAGAAAGATTGGTGTGTAAGGTATATTCACAAGTTGAAGGTATTTTTTTTTAGGATACTTGTTCTCTAGTAGCTAGGATGGAGGAAATAAGGATGTTTCTTTCCTTTTTACACATAATAATTTCAAAGTATCAAATGGATTTTAAGTCAGCCTTCTTGAATGATGATTTAGAAGAATACGTTTAGATTGAGACACTCAATGGTTTCTAGACATCAAAAGATATAGACATGGTGTGTAGAATAAAGAAAACAATTTATGGTCTCAAGCAAGATCCTAGAGCTTGGTATGATAGATTGGATAAGTACTTACTTCAAAAAGGTTTCAAGAAAGGTATTGTAGATATTAATCTTTACATTAAGGTAAAAAAGACAAGATTTTGATAGTTGTTGTGTATGTTAATGACATCATCTTTGGTGGAGATGATAATATGTGCAAGATATTTGTACAAGAGATGCAAAAAGAGATTGAGATGTCCATGATTGGTAAGTTGTCTTTATTCCTTGGGCTTCAAATTTTTCAGTAAGATGATAGCATCTTTATTTCTCAAGCTAAGTATGCTAAAGAGATGTTGAAGAAATTTGGTATTGAGGATTCTAATCCAATAAGTACTCCTATGGTCACTAGTTGTCACCTAAACAAGATTGACGAGTCTTCAAAGGTTGATAAAACTATTTATAGGTATATGATTAGAGGATTGTTATATTTGACCACTTCTAGACCTGATATTATGCATGTGGTATATTTGGTTGCAAAATTTCAAGCTAATCCTAAGAAAACTCATGAGAAGCCAACAAAAATAATATTTAGATATTTGAAAGGAACTCTAGATTATGGTTTGTGGTATAAGAAGGATGAAAACTTTTCTTTGATTTCCTATATTTATGTTGATTGGGAAGGATGTGTCGATGATTCGACAAGTACAAGTTGAAGTGAATTTCTCTTAGGGTATAGATTGGTCTCATGGTTTAGTAACAAGACAGGACTCAATGTCCTTAATCCACAATATAATATGAATATATTGTTTCAGAATCTTGTTGCACCCAATTTATTTGGATGAAGCAAACCTTGAAGGATATAAAGGTGGTGTATGATGAGACCATTACCATACTATGTGATAATACAAGTGCAATTGACATTTTCAAGAATCTGATGATGCATTCAAGGACCAAACACATTTCTATCTAGTATCACTTTCTAAGAGAGAAGGTTTCATAGTAAGAAGTTAGATTCGAGTATGTGCCTACCAAGGATTAGATTATAGATATATTAATTAAGGAAATTTCAAAGGATAATTTTGAGTATCTTGAAAGAAGTTTGGGGTTATATCCCAACCTTATTCTAACTAGATGCATAGATGGTGCATCTATCTATGGGGAGAAATTCATGCTATATATTTTTCTCTAGGATTGATGTGGGCTACCTCTTAGGGGGAGCTGGTAGTTGGATGGTTGTTGCTAATAGGGGAAGCATGAAAGATAATTGTATTTTTTAAGAATGAGTTGATGTTTTTAACTGAAGACCTTCTCCCTTTATCATTGATGTCAAATGGGGAGAATGAGCAAGCATGTGTTTCCATCAATGCCAAAGTGGTAGATTGTTGCACATATGCTTTCTTTTATTGTAATTGATTTCAACACCCAATTTTGTGGTTGTTATTGATGTGGTTGATGTTGTGTTTATTACACATATGTTAAGGTTTTCATTGATGTTGTTGGTGTTCATGGTTGGATGTCATGCCTTTTTTGATATCAAGTGAAGTATTATTGAGTATGTTTTATATCAGAAAAATAGATATCATAATCATATATTAAGATGAGGATTATAAATATTGCTAATATTTGGGAAATGTTTTTGATGGTCTCGAGCATGTTGTGTTATCTCTCTTGTTGTTCTCGAGGAAGCATGTGTTGTTTCCTAGAAGATCTCGTCTCCAAATGTTGTTGAAGGTTTAGTTGTAGTAATTTTCCTTGAAGACTATTTGGGAGAATTATTTGCATTCCTTTGTTATTGAAGATGTGTTCTTTTGGTTTGGGAATTAGTGTCTCTATTCTATGGATGTTGTACTCCTATCTTTTTCAGGTCACCAGTGTTGTTGAGGAGGTATATGTAGTGTGTTGACAATTTGGTTGCTTGTATGGATTGGTCTAGAAAATGCTTTGATTTCTCCGATTAGATTTGTTTGCACCTTGACTTTGTGTATGTTCTATCAAAGTTTGTGTAGTGTCTCAGTTCAACTTTCAAGTGGAAAAGTTTATCGCAAGTTATTTTGTCAATGTTTTACATCATGATTGTGTCTTCTAGCTTCTTAGATGAAGTGTTTTGGTTTTGTTTGATGTGCACTAGATGTTTTTGATATGAAATGAGAAAGGAGGTTATGGAAGTGTTATTGGACATTCATGGAATGTATCTCTTTGGTCCACACATCATTGGTTGATCTCTTTGATGCCACACATTATTTTGAGTTGGTTTTCTAGAAACTTATGGATGTCTCACTGATAGGGCTTGTTCTCTTGATTGTGATATGTACTTGGGGGTATGCACCAACAATGGAGGTTGTGTTAAGATTTCTTTCAGACTTGTCCTATAATTTTGTGAACCACATTGAGTAAAATCATTTGGAGGATGTGTTTTTGGGCCGATTGGTAATGTGCTACACATTTTATCTATGTGTTTCCTTGTTTCCAACTTGGGATGTTGTGCACTAGCATGTGTGGTGTTTTTTTATCACATTAGAAGATGTAATAAGTTGTTTTTGGTCATCTCTATCTCTTGGATAGGACCACTTTTACCACATTAATGTTTTGTGGCTGACTTGTCAGAACTAATGTTTATCTTCTATTTTGGCTGACCTAATTGATGTTTTTAGATCTTGCAAAGGATATAAATGAAAGATCAAATATGTTGAAAGGTAAGAGAGAATGAAAATTAATTTAAAATCAAGAAAAGATAGTGCAAAGGTGTGTAGAGGATAAATTATATGTGCTTAAATGCCTCAGTCAATAGAGTATATTATTGACATATACATTGTAAATTTATTTATCTTTATATATCCTACTCTGAGATAGTGAGTTTCATCAAGTCCTTACATCTTTAATTGAATTTGTGCGCTTTAGCCTACAAGTCCTCTTTTTATCTTTTCCTAAGGTTGTGCACCTTAGCTTGCAAGTCCTTGGCAATGAGCCTTATTGTAATTATTGTAACTAGTGAGCTTCTTATATTGTAAGTTAACTCTCACCACAATTTTTCTCTCATTGGATTTTTCACGTAACTATGGTGTCCCATTGTTTATTTGTGTTCATTTCTCTATATTTATTTGCTGATATAGTTAAGGATTTAATTGTTGTATCTCTCATTATTGCTAATTAGGTTAAGGGTTGTTCATCTTGTTAAGGGTTTTTGATTTGGTTAAAAAAATAAGATTGTGTTGTGTTGAAGATTTTAAGTGCTAGAAAGAATAATCATGCCCATCCTCATTCTTCGGGTGTGGTCAAAAATAAAAATGTCTTAACAACTTGCATACGAGTTACACTTCTACCCAAACTTCTACTAAACAAGAAAACACAACCAAGGATTTTCACCTTGAGGTAGAATCACATTTATAATTTTAATACTCAAAATATCTAGTTTCCACAAAAAAATCACATTACTTCACAATGTGAAGAGAGGTATCTACTTGGCTCAATGATTCTCTCTCCCTCCCAGTGACTATTGTACATTCATGCACATTTTCCATAAATTTTAATTACACCATTCTATAAATAGTTGATGTGATAGAAATCGAGATCTTAGGATACTTTAATCATTATAAAGGAAATATAAAATGAAATAAAATGAGAACCATGAAAGCATATATTTTACAAAATACATAAGATATACATGGAAAAACCCCTTTTGGATTAGAAAACCTCATAAAGAATCATTTTATTAAAACACTTACAAAAAATAGTCTATTAAAAAATAGACTAAACTTAGGGACACTCCTCTACATACTTCTACATGGCCAATAACATCCCTTATACATAGTGATGCAATCCACTATAAATATCCAAAATTCACACACTTTCAAATGAGAGAGAACCTCCTTAAACATAAGAGAAAGGGTAAAAAAAATACATGAAGGATTATTAGTTAAACCTATTCAATAATAACCATTCATAATTAATTAATAATCTAATAGTTATTAGACTATAATTATTTTAAATGGGATATGGTTAATAAAGCATGTAATATATAAAGTTTTATAATATTATATTAAAACAATATAAATGTTATGATATCACTATCATGATTCAATCATGTAATTTTTTGAGTCAAACTCATTGACCTATGTTTCATGAGTAGTGGTTTAGAAGAACCAATCTCTCATGATAATGAATGGTCAACACTCATTGCATCTAGGTGATTCTCATAGAGGTGAAGCATTGTGCTAAGTGTAATGAGTGATAAGTGGATCATTTATTATCATGAGAGATGGGTTCTTGTGAACCACTACTCATGAAACATGGGTTAATGAGTTTGACTTGAAAAGCTACATGATTGAATCTTGATGGCAATATCATAATTTGACACATTGTGGGACATACCTCCTACTTATAAATATAATTCTTAGCAAGTGCAATACAACTCAATTATCACACAAGAGTGTGGTGTTAGGATTTTATTCCATTTAAATTTATTTTTGTTGACACTTAAATAGTCCTAATTGGTATTACACATTCAAATTTGATTATTAACATCGCTTCACCTCTTTTTTGGCTATTCAATTAAATAATATTAAATTCACCATTTTCTCCTATTAATCAAATAATTAATTTTATTAGATTAATCAACCCCCTTTCTTACTAATTCTCATCCCATTTAATTAAATAATGTAAAACATTTAATTAAAACCCCTATGTCTTCTTATTTGATTAGATAAATCTATTTATTTAATTAAATTTCATATTATTCTAAATCCCTAACCCTCCTAAGATTAATTAATTCTGGATTAATTAACCTTAAACCACTTGCTAATCTTGATTAGCTAATTCTCTAGCTTTTAACCTCAACAAGGTTAAATAAACCTATGGCTTACTAACCCCACTTCTGCCATTAATTAATTTCCTCAATTAATTAATTACCTATTTTACTCACAAGGGAATATTCCCAAGGAATATTCCTTCCCTTTCCAACTTGCACATGAGATTAATTTCTTCAAATTAATTAAATGAGATATTTACCCTCAAAAAAGGATATTCTCTTAGAATATTCTCTCAATAACTCCTCCATTTGACTTGCCCTCCCAAATATTAAAAGCCTCTTACAAAGGCCTTTAATGCTCTTACAAGAGCAACCTTTCTCTTACAAAAGGATTTTAATGGCCTCTTACATGCCATCTTGTCTCTTACAGGCTCACCCACATTCCTTAAATAGTCTCTTACATCCCTCTTACACAAGCCACCTTTCCTTAAATCCTTCTTACATATCCTCAATTTAGTCCTACATTGCCTAATTGCACCTCTTCTTCCAACCCTTGAGTCTTATAAATAGAAGGCTCTCTTATGAAGAATGGATCCATTATCTTATGAAAGGTTATGCTACACATTTTCATCCACAATCACATACTTTCTTAATCACTTTGGATTAGTTTTATCATCATTTTTCATTAAAATCACCACATTTATCCACAAATCATGGAGCTTGTCCACTAATGGATTTGGAAAGGACCACTTTCTACATCAAATTGGTACCTATCCCCTTATGGGATGAGGTTTGGGGTGACTTAGTTTATTTTCATTCACATATTTCATTCTCTTTCATGTTCTTATTGTGTTTTGTTTACATGCTTTGTGATTCCAAGTATTTCATAGGGAATGTGATTTGTATATGTTAATATGACTAATCCTTGTGTGTTTGTTTATGTTTAGCACATGTGAAAAGTTGCATTCACATTTTGGAACTAGAAGGAGGGCTTGAAGCATCAAATTTTATTTTTTTGTTGAGTTTTTCCATGACTTGTAGGTTTCTGGGATGCAGTGACACCACGTGATTTTGAAGAGCGATGCATCTATTCTACAATGACGCTTTTGTTATTTACAGTGACACATTTGTTTATAGCAACGCTTTTGTGAATTTAAAATATTATTTCCAATTATAGATATAGCAACACATTCATTTATAGTGATGCTTTAGTGAATTTGAAACTGCTTTATGATTTTAGATATAGTGATGCTTTCATGAATTTGAAACTGCTTTCTAATTTTAGATATAGTGATGAATTCGTTTATAGAGATTTTTTCATGATTTTAAAACTTCTTCTCTACATTTTAAATATAGTGATGATTTTTTGTATACTAATGCCTTTGTACTCCTTTTTTCTATGCAAAGTGACACTATTTTTCACTAGAGTGACGCTATTGTTTTCAACGATGCTTTTGTCAGAGGAGCAGAAAGAATTGACTTAAAATTTGAAAATAATTAAATTCTCATTGTAATAGTGCTTTAGGACATATTCTCTAGGACACTAGTTTTTAATTGGGCTCTAAAATTAACCATTGCAATGTTGTTTTCAAAGTTGGTATAAAATTGAACCCTTCACTTACTAGTCATTGCTATCTTTGGTTGAAATTGAAAAAAACAATTTCACATCTAGTTTGGTGCTTAAAAATAATTCATCATTACTTTGAAGGATAAAAATAACTTGTGCTTTGTGTGAGTTATTTTGTTTGTAGGAGCTTCTAAGTGTGTATCCTCTCCCCTTGTGCTCCATGTGATCTTGGGTGATGAGAAACACTTTGGGTTTCCTTTTTTTTTTGTCTCCCTTAAGAAATGGATTGCTATGAGACACATCCCGTAATGGAAAAATCATAGGAAATTTCTTGCAAGAACATTTATTGGTGGGCTATACTAAAGGTTACAAAATCATAAGAAAGTAGCTTCAATCCATGCTGACAATAGACTGCACCTAATCCCACACTTTAAGTGGAATTGGAATGGTTAAAGAGCCTTAAGTGGCTAGCAAGTGGGTGTTGGTTGTCGTGTTCACAATTTATTGTCATTAAAAACCCTTGTGTAGTGGCCAATCAAGTCCATTTCTAAAACGTTCCTTGATAATGGTGCATTGGAATTTTCTTCCAAGAAGTTACTTACCAAGTCCAATTTTTGGTTGAGGTGTAGAGGTTAAGAGTTCATTCTCAACATACCTCTTCACTCCGAGCTATAAATTGCATGTAAAATCATCCCTTTGAGGCATGAGGTAAGCCCAATGTCAAAGATACATACATTTTTCTAGGTTGTAAATATTGTCTTTGGTGATCTATCAAAACACATTCTTGTTTCCAAAACAACAAAAACAAACATTGACCAATCATTGAGATTTCAAACCGTTTGGATTTTATGTAAATACCTTTGAAAAAGTCAAATATTACTGCTTGTACCTAAGGATATATTATCTTTAGAGGCTTCTAAATATTTATACTTTTATCCAAATTCACACAATTCCAAAGTAAACCTAGGGAACTATAGCTTTAGCCTGTTGATTTCCACATGGGATGAAAGATGTTCAAAGTTGTAGACATTTATTTTAAAAATATAATCAAGATAAGTGGATGTGGTAAAATTAAGTCATTAATCAAGATTAAATCAAATTGAACCTCACACATGTGCTTGTTATCTTTTGTCTTATGGTCTTCCAAGAAAAACAGTCTTTTGGTTTGAATTACGCATGGGGCAAAGCATGTTCTTCACTATCTTGTTCTTGTAAAAAAATTCCTTCTTAGGTTAATTTAGGATCAAATCAATCAATTCATCCATCCTAAAACATTTATCATTTCCATCCCACAAACAACTTTAGATCTTTGGAAACATCAATATTGTAGACGGGTAAATTATTAAACCAAATCAAAATCACCTTATTTAGTTAGGTGTGTGGGAATGTGTCATTTCTCATACATTTAATTTCCCTTGAACAAGTTTTTCCTAAAATCACAAGTCCATCCTAGGATTCATGAGTTCATTATCAAATCAAAACATCAAAATCAAACCTTAAGTTTAGTATTGACCAAAATTTCATAAAATTTCAACACCCATATCACTCACCCATTTCATCCTTCATCTCATCATTGGTTCTAAATTCCTTAGAGGTCAGCAAGGTCAAAACACAATAAAAACATGGAATATATAAACTTGATTCATACATCATGAGTGATCTAAATCAACCAAACTGTCAAAGCCTTACAATACCAATTAATTATCAGAACTCACATTTATACAATTCACACATGGGATCATTATATCCTATAAACCTCAATGATACAAAAAATATTAGTATGCCCAATCTAAATTTTTGGAACACCTTTCCCTATGGTAGATTTAAATCAACATCAAAACCTACAAATCTATCAACCAAATGATGAATACGTGAGTCTTCAACAAAATAAAATTATCTCATCAAATCAATACGTTACAAATCAAGGTTACCTAAATCAAAGCAATATGTTTCCCAACCACAACAATGTTCAATTCCAACCCATAATGTAGAATCTAAACATCATCCCAAATTAGAACATTGTCCAAAATCAATTTTTGCATATCATACAAATACCCCAAGTGTATATTCTAAATATGCTTGACCAACAACCAAATCAACTATATCAATGGTGTCAAAATAAAAATCAAGATCAAATTTTGTGACATCAAATTGTGTCACTCACCAAAATAGTTGATTCATTTCACCAAGAGACATCTCCATCCCAAAATTGACACACTCCCCCATTGGCTAAACCATGTTATCAAAACATTGATTTATGTCCACAACCTCATCAAGAACAATATCCCCAATATCAAGAGGTTGCATATAAAGATCAACAATATCAACAACAATCCCAATCACCACATCTCCAAGATCAATCATGACAAGGTCAATCTCAATAAGTAAAAATATCACAAGATAAAAAAAATGAATACACTCCTTTGGGAGAGCCAATTGAATCAACATTACATAAGCTAGTTAATGCGAAATTCATCACTTTTCCAAAATTAAGTGTTGTTAACTCTTTCATAAACCTCTCTTGGAATAAGGGTAGAGCTTATTGTGAGTATCACAAAGAAAATCTTCATAAAACATCAAATTTTATTCAACTCAAAAATCTCATCCAAAACCTTATTGATCAAAAATAAATAATTGTTGATGAAAATGATCAAGATTTAATCATCAATCAAAACCTTGAAGATGTTTCTACCTCATCCAATGATCAAATCAGCATACAAAAAGAGTCACTTTTTAACCATGACCAAAACCCATCAATAATATCCAACAATGATCCATTTCAAGAAGCATTAACATCATTTGATCCTATGATTGAAAATATTAACAATATCTCCACCACCATTTTTTATGACAAAATTTATGATCTATTCACCAATGATCATGTTTAAAATATCTCTACATCACCTAATGAGTTAGATGACATATCTCAAGAATTTATTCCAAAGAATGATCAACATATTTCACAAAAGTCTAGCAATGGTCCTTTCCAAGACATATTGACATCCTTTGACCTCTTGGTTGCAAATTTGAAGGAATAATCAACTCAACACTTGATCCAAGTCCACATAAATATCAAGAGGATATTGAGCCACTTCCCATGCCTAATGAAGATATCCAAGAGCCCTTTGTAAGCCATCCACCCTTTGAAATTGACCAATTTCAAGAACTTGATCCAAAGCATGCCAAAATCATTTCAAAAATTAATCAAGATCAAGAATTCATATCTCCAAGAAGATACAATGATTTAATGGGAATTCTCAAATCTATACAAGATGTTACAAATGATGATCATAGATCCATATAGCACATACTCCTCCATCTACCCATGAGATGCTTTCTTTGGGACACGTAGATGATCTTCATTTAGAACAAGATCCATTTACTCTTGATATTATTACACAAGAACAAGAGGTTATTGATTCTTACAGTTAGGCTGAGTTATCAACATCAGGATCAGATATATCCCAAATTCAGATTGAGGACATCATGTATGAAGATATCCAACATTATCCAATCAAAGAAATAGGTAAGACCAAATAGGATATTTGAGAGTCATTAGAATATAAAATTGACATAAAATCACATGCAGTGGTCATTTATCAAAGAATGCTTGTTAAACAAGACATCTTGAAATAGGCAAAGTCAAAGCATGAAGGTACTACTTCCATAATATAGGGGGAAACTTCATCTCAAGAAAATGTCAACATAGGAAGCACAAAAAATCCTTATGATGAAACCAATGCCAATACTACAACTAGCCACATCACAAATCTTCATCCACCAATCCATAAATTAGGACCAACATCAAATGAAAGATATGAATAAAAGCAATAAGAACATTATCAAAGAAAAAGAAGCTAGGGAGAATAATGGACAAATCAAATACACATGGATACCAAAAAATAAAAAGATAGATCATCCCTATGAAACTCCATCAATCAAAGAAACTATGGGGAAAAATTAAACAAGGAAATGTATCCATCAAATACATCCACAAATGAAAAAATAGGCTTCTCAAGAAACACAAAAAGTATATCAAGAATTTGGCCCCAATTCCATGCACACTTCTATATCCACCCATCATTTCTCATCTTCCCAAGTTTGGAGAGTCAAAGGCTCCAAGTTGTCAACCAATCCATCTCCTATTCCTAAACACATTCCACTATCCACTCCTCCATGCATGATATCCAATTCTCACATTGACCATGTATTGGCAAAAAACCTTCAACATAAGGATTTAGAAGGAACTCTATCACAATGTGTGCAAAAAGACAGAGTTAACTTCAGTATCAACAAAGTAGATCAAGAATATAAAAATTTGCATTCAAGTGCATGTATCTTAGCAAAGAATCTTCTTCAAGTAGGATATAGGTGGCACATTATGACATAACCATCTACATCAACACCACTAGGTGGTTCAACATGAGCATAGATCTTTCAGAAAAATAAAAAAATTAACAAATCATGAAAATAGTAAAGATAAAAATTGTCCTCCAATGAAAACCACCATGATGGTGCTTTGGGTAGGTACCATGATGAAAAACTATAAAACAAGCATCATGCATATAATTGAGCATCTATGTGTGCTAAATCAGGTGGAAACATCTTAACCCATCCATAAAAAATCCAATATTCCATTCATCCATGAACCATTTATCCAATCCATTTTCATCTATCTACATATATCTTCCAAATTATCTTGATCTTGACAAAATTTTGGTGTACACTTTGCACTTGCTTATGGTAAAAATCTTAACATGGTTCATTACCATTGATACTATCCTACCCAACATTATTTGAGCCATCCAATATTATTCAGTGATCACTCTTTATTCGAACACCTTATCTTATCACAAGATAATCCATATCCATCCATCCATACATCTATCCAAGCATCCACCCATGGATTTCCATACACTAATAGACACTAGGGGTAGATATTTACATCTTTCTTCAGGAATAAATCTTGATCTATATCTTCCAACTTATGTAAGGATCTAAATAATGGAAAATATGAAATCAAATTGGTGAAAGCATTTGTGAGCCAAAATCCAAATCACTAGCCCATGGCATATTTTGATGAGAATATTTTCCTTATCCATCTTTATCTTTCATCGAACATCAATCCAAATAATCGATATCAGTTGCATCTAGTTTGCACCTCAATGTCACATCAAATCATTCAAACATTTTTTTTCCAAATCGAGCTTCCAAAATCTTGATCAATCAAATCCAATCAATCCATTATCATCTCAGGATATCCTTCCCAATCCTCATGTTTCTTAACACTATCCTTGCATTGTTTTGTATCCTCAACAATGTTATCATCATCAATCCATCAATCAAATCAATCAACCTTATCTTGGTTTTCAAAAAAATCCCAAAATAGATCACTGATATCATCACACATATCCATATCCAAATCATCAAAAAAATGCAAAAATCCAAAAAAAACATTCAAACCATATCAAAATCCCAAAATAGGTCAAAATTAGAAAAATTCAAAACCATTGTTGCCGAACTACATCGTCTCTGAGCTTAAACATAGGAAATTCCATCATTGATGAGCCCCCGAGACACAAAAACATTCATAAATATTAGAAAACTCAAAAAACATTTAATAACCCCAAAATCCAAAAACAAGCTTGTAACATTACAAAAAAACCATCAAAAACATCCAAATATTTAGAAAAAAACCCATCCATCTCATTTCCCTTGACTC
Source organism: Sequoiadendron giganteum (assembly GCA_007115665.2). Lineage (NCBI taxonomy): Eukaryota > Viridiplantae > Streptophyta > Pinopsida > Cupressales > Cupressaceae > Sequoiadendron > Sequoiadendron giganteum. Next base: position 216,246,712 of record CM021100.1, read on the forward strand.
ATGATAATCAATCATCCATAATAAATCAACCATCACCTTCATCCTTTGGCAAAACAAATAGAAACAACCACAACAATCAGAAAAAGAAAATTTCAAACACAAAATCAAAATTGAAACAACAAAATTTTAATTGCAAAATCAAACTCTTGATCTTTTTAGCAAACATTTCAATCAACTTTATATCAACGACCTTTCAAACAACCAATCAACCTATCCTCATCATGTACAATGCATGTCCAAGGATATATCTTTCCGACAATGGGCATCATTTTGGATATCACTTTGGATTCTTATCCTCACACACACATCCCCTTGGCTAGAGGTATGAAGAACATTGACTTTTTTCTTTACTTGATATTTTCTTGTGATTTACCTTATTGTGCTCATTCCACTAACCTCTTGATGATGTCTATAAAAATAATTTAGAGATAAAGGAATATGGCATCAATCATTATCTTTTGTTTGTTGTGCTTGTCGGATGTTCTTGTAAAATAACCTTGGTGAATACTTGCTTTATTAGGTGTGTATGGAAGGTGTTTTGGACGTTTTGTTGACTATTAAATTGGGAGGTTATGCCTTTCCATGTTTTGGTTTGAGATGTTTGAAACTTTTGAAGTACATCCTAGCAAGGTTTTCATATGTCAGGTGTGAACATAAATACTCCTATTTGTTTATCGAGTCAAAGTCCATCGCACTAGATACAACACCATCCTAGTTATCCATACCTTGATGCATCATGTCTATGTGTTTTATCAAACATAAGGAATATTGTGTCATTCATGTCCCAATCCCCGAATAAGCAAATTGGCATTACTTATCACCATATCTAATAAAGTCTTGATGACTCATAGAATTGTTGGACTTTTGAATCTTCTCAAAATCAATGGTTATTCCATCCATGTTATTCTTCTTATTCTTTTATCTTTACTAACAATCCTATCCAGGTGTCAAATCCGTGCGATATATCAAAGTCTACATGAGGCTACCCATGGTCGATGATTGTCTATACATCATCAAATTTTTCTACATTAGACATCTAAGATTTCTAGTCCTCTTTGAACTGAATTGAAAATTGAAATTTTCACCCGATCTCTCAAGGGGGCAGTGTAACAACACAATTCCTTTTGTTGGGGCAAGAGTGGGGCATCCAAAAAATCAAGAATTTTTTTAATTTTGATCTTGGCAGCAATGTTGATCCTGAGAAGTGTTAGTCTTTGAACCAATGTAACAAGTACCTCACTTCAAAGAGGGATAAAATTTAGACACTTAAATAGTCTTGATTGATATATGCATCTAAATCTGATTATTAACATCGCATCACCTCTTTTCTAGCTATTTAATTAAATAATCTATATTGTTGAATTAAATTCATCATTTTCTCCTATTAATCAAGTAATAAATTTTATTGGATTAATCAACCCCCTTTCTTACTAATTCTCATCCCATTTAATTAAATAATGCAAAAAATTTAATTAAAACCCCTATGTCTTCTCATTTGGTTAGATAAATATATTTATTTAATTAAATGACATATTCTTCTAAATCCCTAACCCTCTTAAGATTAATTAATTTTAGATTAATTAACCTTAACCACTTGCTAATCTTTATTATCCAATTTTGTATGTTTTAACCCCACCGAGGTTAAATAAACCTATGGCTTACTAACCCCACTTGTGTCGTTAATTAATTTCTTCAAATTAATTAATTGCCCATTTTCCTCACAAGGGAATATTCCCAAGGAATATCCCTTCCCTTTCCAACTTGCACATGAAATTAATTTCTTCAAATTAATTAAATGGGTTAATTACCCTAAAAAAATGATATTCTCTTGGAATATTCTCTCAATAACTCCTCTATTTGACTTTCCCTCCCAAATATTAAAACCCTCTTACAAAGGCCTTTAATCCTCTTACAAGAGCCACCTTTCTCTTACAAAAGGTGATGCAGCCAAGACCAGGGAACCTTATCAGGCCACCCAATCTTCCAGCCTAATCAATCCAACTTCTCAAACTCTAAATTTTTGCACATTCATTTAATTAAAATCATAGAGAAATCCATTGAAATGACATTCAAAAACTCATGTAGACAACAACAAAATTTATGCAAGTCATCTATATCATATTTAGTCTTTAAAGCTACTAGCTAGCTACAAGCAAGGAACCTAAACTCTTCATTAACAAAAATCCATGAATGAATATTTTAAATCTGCTGCAAAAATCTTGAAAAGACACATTTAATCCTCCATATAAGCTTCATCTGCTACAAAAATCATCCATAGGAAACATTAAGAAAAACATGCAAAATTCCACCATAAGATCATCACATTATGTCCACCACTACGCCCTAATTATCATGAATCTTTTAAAATTCCTTTTGGGTTTGGTGCGCCTTGTTCTCAGCTTTCCAGATCATTTTAAATTTTTTGATTTGGTTACCGTATGAGTAATTTATGCCCGATTTAATGAAATTGGGTCTCATAATCATGACCCAGACAATCTCCTCCTCCCCCAAAAATGTTAGTCAAACATCCAAATTGCTCATTATTCCTTTTTGGGCATGGGTAATCTCCCTCATTCAATTTTTCTTTCAAAAATCAATTCATTTTCCCCATTTTTCTTATCCACAATCACACTCCACTACCTTTTTTCTGGCACTTGCAACTCTTATCATTATTTCAATGCATTTTTTTAAAATGTATTATGGAGTTGCATCACCCAATAATAAATCCCTCATGATTGGGCGTGGGATATTGCAACTCTTAATATTTTCATTAATTCACACCTTCCAACATTTCCAATTTGAATTGGAATTGAATTCAAATTCACCCAAAATATTTTTACATTTGAAGAGATCTAAAAATGATTGAAATTGTTGTCTGCAAGATGCCACCAACAAACCAAAAAAAAATCAAAATGAAAAAATTTAAATATGTTTTTGGGGATGCAAGATTGCTTGGTACCCCTAGATGCTCCTGCATCAAACACTTGGGGTAAGAAGAAATTTTCCATGAGTTGGAGCTCATGAACATTTAAATCTTTGGTGCTTGTTCTTTAGCCATCTTTTCTCCTTATCTACCTGTTTCTTTTTCTTCACGTTGATTTGAAACTTCTTATCTCTTCCTTCCTTCATCCTCAGTCTCTTTCTTGTCCTCATCAAATTAACTTTACTATATCAAATTTATTCTTTCTACCCTACTTTATCATTCTCAACACTTTCATACAAATCAACATTAAAAAATTCATAGAAATAAAAAAAATTGTTTGCACTTGCTTTCTTACCTTGTCTTCCTTCATTCTCCCATTCTTCCATGTCAAATTTTTTTATCATACCTTTTAGTTTTTCAGTTTGTAACATATTATTTCTTCCCCTAACCATCTTTCCCATTTCATTTTCTTTCACCATTTCATCACAATACAAATCAGCTTTGACATCAACATCACTAAATTTTGTAAAATCATCAAATACTCTTATTTTCTCATATTTCTCTATTAGTGCATCATCAATTTAAGTAGTCTCATCCCCATTCATATTAACCGTGTAATTTTCATATGGATCAACTTCATTTTTATCATCAAAGAATTCTGAAAATTGAAACTTTACCTCTTTGTCAATTGCGACTCTTGCTTCACCTACTGTCAATGCTATCCACTCCCTTTCAATAGCTGCAATTTGTAGTAACATGTCATCTTCTTCTTTATTTTTTGTTGCTCCTTCACTTTCCTTTACCTTTTCTACATACATATCAACATTAATAATTTCTTTGCAAAATTGAAAAGGAGATAATACCCCTATTTTTGTTGCCACAACTTCTTTTCTTGTGCATGCAACTTCATTTTACTTCTCTTTTATGTCTTCAACAAGATGTACATCCACTACTACCTCTTTATTTCTCCATTATTTTTGTATGCTTATCTTCTTTTTTTCCTTTATTGGAACTAAAAATGTGTGGGTTTCTCCCACATGTCTTTCTCTCCATGCTCTTTCCATCACAAGGCTACAACATTGCACTTCTACATAATTCTTTTTTTTGTCCTCTTTGCCAAGCCTCTGATTTTTCTCTTCCATAACTTGTTTCTTCATTCCCAAGCTTTCATCAAGGGCATAAAATCTCAATTATTTCTTCAAATCTGTAATTAGATTATTGTCTCTCACCTTTTCCCAATACTCTTCCCAAAATAACATTCTCACAAGTCTTCCAACAACCCATCTTGTCTTCTTTTTCACAATCATTTTTAGAGACTCACAAGTCGCTCTTCAATTACAAGCACTCCTTATAACAATATGATGCAAAACAGGGTGGAAAACTCCAAAAAAACCTAAATAAACCAATCTTGAAACCCTAAAACATCACTTGGTGGGTTTTTCCTCACAAGCCTTCAATCTTTAAGCCTAAAACATGGGGGCAGCAAATTGATTTTTTTGGCCATAACTTTCAGTGCAGACATGATCTCAAAAATTTAAAGATATTTATAGATACCCATTTGTGTTTTATACAACATATCTCAAAATAGGGGTAGGTTACTTTCTACGTAATTATTCAAAAATGGACTGTCCTTCTACCAATTAAATCTAAAACATGAAAAATCAGACCTAGAGCATCATCAAAACACATGAAAACCTCAATATGGAACCCTACAACTTTAGAGAATGGTAATATACAAAATTTCAGACTCCCACACAAAAAAATAGAATTCTCCACTGTGGAAACCATGAGAAATCATATTTTGAAAGTCACTAGTTACCTTGCCTAGGGTTTATGACAGTTTTGAACTATTTTTGCCAAAATTGCAATATCTCTCTCCAAACTAAACAAAAATCGATGAGACCAAGTGCCTTAGAAATTAGATTCATGTATTTCAATTAAAATTATTTTGAGATAAAGATATGGAATATCATATTTGTACCACATGCTTCAATAGGCCGGTTATAGAAAAAAATTGGAAGTGGCAGTCACCAATTTGATTATAACTTACATAAAACTTAACGAAATTAAACCAAACCAATTTAAAATGAAATATAACTCAATCCTATATCACACCCAATCATTTTTAGATCATTAAAACTCCATATACTACCATAACACATCAAAGAACAATGTTCCAACGTTCAAATTTAAACAAAACAAAGGAATTTTATTGCTTAAACTTCAAAATTGTAACTACCAACCTTGGTTTCGACCTTCCCAAGGATATTTAAACATGTACCAGCCATTTAAAACTTATTATAAAAATAAATCCCTTCTAATTCCTTCATTTACACCATGCGACTCTTCAAATTCCATAATTTTTAACTTTTTTGACAATATTGACAACTTTTATCACAAATAACAACTTTTACATTTTTGACAACTTGACAACACCTATCCTCCTAAGAAATAATCTAGACCCTTACAAACATGAAGATGATCCAAAAGGAAATTATTACATAAGAGAGACACAAAACCAAAACAATGAAAAAACCAAAATCTCATGGGTGCTCTTGCACCACAATATCTCACTCACACAACTATCCTCTACCCAACAAAGAATCTAGAAGATGCTTCCTCTACCCACCTTCTCTTAGTGGAGGACCTCTACACCTTCTATCCAAATTTATCTCTTTTGGAGGATAGTAGTCGCATACCCTCTTTCATGCCTACAATAAACATACCTTCTAAGAACTCTCTCTCTTGCAGCTTCACTGCTTCACTCTTCACCAAAACAAGCTCCTACAACAAACTCATAGTCAACAAATCTCACAACCCAACAAGATCAACTGACTTTGATACCATTTGATGTAGTCAAGACTAGGGAACCTTATCATGTCACCCAATCTTGCAACGCAATCAATCCAACTTCTCAAACTCTAAATTTTTCCACATTCATTTTATAAAAACCATAGAGAAATCCAATGAAATGACATTCAAAAACTCATGTAGACAACAACAAGATTTATGCAAGTCATCTGTATCATATTTAGTCTTCAAAGCTACTAGCAAGCTATAGGCAAGGAACCCAAACTCTTCATTAGCAAAAAACCATGAATGAATATTTTAAATCTGCTGCAAATTTCTTTATTACCAACAAAAATCTTGAAAAGACACATGTAATCCTCCATATAAGCTCCATCTGCTACAAAAATCATCTGCAGGCAAGATTAAGAACAAATATGCAAAATTGCACCACAATCTTGTCACTTTTTGTCCATCACTACTCATTGATTATCATGAATATTTTAAACCACCTTCTGGGTTTGGTGCACCTCATTCTCAGCTTTCTAGATCAATTTGAAATTCTTGATTTTGTTATCATATGAGAAAGTTATGCCCGATTTACTAAAATTGGGTCTCATAGTCACGACCCACACAATCTCCTCCTCCCCCAAAAATGCTAGTCAAACATCCAAATTGCTCATTATTCCTTCTTGGGCATGGGTAACCTCCCTCATTCAATTTTTCTTGCAAAAAATAATTCATTTTCCCTATTTTTCTTATCCACAATCCCACTCCACTACCTCTTTTTCTAGCACCTACAACTCTTATCATTATTTCAATGCATTTTTAAAAAAAAATGTATTATGGAGTTACATCACCCAATGATAGATCCCTCATGCTTGGGTATTGGATTTCATAAATCTCAATATTTTCATTAATTCACACCTCCCAACACTTCCAATTTGAATTGGAATTAAATTCAAATTCACCCAGAAGATTTTTACATTTGAGATCTTAAATTAATTGAAATTGTTGCTTGGCAGATGCCACCAACAAACCAAAACAAAACAACAAAATGAAAAAATTTAAATATGTTTTTGGGGATGCAAAATTTCTTAGTACCCCTAGATGCTCCTGCATCTAAAGGATTTTAAAGGCCTCTTACATGCCATCTTGTCTCTTACATTCACACCCACATTCCTTAAATGGCCTCTTACATCCCTCTTACACAAGCCACCTTGCCTTAACTCCTTCTTACATCTCTTCTCCCAAGATGTGCACACACTTGTGTGAGGCAGATATCCCTATTTTCTTCTCTTAGCCTTGTGAAACTTGTCATAAGGCTATTTATCCTCATTTTTGTCCCACATTGCCTAATTTTGCCTCTTATTCGAACCCTTGAATCCTATAAATAGAAGGCTCTTATGAAGAATGGATCCATCATCTCATGAAAGGTTATGCTACACATTTTCATCCATAATCACATAATTTATTCATCACTTTGGCTTATTTTTATCATCATTTGGCATCAAAATCACCACATATATACATAAATCATGGAACTTGTCCACTAAGGGATAAGGAAAGGACCACTTTCCACATCAAATTGGTACCAATCTCCCTATGGGATGAGGTTTGGAGTTACTTATTTTAGTTTCATTCACATATTTCATGCTCTTTCATGTTCTTATTGTGTTTTGTTTCATGCTTTGTGATTCCAAGTATTTCATAGGGAATGTGATTTATACATGCTAATATGACTAATCATTGTGTTTTTTGTTCATGTTTAGCATAGGTACACAGTTGCATTAAAAAGTTTAGAAGGTGGTTTAAAATATAGATAGCTTCTTTAGCTGCTTCAAAAATACCTCAATATTTAGCTTTTTTTATAGTTGATTATTTTTTAAAACCCTATGTGATTGCATTTGTACCAAGTCTAAACACATATCTAAGAGTTGATTTTGTATCTATGAAATCTCTTCCCTTGACTGAAGTTCATATGATATTTAATTATATTTTCTCTTTTTAGAAATGAGATTCTTTAGTAAGAATAAAATAAATCTAGTTATCGTATTCTAAGGTGGTATTTATACAAGTATCGAATTGAAAGAATAACATAAATCTTCAAAGATTCATTGATTCTGCATGAATTAATTTTTTATTTTGGCCTTTTGATTAATAAAACATAAAATATAGAAATTTTAAAATATTACTCCATCCTTAGATAACACTTGCACCATTTACTTTGAAGACATATTTTATGGTAGATTTCTTATAAATGGAATCACAACCATCGTTAGTAACACAATAATCAAATAAAATTGATTCTTGGTGTAGGAATAATAAAGGCCATGATTAATTATATGCATTTTTCATTTGCTAATGAGCATATAGTGTTCCACGTAAATCAAGAATATAGTTAATCTAACTATTTGCAACCATTTTTAGAAATGTTTCTAGGAAAATTTTCATCTTTTGAATAGTTATAAATGTGAGAAACCATTCACCAAAAGTCCATATTATCACAAATTAGACTAATAATCTTTGGACTATTAATAATAATTAGTGAAGAAAGGAAATGGATCAAAAATTAATACTCATTTACTACATCATCAAAGGGCACAAGGGAAGTAGTGCTTTCCATTACATTTGCATAATGATTATCTATATGTAGGATAGTGTCAATAGTAAATGATAAAAAAATAATCAGTAAGGATAAAGCTAAATGGTGTTTAGATATCTTATCCTACTTAGCCTAATAAGTTATAGTAATTTGATTTACTAATAATTGGAAATCACCATAGATCTAAATATGTCTAAACATTTAAAGATAATGTGGCATGCAAGCTGAAAATGAGGGTTTCATACTGAGAGATACTATTTGTACAAAGAAATTATAAATGAAAGTATAAGGGCATTGGTTTACTATAGAGCGAGAGTATAATTACTTTAGCACTAGAAGCAAATTGAATCCTCCATCCATCAAAATATATTTTCCACGTAGAATCATTTTGAAAAAAATGTTTTTATTTGGAGAAACATATAAATTGGAAGAAGAATAAGGTGAAGGTGTGTGAGCTAATTGGTCAGCTAGGACTTGTCCTTTTATTGTTTTTGAGAAAAAAATTGAAGGTCAAAGAGTAACATTACCCATTTAGTTAATCTTACTAAGAGATCAATTTTAGAAAATAAATATTTAAGAGAAAACTTGACAATGATGTGGGTTTTGACATGAAGAGGTAATGTATCATCTTTTGTGTTGGAAAAACAAGAGTAAGACATTATTTCTCCAAAATATAATACCTAGTTTCATAATCAAGTAATATTTGACTTATAATAGATTACCCTTTCCTTACTATCATTATCATTTTGAGATAATACTACTATTAGAGCATGAGACGATGTTCAAGTATAGTGCAAAAAGTGTCTCCCTTGTATAATAGGCATCAAACTAGGGGGATTAGAATAATTACTTTTAATTGAATCAAAGTAATTTTTAAAATCACATCCCATTCAAATCATACATTTTTCTTTAATAAATGTGTAAAAGGAAGGTATGATCAACCAATTGAGAAAAAAATCTATGAATTTCTTGTATTTTCCCCTAAATACTAAAAAACTAAAAAATATTTTCAAGTGGAGGCATGTTTACAATTGCGTCTATTTTTTGAGAATCAACTTCAAATCCACAATGAGATAATAAATCCAAAAAAAATTCTAGTATCTACACCAAACACACACTTAAGGGGATTTAGTCTCATTTTATAGAGTTGAAGGTGCCCAATGATAAAATGAAGATTATTAACATGATCTTAGTGAGTTGAAGACTTGGCCAATATATCATCAATGTAATTTTCTATAATTTTATGAATAAATTTAAGAAATATAAGATTCATAGCATGTTGGTAAGTTTAACCATCATTCTTCAATCCAAATGGCATGACTATATAATAGAAAGTACCCCAAGAGGTAGTGAAATTTGTCATAAATTGTTCTTCTAGATTAAAAAATATCTAATCATCTTGTGAGAAGCCATCCATGAAAGAGAGCAATGCATGTAATTTTGTTTTTGATTATATAAGAAACATTTATAGGGTGTTGTACCCTTTACATGGAGAGCCCAGAAGGCTAAAAAAGAACTAGTTCAAAAAATTATAAAAAAATCTATAACCAAAAACAATGGACATACGACACAAACACAACACTTTAACAATAGAATACCAGTAGTACCTAGACCCTAACACTAACTATCTACATTTTCCCATTTTTGGACCACGAGATTTAGCACATTTTCCCCAATCTATTTGGGTCCTTCTCCCTCAAAATATATATCCGCTTCCTCATTGATGACATCAGACAGAGTGACAACAAATTTTTGGATCATATTAACTGTGAACTGGGCCAGACAAAAAAAATTCCACTCCAGTTTCGCAACCCAATTCTGTAGCACACCGGGGTCCTTGTTCTTTCCCTTCCTATTGGAAACAAGCTACACTGAGAGGGGGGGGTGAATCAGTGTTGTGAAAAAATAACTTTATTAATATTTATCTTCAAAGCACTTGTAACATTCAACCAAAATGCATGAACATGAAGAAAAAAATCACAACACCATAACACAAGAATTTTTACATGGAAAAACTATTAGGGGAAAAACCATGGTGGATGGACAATCCACAATATGATCTGAGTATACTCAAATGAAGTTTACAATATGGGGAATGCACTTGTATTTAGGCACACTTCCTAGAGCTCACTGCTCAAGAAGACTCACTATCTTACAAAGATAAGAAAATTAAATCCATATGAGATATTGAACTAAGAAATTAGCATCTACATATGCTTGATTACAGTTCTAGTTAGGCTCAACAATCGATCTTCTATCCTTCAGACTGATTTAGCACTTCTGCTCTTCTCTGCTCAAACTTGCATCACAAAATCCTTAATGGACAAGTGAAACTATGCATAATAGCTCTTCTGCTCTTCTCATATTCACAATTTTCATCAACACACCTTATTCATATATTAAAATGATATGATTGATCACTTATATATATCTACGACCAAGAATTTAATCACAATATGTCGACATCAATAGAACACAAAAATATTTATAGCTATCAGCTCAAATCATGAGTGATTTATAATGTGCATCCACAATGATTGGCCACAACTTAGATAGGAACCAAACAAAGATGCTCGAACACAAATACTTGAATAATTACTTCTCAAACATCTGCAACATGTTATATCCATGAAGTCGGCCTCCATGCACTGATAAACATAAAATTATTCAACTAGGTCTTCTAACTCGTACATGGATCAATACGAGCCACTAAGATTCAATAGTAATAGAGATAATATACCAAAAAAAAATCCTTGAGATACACAACACAAAATAATAATAGGAAATCTTCATAAGAATCGATGAACACAAAACTGTTGAATGCTATGTTCTTCCTTGACTGTCTTTAATCTGTCTATCAATATGATCAAATGATGATGTGCATATCCAATCATCGATTAGGGTTTCCATAAATGAAAACACCAAATGATATTAGCAGTGTCTCTTGCC
>CM021100.1:216261938-216368563 GCA_007115665.2 Sequoiadendron giganteum
TAAATTTAGCAGTTTCAAGCTTCCTAGCTCTTCAATGTTAGCATGAATAAATGCCCTAATATCTTCAGTGTGTAAGATTTCATATGAGGTAGATGAAAATGCACCTAAGGGCTTGGTCTCAATAGACTTGAAAGGATTTCACTTGAATTCAGGATGAGGTTTGTCCTTAACTTCTACTACCAATGGAGTAGCCATATTCACCAATTCACAAATTTACGGGTTTTTCTAATAAACACCTTTTTGTCAGATCAAAGTTTGTTTGTTGAATCACCTTCACACTTTAATTTCACCTCAATTCACCAAAGTTCATCTCAGAGCACTCCAAAATTCTTTTCTTAAAAATGAAAAGTGGCAAATGAAAGATAGAAATGACTTTTTATCACCTGCATACCTAACCCTTTTTGTCGCAATAAATGATTTATACCCTAACTCATCCGGATACACTATTTTCATACACTATGAAAGATAATTATTCTGCAGACCTCCAATACTATGTACTACTTTCTCCAATGAGTTCAACAACATTTGTAGAGCATCTATTCACTTACTGTACTTATCTACATCTGGTGTCAATTACCGGTCAGGGGGTTAAGATATTTTCTTGACAACTCCCCCTAGGCCAAAGGCCTGAAGCTAATTCACAAATGAATTACAAGAAGTAGATGCTGGTGCTAGCACATTTCCTTCAATAGAGGGATTTTTCTTCACACATTTCTTTTGCATCTGCTGCCTGATCACATATGTAGTGAATTTTCCTTCTCCCTTAATATCCTTTTGTATATTTTTATTTTGATTTATCAGACCTTTTTTGTTCCAATAGAATGTAGCAATGTGACCAAATTTTTTGCAGTTATAGCACACAACATTTCTCTATCTAGACCAGTTGTTCCACTGATTTTCTGTTGATCTACATTGGTTAGCAATATGGACAAGTCTATTGCATGTATAGCATCTGACATTTCTATGAAATTTGTTCATCACATTTCTGCATTCATTTGACTTATGACCAAACTTATGGCAATTAAAGCACTGACCTGAGTATGATGGACCACTTGAATTCATTCTGCTTCTACATTGAGTAGCCATGTGTCCAAATTTATTGCAATTGAAATAGTAACCATTAAATCTTTGAGCATTAGGTTGCCTTACTGAATACCTTCTAGATTTGTTCATTTTATTTCCTTGCCTGAATCCCCTTTGTCTTGATCTGGAACTTTCTTCTTCTTCATATCCAAGACCTCACTTGTCACCTTCTATCCTTTGACCTTTAATCAGTTCTTCAATATTGGATGAGCTAACTTTGAACTTCTCCTTGTACTCATTTGCAGCAACAAGTTCATTTCTGAGATCATCAATCTACTTTTCAAGCACTTCCTCATTATTTTTAGATTGTTCCAATTCATTGTCTAATCAGCTGCATAGTTCATATTTTTCTCTCAGGGAATTTGTTAGGTTATCTTCATTCTTCTTTCTGTCTTCAAGCTCCTTGGTCATCCTCATCATGATAGATTTCATCTCATGCTTTAGGACAACATTATCTCTGGTAAGCTTTTCACATGTTTTTGTCTTTTCCTTCAGGGCTTGACTGAGTTGTTCATCTTCAATGCTCTTACTATCATTCTGCTTAATCTGATCACAAAGTTTCTTTCTCTTCTCTCTAGACTTATTGATTGTCTTTCAAAGACTCAATGAATTTTTCAGCATCCTTTAGGTTTGCTTGCAATTTTTGAACTTCAAACTTTGATTGATCAAGATCATCTAGGGCCACCAAAAGTTGTTTTTGAAGATTGCTTGAATCCATTGAAACACTTTCCAAGTTCTCCCCAAGTTTTTAGACTTCTTTCGAGGAACTAGCTCTGATATCAATTGTTGAAACAAGCTACATTGAGAGGGCGGGTGAATCATTATTGTGCAAAATTAACTTTATTAATCTTTATCTTCAAAGAACTTGTAATATTCAATCAAAATGCATGAACATGAAGAAAACAATCACAACACCATAACACAAGAATTTTTACGTGGAAACCCTGTTAGGGGAAAAACCATGGTGGATGGACAATCCACAATATGATCTGAGTATACTCAAATGAAGTTTTCAATATGGGGAATGCACTTGCATTCAGACACACTGCTTAGAGCTCACTACTTAAGAAGACTCACTATCTTACAAAGATAATCAAATTAAATCCACCTGAGATATTGAACTAAGAAATTAGCATCTACATATGCTTGATTGCAGCTCTGATTAGGATCAACAATCGATCTTCTGTCCTTCAAACTGATTTTTCACTTCTTCTCTGCTCTACTCAAACTCGCATTAAAAAATCATTAATGCACAAGTGAAACTGTACATAATTGCTCTTCTACTCTTTTGATATTTGTAATTTGCATCAACACACCTTCTTCATATATTAAAATGATATGATTGATCACTTATATATATCCGCGGCCAAGAATTTAATCACAATATGTTAGCATCAATAGAACACAAAAATATTTACAACTGTTCACTCAAATCATGAGTAATGTATAATGCACATCCACAACAGTTGGACACAACTTAGATAGGACCCAAAAGAAGATGCTCAAACTCAAACATACTTGAATAATTACTTCCCAAACATCTGCGACATGTTATATCCATGAAGTTGGCCTCCATGCACTAATAAATAGGAAACTATTCAACTGGATCTTCTAACTCGCACACGGATCAATATGAGCCACTAAGATTCAATAGTAACAAAGATAATATACCAAAAAACATTTCTTGAGATACACAACACAAAATAATAATAGGAAACCTTCATAAGAATTGATGAACACAAAACTATCAAATTCTTTGTTCATCCTTGACTGTCTTCAATCTATCTACCAGTATGATCAAATGATGATGTGCGTATCCAATCATCGATTAGGGTTTTCATCAATGAAAACACCAAATGATATTAGCAGTGTCTCTTGCCAACACTTCCTACTTAGGATCTCCTCTTCCCTACCAAATTTGGAGTCAGTGGAGTGAGTGGAATCCTCCTTAAACCCCATGTTCATGTCTAGAAAATTTCTAGTGTCTTCCACAAACCCTTCGTTCATCTCTTCAACATTGTCTTTTATGCCTTTAGTCCTACCAGTGGTGTGCTCTGAGTCACTAGAAATATCATCAACTAGGGTACCTTTTTTGGTCTTTGCCAGTCTGTGGGACCTCCTCACACTAGTTTGTTCCACCCCCACTTCAAAGCTCACAACCACCATGGTATCACCCTTGGAGTATTTTTCCCTAGCGCTCCTACCTTCATTGTCAAAGGCTATTAAATCCACCAGGCTTAGAGAAACATTTTTCCCCTTCTTCTTGGCAGTGGGTCTGTTGTCCTTCTTGAGGTGTTTATTTTTTAGCTCACATAACCCGACCACTACATTAGACTGGCCCATACTGATCATGCTTTGATTCTTTTGAGAAGGGGGTTTGGGCTTAAGTTCATAAATGGGCTCAATTTCAGGAGTGGGGGTTTTCCTCTTAGAACCCTCAGAGGAAATAGGGGAAGGATTAACAATGACCACATTAGGGGGTTCTAGTTCCTCAACATGCATAGCAAAGATGGGTTTGGGTGAGCATAGGGCAAGATGAAATTGGTAGAGCCTAAGGATTAGGCCTTGATGCAAAGGTAAAGGGGTGTATCATCTGGGTTGAGAGTGAGAACCTCGAGGGTTTCTTTAACTAAATTTTCCAGAGAGGTGAGAAAAAAAATCAGAAAGCAGAGGATCATCTTATGCCTAAAGTGGATTAACAATGATAAATCGTAATAATAAAACACCTTGGACCGGCCTTCTAAAGTAACATATTTCATTAAAGCAAGACACACCTTGTCCCAGGGTTTTGGCAGCACCTCGCGGTCAAAACTATACTACTTTTGAACTAGCATCTCATCACCTTTGAAGAAGGCATTGAGACTCTCCAAGTCTTGCATTTTGTTAAGTCTATAATCATATCTATATTATGAAGAAAAAAAATCCTTACGAGAAGCATTATTTAGATCATTAAAATAAATGTATAGGAAAATATGTCAATCAAGTCTTGTAATGAAAAATATATTCAATATATAAGGCAAATAGTCAATAGGACTAGTAAAGCTCAATTTTAGAATCTTCTCTATCTCAGTATTAACCATGAAAGTGACCTTAGGATGCATCTTTATAATTTTTTGTTTAATAGGATTAGCATCGAGATATAGCACAATATAATATAAACCACAATAGATGGGTATATACCAAGCATATCCTCATATGACCAAGCAAAAATATCTAGATAAGAATGTAAAAGATCATAATGTGATTTTTTCTTTAGAAGAAAGGAATTTTCCTATCTATTTTTTTTGGAAGAAGAAGGATCCATAAGAATCCAATAGTATCTTTATTAAGAAGCATACTATGGTTTGAAGGATAAGGCATTTTAAAATTCTTATTAGTATTAGAAAGAGGATATTTATTATTTAAAGCCATGACGAATTCACTAAAATATTATTGAAAACTAAAGCAATGTGGTAATCTATGATAATGATGATAAGAATATAAATTTGAATATACCTCGAGGAAATCACCTAGATCTTCTTCAAAAGAGATGGCATCTAGAGGAGGTATATAAGAGTCAACACTACCTAGAATAAGCTATGGATAAATAAGAGGAATTGATGAATCATGTAAAGATATCATGTGTACATTCATCAAAGGCTTTGATTTAGATTTAGAAGGGAAATATCTGTTGGATAGAACAACGTCTGAGAGGGGGTGAATCGGTTGTCACATATTATAACCTTCAATTCAATTAATGAAACTAATACATAAACTGCTTAAATGATTAATCATCAAATGCCAATGCAAAAACTCAAATCCAATACACAAACAAAATAAAACTAGATTTATGTGGAAAACCCAATGAGGGAAAAACCATGGTGAGGATTAACTAACACTATAGAGAATATCAAAATTGATTACAATAAAGGCTCACTTCTTGAGAGAAGGACTCACTGTCTAGATTCACTATCCACAAGGCTACAACCCAGAGATACAAAATATGGCTCACCACTAGAGTAGAAAAGGTTAAGGCTCATTGCCAAAAGATTGAACTGATAGAATACACCTTCAATGTGCAGGGTTTAGTTCCATTGAAGCATGAAATATGAAGTACTTCGTCACATAGTAATCGCTCAACAAAATTGCACTGATCACAACTGATAAAGCATTTAGGCTCAGATCTTCACACACTCCTTAATACTCTTCACATTTCACATTCACTACTCAAGTGTGTCTTCTTCCACTAAGATTCTCATCATACTCAAAACACCTTATATATACAAGCATATCTTGATCATCAATTAGGTCGGTTTAATTAGATGAACACAAAGATAATCAAAATATTCTTTGTTGGCACCATATATGATTTAAGCATACCAAGGCGGTTAACATCCATAAAGTATAACTAGTCTTCATAATATATTATATATGTTGATTCGTCCAAGACCTTCAAATATCATAATCATAACTTGTCTTCATAGTAGAAACTAGACCTAAAAACTAGCACACTATACCACCTATAACAATCATCTTCGATAGGAAATCACTTCCAATAAATAACTCATACATTCAGTACTGTGTTGACATAAATGACAACCTATTGACATCAATGACAACCATTTGATGCAAGCTTCAACTTCCAACAATCTCCCCCTTTTTCATTGATGACAACAGAAGATGTGAAAAGCCAACAACAACAACCTTTGTAATTATTTTGATGAGATGAAATGATTTTCATTATTTTTCACATGCTTTCTCCCCCCCTTTGAATTCAATGAAAAAAATGATATATCTCCCACTTCAAGAATTTTTTTTAAAAATCTTCAAAGATAGGATATCAAAAATGGTTTTGTACCTCAATCCTTCTCCCTTAAAATATCTCCTTGTATTTTTCTTTCAGTTCCAGAAGATATTTCTTCCAGGAAACCAAAACCAGCCTGATCTTTAAACAAATATTTTTGTTCTTTTATATTGAATCAATTGTTTCTAGAAGAGTATCCAGAATAGCAATATTTTGTGCATTATTCTCATATTCGACTTGAAGACTAGAAATTTTTTCCAATCTCTATTAAATTATTAATTTAACTTTCCAAAAGGTCTTCACAGTAACATCCCTTTGTACCATAATGACTGCAAGTTCAAATTGTAAGGAATTGATCCTTTTCTTTTGTGCTCCAACTTTGTCATTAAGGATATCATATATTTTTCCAATAGAATTCAACTCAAGCTCAATATCATCAATTTTTGCTTTGTAGTTTCCAATAGGAGTGTTATCACATGATTTTGCACCCTGTTGAATCTGAAATTCAACAATTTAGTGTAACATGGGAATGATCCCAAGGTGTGGGTACCTTATGTAAGATCAAAACTCTAGAGAAGGTCAACTTCCTAGCTGGATATCACCTAAAACTAACTTACTCTAGTGTTTTATCAAGGAAAAGGGATAGAGAAAACATAAAACTAAAACTCGTAATTTGAAAATAAGGGTGATACACCAAACTAAAAAGGACTATGAAACCTAGAATCTCAAACACTTGCCTATAATAATATGAAACTAAAGGTGCACAACCTATTACTATATATCTTTGCATAAATAGTTCACAAAAAGGTCCTAGAACTCAAAATTTTAGTAGGAAGATATCTTCACAACTAAAAGATATTTTGTAATTCAAGACACAAGTTGCAACTTGCATTGACACCATTTCTGCAATGTTGGTACAATAGAATGATGATGTTTTAAAACATCCCATTGCTTCTTTCAATCAGGGTTTAGAAAATTATGAACAAAAGTATACTTTTGTAGAAAATCATGTACTTGCTATTATCAGAAATCTAAAAAAATTTAAGCCTCTAGTTTCCACTAACATAATACATTTAATGGTTTCTCATCTTGGTGTGAAAGAATTTTTGTTAAGTAGACACTTGAACGAGAAAAGGGGAAGATGGATTACAAAATTTATGGAGTATGACGTTGACATCAAGATAACCAAGCTTGTAAGGGGTAAAGGGTTGTGTGAACAACTAGCTACAGGGTCTAAAAGCAAGGGAAAAATAGAAATAGAGATTGTTTTGGTCATTGATGATGAGCCTCAAAATATTGCACCCGCATTAAGAGAAAGTTGGTTACAAGATATGACTCATTTTTTGCAAACTGGTGAGTGTCCACCAGGTTTAGATAGGGCTAAGAGGAGACATTTTAGACTTCAGCCAGTCCCTTATGTGTTGGTTGATAATATTCTTTTCAAAAAAGACCTTAATGGTGTGTTTTTAAGGTGTATTGATCATGACCAAGTGGATAAAGTGCTTCATGAGTTCCATGATGGAATTGTTGGGGGTAATTTTTCCCCAAGAACTACTACATGGAAAATAATGAGAGCTGGCTATTATTGGCCAAGCTTGTTTAAGGATGCCCATGTCTGGGAAAGAAAATGTGTGAAATGTGTCATTTTTGCAAGCAAAGAATAGTTGGCAGCTCTGTCTTTGCAGCCAATTCAAGTGGAACAACCCTTCATGAGGTGGGTCATTAATTTTATAGGACCTATAAATCCACCTTCTATTGTAGGCCATAGGTGGGTACTTACTACTACCAATTACTTTACATGATGGAATGAAGTAGTGTCTTGGAAAGAATCCAATGAGTCAGTTGTTTTGAACTTTTATGATGAATTAGTAACCAGGTTTAGAGTACCTCAATCAATCATTTTAGATAATTCTTTGGAATTTGTTGGATTAAGAGTAAGTGATTGGGCTATCATGAATGGAATTCATCTAAACACATCATCAAACTATTACCCTTAGGGTAATGGTTTGGTAGAATCAACTAACAAGACTCTGATAAGAATTATCAAAAAAACTATGGAGGATAATTAGAGGACTTGGCACACCAAGTTGAAATATACCTCTTGGGAAGATAGGATAACTCCCAAAATATTCATTGGGAATTCTTCGTATGTACTAGTTTATGGTAAGGAGGAAAGATTGCCTTTATCTATGGAACTTCCAACAATTGATATTATGCACCAGTTAGAAATGTTTGAGGAGAAAGACTCAATAGTAGTTAGGTATGCTCAACTCATGGAACTAGAAGAT
This sequence comes from Sequoiadendron giganteum, assembly GCA_007115665.2. Taxonomy (NCBI): domain Eukaryota; kingdom Viridiplantae; phylum Streptophyta; class Pinopsida; order Cupressales; family Cupressaceae; genus Sequoiadendron; species Sequoiadendron giganteum. Next base: position 216,270,093 of record CM021100.1, read on the forward strand.
TTAAGATATAAAGTAATGAAGTATTTGGAGTGCCATCAACTCCAAAAAAAGAGAGTCTTTGATAAGAAAACAACTCCTAGGGTTTTCAGAGAGGGAGATATTGTATTTAAGTGGGATGAATTGGAAAGAAGGATAGGAAAGCAAACTAAGTATGATAATTTTTGGAGTGGCTCATTTGTTATTACTGAATTCAAGGAGCACAATGCATTCCAATTATCAAAGATTAATGGAGAAGTTCTACCTATCCCAGTTAATGGGATACACCTCAAACTCAAACGATGTTTTGAGATATGATCTACCTTGTACTGCATGCTAGGTTAGTTTTTTGCTTTCAATAAGTGTTTTTGCACTATTGTTTAGAAGCAAGTTTTTAATACTCTAAGTGTATTTTAGCATAGTTGGTAGTTTTCTTTATGCTTCTTTTGTTTTTCATAAGTTTCCAAGGTGTGATGTTTTGATCTAGTGAGTTATAGAAGTTGTCTAGGTCTTTTTTCAACATTGTGTCACATTTCTGAGTGACTTTGCACCCAATAGATAAGCCTAGGCAACTGGTTTAATGTTTAGCAGGAAAACATATAGTAGATGTCACCAAAAATGTTACCCAATTTCACTATTAGCTCAATCAGGAAGAGCTCTTAAAGTTTTCAAATGAAAATTAGGGTTCATTTTAATTCTACTATATTTCATTCATGTGTATAACAAAAAAATATAAGATTACATTACTAAACTGCATTTATGCTTATGCATACAACATAAGAGATATTGTACAAATATTTTTAGAAAAAGTAATCTTTATCGAAAATATAAATGTGTAAGGTCTCACACAAGCCATGAGACTAACTGATTTAATGCAAAAGAAAGAAAAAATTATACATTTATAGAAAATGAATGCACATATAAGGAAGGGTGACCCTTCATTACCTAAATGATGATCCCGAGTCGAGTTTCCTTGTGTCATCCTTCCACGTATCCTGCATCTAGATTTTTCTCCCTTGTTTCTCCTACTTGTCTGCATCTAAAAGAGAAAGTGTTAGAGAAATGAAAAGTCACTAATCCATACATGCACATGCATCTATAAATTTACAATATGATCCTCATGTGCACCAAAATAGTTAGCATCATTTGGATGTTCAATAAAATAACAGGGTTATCAAACACATCCACCATATGCACATATTTTTCTAGCATGTTTTCCTCTTGTGCAAGTATAGGGAAAATTATGTTGTTTTGTTTCATCTGATTATAGCATGTGGAGTAAAATTTGGATCCCACAAGGGTTGAGCTCATCATGCTATCATTTTGTGTTTTGACAGGATAAGTTTGTTAAGCCTTCCATGACATTGTGATGCAATCAAGGATGAATTAACTATTCATAACAGTGAGGTTGATGAATTCACTAGTATAAATGAAAAATTGATGCTCAATGGAAACACAGTGTCATTAAAACTAAACAATGGTGCTTATCTAGTACGGTGACATAGTCAATGGTAAAAAATCACAATCATCATTCACAAGAAGTTATCTATGAGGGAAGCCACTTGTTTTCATTGAAAAAGTATTCATCATTCATGAGAGTGAGTTGATTTAAGTCTCTATCATAAATGACAAACACTTATTCAAATAAATTACAATATAATATATTTTCAGTCACATACATTATTTAGGACAGTCTATGTGTGAAGGTCACTACTTCAGGTATCTCAATTTTTTTTAAAGGTCAACAAATGTTTGCAAACACAAAGAAAGCAAAGGAAGAGAGGCATTTTTTATAAAGACAACCATTGGACAGCTTGAAAAACCAAGTAGGAATTCATGTATGCATTTGTATTATCAATTTTAAATAGAGTGATGATAGAGTGAGAAGCAGTGGGTTGTTATGCACATATAATAAACATGTTTCAAGATGCAGTTATTAGCAAAGACCTCAGGAAATGAATACAAAAACAAGGGTTTAGAATAGTCACTTGCTAGCCAATACAAAAAATCATAAGTAACAAGGAAAAGCAGCAATATGAAAGTAAAGATGATGAAGATTATAAAGGTATTTAATTTCATTTAAGAAAATCTTGGAGCTACAAAAAAACTTTGCATAAATTGAAATTTATGTCAGTAGACATAGAGATATGTATAATGATTTTAAAAGTTAAGAGATTGATAATATAGTAGGATTGGGTAATTGCTATTCTCGAGAGAATGTATAGTGTGCCATCCTTCATCAAAACTATGGAAAGATAACAGAGTTCTAGATTATGTCTTATGATGCAACTAGTATAAGGTGTTTGAACACTTGTTAGAAATTTTTTCTGGATAAAGATCATGGAATGAGGAAACTATGCACATTAATCCCAAGATCAAATACAAGTTAGGACATTCATTAACAACATAGAGGAGAAGAATACTAAATCTATACAAGGCAGTAAAAAATAGAGCATCTATAATACAATGTAGTGATAGGCTTCTGTAGAAATGTGGGATGGAGTTCTTTTAATTTCTTATGCCTTATGTGAATAAGTTGAAGCAAAATGAGAACCTCTTGAGTTAAGTCCTAAAGCAGAGCCTATGGTTCCTAGATTACAAAGAGAGAAGGTGGTATTCATGAGAAAATAGAAAAGATGCATAGATTTATTGTGTTATGCTTGTACTATGCAATGGCATTGAGTCATTTTGTAAACTATGTTATCTTCACAAGGCAGTTGTGGCCTTGAGGAAGTTAACTCATATATGCAAAAAGGAGTTTTCCTGAAAAATACAAGAACGGTGGTTTCTAGGGTTTCAACCCATCAAAAGCTATAGGAAGATCATAGGGCCGAGACTTTTAAGGGCCAAAGTCAAGTTATTTGAGTATGGGAGCTAGCACACAGAAGTTCCAAATTTGAAGTAACCCAGAAAATAGAAAAACTTTCAACCTTTTGAAATGATGCATGAAACAAATGAGTGCAGGAAGGCATGGGTTTTTGGAAAACCCAAAAAAGATGAACTTTCTCTATGCAAGAAAATGCGCTATCATAATCATTTTAAAAAACCATGAGAACACATGGTCATGGCCATAAAAGCATGCAACTCCTTCATTTGAAATGTGCAAGAGAAAATACACAAAAGAGCTCAGATTTTTTGTATAGAAAAGAAATTAAACATGGAATACATAGAGAACTGAAGGCATGCTCCAAATTTTAGTTATAGATACTGCTCAAAGACAACATTTCTTCTTTCTTGAAAAATTTGGATGCTTACCAAGCTCGGCCTTGATACACAAGAAATGACTCCTTCAACAAATCCCTTGAGATCATAAGAAGGATGGAGACACCTCAGAACAACATAGTGGCCCAAGAAAAGAAAAGTATCAATAGAGGGAATGAGCAAAAATAACATAGAAAATGCATTAGTAAATCCATAGGAGTCGCGGCCCTAGAAGGCCTAGATTAGTTAGAAATGGAGATATTCTCTCAGTTTTGGTTTCAGAGAACAACTTACCAACATTTCCTTGAGGAAATTGACAAAAATCCGTTGTCTATTTGAAATTCACGAAGAAATAAGCTCAAAAATCTTCCATGAAAATACCTGGTGAAACCCTCGTCGGTGGAGTAGCTTCCTCAAGAAGCTTCAATGTGTGAAACAAAATGAATGTTTCATTTTTCCTTTGTTTTGTTTTAGGTTTTGTATACCCTAGACTTGCCAATGGCATTTTTTCAAATTTTTTTTAAAAAAATACAAGGTTAACTAATGTGCATCGAGGGCTAAGACTTGTGTCTTATTCCTTATATTTAATAAAACTTGTATATGTTGCAAGTGTTAAGTCTTTATGACTTATATTTGCATTGACTTCCTTATGGCTGAGCCATGGCCTTTTGTTTTTGCATCATTTTTGAAAATGTAAAACATATAACTCAAGTGATGAATTATAAATCACTTAATTTAAAAATGTTACCTTTAATGCAAGATGAAGTACATGGAGCTTTCAATGCATAGTGAAAGGAGGTATAGATATGGTTCAATTTATGATTTGCAAGCATCTAGGAAGAAGTTGAAGGAGGTTGGCAAACACATGCCAAGCATATAGGGAGTTGTTTTTCCCTTTTTGAGGTTGTTTTGACCAAGTTTGGAGTAGATTTAGGGATGTTTATGGTGGATAGAGTCATGCTTTGTCTTTTTCTACATTATGGAGCTCATTTGGAAGAAATCCAATTACTAGATTTTAGGCGTTTTGGGGGCATCCGACCCCAACTGTTTCTAGAACCTTTTTTGGTGGGTTTTTGGATGAAGATATTGGTTATAGTCACTTGAGTGAATAATTTTGTACTCAGTTCTTCTTTGTGTAGATTTAGACTTAGTGACTTTGGGAGTCCTTTGTCAGTTTTAGCATACTTTTGTAACTTAGTTTTTTGGATATGAAATACAATGAGAACCTTGGATGTGATTGATATGAGATTTTGCCTACTTATTCTATGCATTACTGTGTATTCCTAAGTGAATGATCAAATTATTTGTGAGGTAATTATTATTTCCATTTAATTTTGTCTCATTTTTCTTGATACCTTTATGCAGAAAGTGTGTCAATGCAGGTTGCAACTTGTGTCTTGAAGTGCAAAATATATTTTAGCTATAAAGATATCTTCCTGCTAAAAATTTGAGTTCTAGGACCTTTTTGTGAACTATTTATGCAAAGATATATAGTAATAGGTTATTCACCTTTAGTTTCATGTTATTGTAGGTAACTATTTGAGATTCTAAATTTCATAGTCCTTTTTAGTTTGGTGTATCACCCTTATTTTCAAATTACCAATTTTAGTTTTATGTTTTCTCTATCCCTTTTCCTTGATAGAACAATAGAGTAAGTTAGTTTTAGGTGATATCTAGCTAGGAAGACAAACTTCTCTGGAGGTTTGATCTCACACAAGGTACCCACACCTTGGGATCATTCCCATGTTACACTAAATTGTTGAATTTTAGATTCAACAGGGTGCAAACTCATGTGATAACAAGTAGTGGGCCATTAGAGACAATACCTATACACGTTGCTTAGACTCTTTATGTAGGTTTTCAATTCATTTATACTCTCAGTCAATTTCTTCTATGCATTTTGACATCTTTATTCCATGGCTAATTGAATTTCATCTTTTTTTGTTGTTTCACTAGGTGACTGTGCCATTAGTCTTTCTTCAATCTACTCAATCAATAATTTTGATAAAGAACTTGTCACATCACTTAGGTCAATATCATTATGAATTATGTAAGTAGCTAGGGCATCTGTAATCTCATCTTGTTCATATGATGGTCGTAGCAACCATTCACATCCAATCTTCTTCAATCCACCAGATTACTCAAGATTCTTCAACACCTTTTCCCTAGTAAAGTCTTCTTCATCATCAATTGATGCCAAATCAATTACTTCTATAGTATTTTCTTATTTTTCTTCTTCCTTTTCCTTTAACCTCAACTTCTTTATTCTCAAAGGAGAACCTGAGATAATTCTTCTTGCTTTCCTCTTTTCGGACGAGGATCCTACTTCAGACATCCCAAATGGACTAGAAATCATGCCAGAACTCCATACATTTATTTTGTTTTCAAAGTATTCTTTACAAACCCTTTATTTTTCTGCTAGACATTCTAGATATCGGTAGACCTGCTTCCCAATTGGTATAACTAACTTCCACACAATATTCTCTGTCAATGGTAATGATTTCATAAAATACATCATCAAACATATAACCAAAGATCCAAAACAAAAAGGGTAATTTCCATTCTTTTTCATAGTTATATTCTCCATTAATTGGTTCCTCGATAACTCACACAAATCAAAATTCTCTTTCTTCTCAACCATTTGATGTGCAACATAAATGGAAATCACTGAAGTAGAGCCTTCCCTATTTCTAAAACAAATCTTATATGAAATTCCATATGTCACATACCTTATTACCGGGTCGATTATAGTATGAATTAGAAGTGCCCTTTGATCTCATGTTACTCCAATTAGGGCTTCGACCTCCTTGTTTTTAACTGAATTCTTGACTGGAATGGGTCCATTATTGCATAATCTTGTTATTGCTGCAATTGCTTCCTTCATGATCTCATAGGATTTGTCAGAGATCATATGATCACCTCGAATTTTGCTTAAGATAAACCGAACAATGTCCACATTTGAAAAGTATGGAAATTCACTCCAAATGTCTAAACCCTTTGCCCTAAATTCTTGATCATTTGCATTTGCTCAACTGAAAGAGAAGTCTCAAAATTTTGAATCTTTTCATGATCACCATTAAATATCACCATTTCCTTCAACTCCATTGTCTCAGCCTCGTTCTTTGTACTTTTTCTTGCCAATAACCCTAACTCTTTATTTTTCAGCTACTTTTTATTCCTTAGCTCGTTCACTTCATAATGAAGATGAATACTCAATATTTCTTATTCAACTTGTTGCTTTTAGGGTTTCATCATAAAAGATATTTTATTTCTTGTCACATCATCATTTTTACTTCAATTTGTTAGTACCTTTTTCTGCCAAAGCTTCCGGATTAATTTTGCACTTTTTTTTTTTTCATCTTTTAAATTATCAACTATCTTTGAGAAACACTATGACCCAAGAGGGGCTCCATAGATTTCCTAATTTGCATATTTTCTACTAGAATTTTCTTCAATGCCTTCAAAATAGAGATTCTCATCATATATCCATGTGTCATTGCATGACACCTCATATATCAAGGGTTTTCTAGATTTTTTCTGTGAATGGTCCCCCTGAAACCATTACTGGGTTTAGTCCTTAGAAGAGGTATCTGCACCAGATGCAAATACAGGTCCATTTGATTCATCCTTGTTCTCAGGTTCTTCCTTATTTCTCCAAAAAAATTCCATTTCTCTCCTTACTTCTTCTGGATCTACCTTATTCATAGGCTTGTTCTATTGTTCTAGATTCGGTTTCTTCCCAACTTTGCTTCTACAAAATTTTGAGATATGTCCTGGTTTTTTGCAAGTGTAGAACATAACATATCCAAGATCAAATGAATTTATTTTTTCTTTAATCCTACACTGATTAGCCTTGTGTCCAAATATATTACATATATAACAATAGCCTTGAAAATATTGAATTCTTCTTTTTGTATCAAATTTCTTTATCATCATATGGTTTCTACATATGGTAGCTCTATGTCCAAAATTGTTGCAACATATTCCAAAAAAGAATCCAACATTATGACTCATTTTATTATGTTTCATCCTACTTCTACATTTGGTTGCTTTATGTCCAAATTTATTGCATGAGAAACAAAATCCATTAAAAGATGGGTACCTTTGAGCATTAGGTTGTCGGATGGGTATTCTTCTAGTATTGATCCTTCGATTCTTTCCTTGATAAGTAATACCTTGAAAATTCCTTTGATTGACCACTTTGTTGAAAATTGGATTAGTCTTTCAATTTTTTCCTTCTTCAAGTCCTAAAGCACCTTTATCCTTTGTAGGTTTCTAAGATGAAATCAATTCATCAAGCATTGTAGAGCTTATCTTTAACCTTTCTTCATGAGCTTTCACTTTTTCTAGATCAACTCTAAGGGTTACTACTTGTTTAAGCGTATCACAGTTTTCTATCTTTTGATTGCTAATTTATTTTAGGCATCCTTCCTCTTCCTTGCTTTGTTCATTTTCCAATTTTAGGTTCTCTTCCACTCTTTTGGTTTCTTCAAGTTTCATCCTTAGATTTTCAACAGTCTCCTTTGCTTCCTTTAGTTCCTAGTAAACTTCATTATGTTCCAACTTGAACTTTAAGATCTGATTTCTTAGTTTTTGAATGCATTCCCCTACTTGCTTAGCATTTTCTTTCAGATCTTCATTTTCAAATTCTAAAGTGTTTTTTCTTAATTCTTCATCTAAGTCAGATCTCTTCATCATTTAGTTCAACCTGCCAAGATCTCCTTCAAGATTTTAAACTTATTCCAAAGGACTGAGATTTGATACCAATTTTTGGATAGGACAGCTAAGAGGGGGGGTGAATCAATTGCACATATTATAACCTTTAATTCAATTACCGAAACTAATACATAAATTGCTTAGATGATTAATCATCAAATTTCAATGCAAGAACTCAAATCCAATACACAAACATAATAACACTAGATTTACATGGAAAAACCAATGAGGGAAAAACCACAGTGAGGATTGACTCACACTATAGAGAATATCAAAACCAATTACAAAAAAGGCTCACTACTAGATATAAGGACTCACTATCTAGAGTCACTTTCCATAGGGCTACAACCCAGAGATACAAAATATGGCTCACTGCTAGAGTAAAAAAGGTTAAGGATCACTACCAAAAGATTGAACTAATAGAATACACCTTCAATGTGTAGGGTTTAGTTCCATTGAAGCTAAAAATATGAAGTACTACCTCACACAGTAATTTCTCAACAAAACTACACCGATCACAATTGATAAATCATTTAGGCTCAGATCTTCACACACTCCTCAATCCTCTTTGCATTTCAGATTCACTACTCAGGTGTTTTTGCTTCCACTACAGTTCTCATCATACTCAAAATACCTTTTATATATACAAGCATTTCTTGATTATCAATTAGGTTGACCTAATTAGATGAACACAAAAATAATCAAAATATTCTTTGTAGGCACCATATATGATTTAATCATTATACCAAGTTGGCCAACATCCATAAAGCATAACTAGTCTTCATCATATATTGTATTCATTAAGTCAGTCAAGATCTTGAAATATCAGAATCATAGCTTGTCTTCATGGTAGAAACTGGACCTAAAACCCAACACATTAGACCACCTATAATGGTCATCTTCGATAGGAAATAGCTTCCAGTAAACAACTCATACATTCATTGTTGTGTTGACATCAATGACAAGCTATTGACATCAATGACAACCATTTGATGCAAGCTTCAACTTCCAACAATATCTAAGGCACACATTATAGTTATATGGATTTGGCTCTGATGGTATCTTGATACCTTGTTCCATATGATCGTATCCATTAACTTTACATCATATTATATATATAAGATTAAATCCATAGCCATAATAAATTTGTAATTCCTCAAAATAAGATGGCTTGGCATCATTAGAAAAATCAATATGAATTGTATACGAGAAATCATTTTATTTTAATATCACTTAAAGAAGATGGATATTCATATACTATAGGTGAGTTTTATGGAATTTTTAAATATCAAAGCGACTTGGGTTGAATTTATATTCTCCAACAAATGAAGGATTAAATTCCAATGAACCCCAATCATCACCAAGAAATGCATTTTTTATTAGAAAGTGAAGGACTAACAATATCATATTTAAAAGGATTTGGAGAGGGTGTTATAGTTTTAGGAGTTAATGAAGGGGAAAAACTTAAGAGTAGAAGTATTTGAAGACCAATCGACTTCAACCAGTTGACAATAATAAAGGACCTCATGGTCAAAATTTATTGTAATGAATTTATTATCATAAATAAAGTTAAGATATTGATGCAAGATAGGAATTAAAACACCTATAGAATGGATCCATGGTCTACCTAGAAGAATGTTATATTTTAAATAACATGGCATAATATATACAAAATTAGGTAAGGTAATGGGTCCAAGACTCAAAGATAGTATTGTTGTACCATGAGCTTTCCAACCAAAATTATCATATCCACGAATAGATAAAGATATAACAACAATAGAATTAGTATGAAGGTTGATCTTAGGTAGTAAATCTACACTACACACATTTACTATTGAACTAGGACCAATGAGAGTGAGTTCTAATACCAATTTCATTAACATTGATAACTATCATTAATGGATCTAACTGACTTTTCACTTTAGAAGAAGGAAGTTCATATTGATAGAATATAATTTTTGGTGTATTGGAATGAATATATTTTATTAAATCATTGAAACCATTTAGATTAATAGAAGAAGTCACAAATTTATTCTATAAATCATCCTGAAGCATGCAATGATAGTAAGGAGAAGTTTGAAAAAGGTCCCAAAGAGATATCTTGGTGGGAGTAACATAAAGTTGCTCAATAAATCATACTCACTTGGAACATTAGAGATAGGTTTAGGTGTATAAGGAAGAATAGGTGTAGGTGATGGAAGATATGTTGTAAAATTGATGGTTTTCTTATTTCTTCTTGGATTATAAGTGTCTATGATACTATGGTATATTCACTAGTCACAAAAAAAATAGAATTAATAGATCAAGTGACATGTAAGTAATAAATTTGAGGTCATGATGTAGAAGAATCACCAAAAAGAGTAATTAAATTTTTCAGATTTATAATTTTATCCAATAACATAGATTATTGGTCTCTCAGTCTTGTCAACAACACCAAATAAAAAAATCGCATTAATCGATTCATTATGAGTTAAAAGATATTTTATTAAAGAAGACTACAAAGAAATATTTAATTTGTTGAAGAAGAAGAAATAGAAAGAGAATATTTGGAAGGAGATGAATATAAAATATCATTAAGTACTTCATATAACACATTAAAATATTATTTAGAGAATGGATTATGAAATGCATTGAAGGTTTGGAGAAAGAGATATGACATTGTTGGATAACATACATTAACCGAATTGAAGAGATGATAGTAGAATGATCTAATTGATTAAGAAATAAAAAGAGAACATATTTTAGAAGAGTCGATCTCACTAAAATATAATATATGATATTTGAAACTTAATAAAAGATATTTATTTTAGTAACAAGTTCATATATCGCCTTAGGATAGCACAAGATATATTGTAGATTTGCAATAGAATTGAAGAAACTCACTAAAAGAATAAAATATAAATAACTTATGATAAAAGAAGGAAAATTACATGGAAAAGAAGATAATAAAATTAAATTTTTCATCTATTATAAAAGTAAATAAAATTTATTTCTAACTTAACATGGAAATATAGATAGAAAGGAACCTAGAGTCAAATTTTGAAACTCTCAGCTAAGGATGCTAGCATATAGCATGAACATCTACATGTCACACTATCATTTTCAAACAATCTACCTATAACCTTTCAAAATTACCACTCAAGTCAATATAAATATATCAATTTGTATGTATATCAAGAGAGAAAAATGTGGGAGTTGTTTAGGGGCTTTGCTTAGCCAAACCTCCATTTTGGTCATTCAACCTCCATGGATAGCTAGAGATAAAAGGATAATTATATAACTTTTAAATCCTAGTAATATTGGGAATTAAAAGTAGTGATTTTATGGTAGATAAATGATTAAAAAAATTACATGGTATTTATAGAAGTTGTTGATTCAACCCACAAGACCTGTAATACCCCTTTGTTTTGCTTTCTAGATTGGACAGTGTGTCCTTGTTTTTCTTTGAGTTGCTTTCTGGATATTCAGATACTTTGTTATAATTTATCATGTGTGTGTTATGTGATCGCTATTTATAAAGCGACATAGACTACTTGTGTGATGTGATGTATCTTCCATGATGCTTTATTTTATATGCTTTGATTGGTGTAATAATGTTAGTTGTTATAATATGTTTATTGCATATGAGTTATTTGATTATTATGGAGTTGTCAGTTCATGATGAGTGTATTGGTGAAGGGGACGAGATCGTATCACTCACTTGCGAGCACCCTGCGATTCTGTGATTTCCTCTTCACAGTGTGTATTTTATGTTGTTTATATATATATATATATATATATATGTTCTTTGTTATATCATTTACAGGTTTGTAGGTACATGACATCAACTCCACCTGGTTTCATAGGTTTGAGCATCTCGACCCAATGGTTAAGTTGAACGGGAGATAGTAACTAAGTAACATGTGTCAGGTCTATACCCTAGCCACAGTGTGTCATCAGTCATCGTTTGGTGTCTTCATTTGCCTTGTTTATTACCATTTAATTCTGTAGGGTTTATGTTATGGAAATAAATGTTAAATTATGCATTAAATGATATTAGTATTTATTTAATTAATTTTTAGATAATATGATGGAAGCTTTCTATTTAAATTAATTAATTAAATTTAATCCTGGAGGTTAAATTTATTTATTAAGTAATTAAATTAATTAGTTAAATTATTTATTAAGAAAGTTGCTTAAAGGAATTAAATTTAATTTGGAAATTAAATTTGAATATGAAATTATTAAATTATTTTGTGAAAATAAATGTGGTTGTTAAAAGATATTTGTTAATTGCCAACATGTTATAGTTAATTAATTGAGGGTTGTTGGGAAATTAATTCCCGAAGAGAATCTTGGCTTTGCCTTCTTCACGGAAAAGCACAACATATTTTTGAGGATGTTGAAAATTGGAGAAGAATGGAAGAAGATTTTGTTTACTGTTTAAAAAAAAAAAAAAGATAAGGATTTTGATTTGGAAGGAAATTGGGAACATGTTGCATTCTTAGATTTTTTTGGTATAGATTGTTATGGTGTTGGATACGTTACTGTTCTCGAAAATCAGGATTGCTTGGAAGAAGCTGTGAAAATTTTCCTGGAAGCTTTGGAAGAGGCTCAACATCAGAATCTTTAAGTACTCCAGAAGCTTCATTGAAACAGTTTCCATTCTTATGTTATTGTTTTGGTTTAAATTTTTAAATGGAATTGTAGTATTATAGAAAAGATAGTTGTGCTAGATCTGTAGTAAAAAGATTTATTTTGTTTAAGAAAGGAAAATTTAAGGCTTTTGTGATTGTCATGAAGAAATCTAGAGCCTCTGTAGGAATGAATTCTTTTACAATGAAATAAGAGAGTAACATTGAGAATCTTTTATGAATTTGATAGATTAAACACTGAAAAGACTAGAGGAAGACATTATAAGATTTAGAAAATATATTGAAAGCCTCTGTGTAATCATAGGAAACCTTTGTAGGGAAAAATTTGAAGGCTTCTGGATTTTGTAGATTTGTCGTGGAAAAACCTAGAGGAAAATATTATAAAATTTAGGAAATTTTATTGAAAGTTTCTGTGTAAAATTGTTGAAAATATCTGTAAGGGAAATTGTGTTAAATTGTAGGAGATTTAGAAGAATTGAGAATTTAGAAATCTTCTGGGAAAATTGGAGGTTTTCAGAAAATTTGTTCAATTTTTCTTATAGGTGTGTTTTTGAGAAAATTTTCCCAATTAAAATTAGTGTGTGGAATTCTTTATATATATATATAATATATATATACATATATGTGAACATATATATATCAAATATATATAAAAATCCACATACATACATATATATATATATAATATATATATATGAATTTATTGTTTGTAAATCTTTAAAATTATGGGTTTTAAAATCGTCGTACGATGAAACTTTTATGGAGAAGTCAATTTTTTTTATTTTGATATAAAAAAAATGAGGAAAGTATTTTTATTGTGGTTGGTGGGGGGGTTAAATCCCCACCACCCACTCAAATGTGGGGGGGTGCGACTGCCATGAGGTAGCACGCCCACCACAGTGGGGGACGCGTTGTCCCATGGCAGCGCAACCCCCATTCATAAATGGTCACGCCCTTGTTGAGTGTGGGGTTGGCTATATTAAAGTAGTCGCCCCTCGCCACACTGTATGATTTTCACCTTGGAAAAATAAAACCTACGAATAGTTAAAATTTCGTCCGTGTTTTTTTTTATTTTGTGGATTTCAGTTATTTAATATGAAATATATATTATATATATATATGCATTGTGTATATATATGTATATATATTGTGTATATATATATGTTATATATGTGGTTTTTAAAATAATAGTTATATATTTAATGAATATATATTATAAGTATATATACATAATTATATAATTTAAAATATAATTATGTATGTATATTTTATGTATATATATTAAATATATATTTTTATATTTAAAATAGTTTTATTTAAAAAAGGTAACATGTTTTTATGCTTAGAAAGGAAATTGAAGAAGTTAAGTTTTCATTGGATTTTATGTTGCTTTTATAAGTAATCAAGGGTTTGATTTATTTATTTAAGTTAGTATTTTTCCTTCTTTGTATTTGGAAAGGCAATAAATTATTATTTTTAATTATTCTGATAGGGAAATTGTTTTCTTTACTGTGAAATGAATTTGAAAGGGAAATGGATTTAGAATATGGAAAAATAATTTTTTTCCTTGCAATTTCTTTCTATGATTATTTCCTCTGTGTTCTTGTTTGGGGAAATGGGTTAAATGTGTCTTTAATATGTAAGTCTTCTAGAGGATCCTAGAGGATGGGGGTTGTCGTAGTATGATGTCAACCATGTTTATTTCCCCTAGGTAGTGCATGGTGTCTTGTTAGTGACCTTTCTGGTTTCCATGAACGAGGATTATTTGTGCCTCCTTGGATTAGGAGTGGATTATGTAGTTTGTGTCTCCAGTGTATGGAGAGGGTTTTGACTTATGTTGCCTCCTAGAGTTGGAGTGGTTGTTTTATTTAGTTTGTATGCACTTTGGCACCCTTAGTGGATGTTCTTTGGTGTGTTGTCAAGTAGAATAGTGGCTTCCATTAGGGGCTAGAGCTCGTAAGAGGTAAGACTGTGTAACCTTCAGAGGTGGTTTAATCAAATGATAACTAAAACAATGTACTTAGAAGATTAGGTAGTAATTCACACTAAAAAAGATAAGTTATAGCCTCACTCATAGATGCAAGTGCTCGTTTAGGCTTGGGATGAGTGGGAAGGCTTGGAATGGCAAGGTCATTTATCTTGTCCTTACAAGAGGTATTTGACTCTGCATTAGTAAGTATGAGGGTCGGGGGTCGGTTGAGGTCTCTAAGATATCCAGAGCCTATGAAGATCCATAGTGGGTAACTCATTATGAGTTGTGTGATGACACTCTGTCTAGGACAACAGTTGGTACGTGGTTTTATGTGTATGGTTTTCTTAACATACCTGATTTTTTTTGTATCTGGAAGCATTATAACCTATGTTAGAGTTGTACTTGTGGTTGTGTTGTAAATGTGATTGGTTGTCTCATTATGAGTCATCCTGTGATTAGAGGTTGTAGGTGTGTCCATGCTATCTTGTTACTATCTCCTAGCATGGTGGGTGGGCCTTTGGGTACCACTTGGTTGGGTGGAACATGCACCATACACCTTTGGGTCCCCCTTCAATCTTCAGTTTGTGGTGGCGAGGTATCTAGTTGGAGAGCTCACATTTTCTTGTATTTAAATCAAGCAATGTATTTATTTCAGTTTTACTCATGTTATTTTACCTCTAATTTGTATTAATGAATATGGAGTTTCGTTATATCTCTTTATGTTATGATGGAACTTTATTATGTATGAATACTCAATTCTTTATGTAATTAAATGCTATTGATGTTAAGTGATGTATGTATGGGTTTTAAGTAACCCCAATCATGTAGCCTTAGAGGTTGTTGTTGATTAGTAAGTGAACATGTATGCTATTATACTTTAAATAAATAAAAAATTGTACAATTAAGTAGTGAGTTGCAATTTACTCTAGGGTTATGTGGCGGGGCATTACAAGACCCAAAAATCACCTACAAGTAATAGCCTATCACAATAGGGAAGATCAAAGTGCTTGATTATGTATAATAAGCCTAAGAATTGTATTGATACAAATAACCTGGATGAGAATTATAATGTAGAATCAATCCTTATGAAAAGGAGATAGAAATCCTAGATCTAAACCCTTGGTGAGGATTAAATTACCCTATGACAAGTGTCATCATCCTATGCAATGAGATAACATGTTCTTTTATTAGCCAATATAATAATTAAATATGAAATTCCTAACTTTAGCTTAAGTGAATAAAGTAAGAGGTGATATAATTAATTAATCATGATTAATTAATTAATTAATTGATTAACCTATTACTCCAACACCCCACTTAAGATCAACTTGGGGAGTAGCTAAAAAATAGATGAAGGATGCATGGATGGGTCTCGAATACAAGTCTTGATGAGGTGCCCATATACAAATAAATGAATCTCTTATAATTAGAGAAAAGGATAAAACCACATGGGAAAAAGTCCTCTCCAAAAGAGAGAAAAATAAAAATGCACTAGTGAAAGGAGAAGCATAGAAGGAGGACTCAATGTGACCCCCCAAGGACTGCCTTTGTCACACAATTACAATATATTCCCACCAATATGAGAGAGAAAATGAGGATATGAATCCCCCCACAAAGAAGTAACTCATGTACCAATGGAAAACATCTAAAGAAAAAATATGATCCTCTATCTGCAAACAACATTTCCCCCTTTAGGAAGAAATAGATCCACTGATGATTGGAGAAGCTAATGCAAAAATATGGGTGATGTAAAAATCCAAATCCAACTAGTGTGTTTCTTTGAAAATTTCTCAAGTGTCTACATGCCAAAAAGTGATGATGTCGATCCAGAAACTATTGAAGACTAGTGTAGAGCATGCTCCAAAGATGGTGAAGATGATGGTGGGCTAACAATAGTGATGTGGCTATGAATAAAGAAGAGATGAATGACCTCAAAATAATCTTCCAAATCTGCAATATACGACTCCATAAACAAGGATGATATGGCTGCAAGATATGAATCCCAAGTAGCTATGTCTAGAAGATGTATATCCTATTGCACTGAATTAATAGGGGCCAAAGATTTGGTGATTTCAAACTAATGAGGAATAATAGAATATGATGATTTAGTCTCAATCTGTAGAGTGGGAACATGAAGAAAATTCTCTAAACCATCAGAACATGCAAGACCTATGATATACTCAAGCTCCTCTAAAGTATCATAATCAAAGGGTATGAAATATGCATCTGGAAGAGGAATGAGATAATCTACAATAGGATTCTCTGGGTATGGAGAGATAAGAGGGTCTCCATGGACCTCCCAAAGATATGTCCAAAGTTTTTCTGGACATTTAATGTCTGATACAACACACATAATGTCAAGATCAAAACTAGAACATATAGCCCCTACAATATGATCTCTAATGAT
This sequence comes from Sequoiadendron giganteum, assembly GCA_007115665.2. Taxonomy (NCBI): domain Eukaryota; kingdom Viridiplantae; phylum Streptophyta; class Pinopsida; order Cupressales; family Cupressaceae; genus Sequoiadendron; species Sequoiadendron giganteum. The sequence continues at coordinate 216,286,999 of CM021100.1, forward strand.
ACCCCAAGTTGATAAAATCCTTGGAATTTTTGGTGTAGGTATGAGTCCATATAGATAAGGAAAAATATCAAGCCACCTAAGATGTGTGAGGATGTCATTTTCCTAAGACTCATAATTTTATTTTTCCAAGTTGATCACAGAAGGGTGAATAGGAAAACCCATGATACTTACTCAAATGAAAAAATTAGAGACTAAAACCCTCAATACTGATAAAGCAGATCAAATGATGTCATCCAATGCAAACAAATTCTTTTTAGGTGCCAAGATGTCCAAGTAATTAAGTAGATTGTGAAATAAAAATACTAAATTAAATGTTCTTGGAGTAGATTCTAGAAAAATGGATGGATGGATATGAAGATCTTTGAAATACCTTTCCAACATTGTTGGAATCACAAAATTTAGAGATATAGGAAAAAAATTGTGAGCTCAAAAGTGAAAAGTGAATATTTGACTTTGACTGAGAATAACAAGAACTAGAAGTAAAATATGATGTTGAAACCTACACCAATGGATTGGGCTTAGAACCAACTTTCTAATGCTATAATTTTCTTAGAAAATGGACACCATATGCAAAAGTTATGCATTTTTCAAAAAATGGTAAATTTTTCCAATCAACAGTAAACCAATACTACCCTTTTGATTGATTATTGAAAAATTTGCTCATTTTTTGCAAAAAATAATAGATACCCAAAAACTATTTTGATGTTTCCAACAAAACCCAAACAATGTTTTTGAATCCAAAAGGTAGAACATGAGATTTGGTAAGAAAAAATCACTTGCAAGAAAAATAGTTGTGCTAGGCTATTTTGACAGTCATTTTTGCAAGATCTGCTCACCATCTACAAAATCTAGTAGATACCTAGATGGTATTTCATGATTTTGAACAAAACCCTAGAATCATTTTTCTCAAAAATACACAAAGCAAAAGATATTGGTTATTTTTTTATTTAGGATGCACTAGAATATTTTTTATTAGGGGTTAAACAGGTTTTGATGGGACCCAAAACCAAGTACATAATGGTTTTAAAGGGAGTCGTCAACCTATCAAAGAAAAGAAAGTTGCTAATAAGATAAATCATAAACCAACAACAACCTCTAAAAGATAAATATGACTACATAGGCTACATAAAACATACAAGCATGGGACCAAAGCCATTTTTCATCCTAGTTTTAACTAGGACTAGAAACCCTTAGATACACAAAGAACCCGCCTGCATCTCACAGGCATCAACAAACCAACTAATCATGGATGACACCACTGAGCCAAGAAAGATAACCTTCTTAATGGTGTAGGACACTATCAAACCCCTAAACAAAAATGCCTGCAACTCCAACAGCCCCACCTCAATAAAGGAGTTAGAGAGCATAATAGACCACTAGAAACACAGCCACCAATCGAAATAGGAACCCAACTACAAATCTACCTCAAAAGGATGGAGATCCCCTCTATTGGAAAGAATGTCATGCCTAACAAGTCTGCTACCGCCTGAAAACTCCAGCACCCTCAACCTCTACCTCCATAGGAGAAGTGTCCACCTCAAAAGGTTTAGCAACTGAGGAAGCCAGAGATAAACACCTCCCCACTCCACATCCATAGGATCTAAGAAGAAGGCCAACATAGTAACAAAACAAGTGGCCATACCATCCTTTGGAAAAACCTGGAAAGAGACCAACACACGCAAACAACAAGCCTCAAAAATAAACCACTGAGCCATAAGCTTAAACATTTGAGGGTGCTCAACTCTCTGGGACATAGAGAAAAGCTCAAAAAACCACCCAGCCTATAGAAAGAAAGAAGAATCCAAAGAAACCAACGCATCCATGGACAACTCTAGATGCATAAACTCTTTCAACCCACTCTGCTTCAGCAAAAAGGTAGCCGAGACAATCTCCAACACCATTAAAAATTGGGTCTCAAAAAAAGCCTTAGAAAACCTCCCAGCCAAGAGAACATAAATAGAGGACAAAAGATAAATGACCACCAAAATAAACATAGACCCCTTACACTGAAAGGGCATAAATATTTTAAGGGGATAACCTTTAGCCTCCATACAAACACTACTAACAGCAGAAGGAAGGGAAAATCACTCCACATTAGTCTCCAAGCTAATAAAAACTTTAAAGCCCCACCTCAAGAGACACACCGAGCCCATAAATTCTGAAGGAATCTAAGGGGATTGTAAAAGCAAAGTAGTAGAAGGAAAAATACCACCCCTCAAGCAAAGAAGACACTCCCAATTGGAAATGATCCAAACACTAAACCCATAACTAGGAGTAACGAAAAACAAAAGCAATTTTACCAACCTAAACTAGACACATGAATAACCAAAGGCCACAAAACCCCCCAAGAGGTACACCCAACAAAAGAAAGTAGGGAGAGGCACACCCAACAAAATCCAAATGAGAAATCCATCCCCCAATCCAACAACTTCATTGTAGAGAAGCCTCCCAAAAACCATCAGATGAATCCTTAGCAAGAAACTCCACCAGAAGGTGCTCAAAACCCTCTGACATAATGGGAAGCTGAAAATTAGGTCGGCACCTATCACCAACCAACAATTCCATAGTAAGAAACACCACCAGAAGGCACTCAAAAAAAATTGACCTAGTAGATATCTACATTGTAGGTCAACACCCATCACCAACGCTAGCAACAACTTCATTATCCTTTCGTAGAGAGAAAAGAACCACCTCCATAGCCATACCCACATCGTAGTACAAGGGTGGAAGCTGAAAAGGGCCATCCATCCAGATATTCATCCTCACCTCTTCCTTCTTCATCTGAAGAATTCAAACTATAGAATCTCACTCATTCCCAACCTGGTGTTGCTCTCAAACGCTCCATGATGCACTAGAATATTGCTCAAGGCCTAATCTCACAAAAAAATGAATAGGGGGTTATATATCTAATTCTCTAATACCATGTAGAAGTTTATTCAACCCACAAGACCCAAAAATCACCTGCAAGCAATAGCCTATCACCATAGAGAAGATCAAAGAGCTTGATTATGCTCAATAACTCTAAGAATTGTATTGATGCAAATAACTTGGATGAGAATTACAATGTAGAATCAATCCTTATGAAAAGGAGATATAAACCTTAGATCTAAACCCTAGGTGAGGATTAAATTATCCTATGATAAGTGTCATCATCCCATGCAATGAGACATGTGCTTTTATTAGCTAGTCTAATAATTAAATATCCAATTCCTAAGTTTAGCTTAAGTGAATAAAGTAAGAGGTGATCTAATTAGTTAAATATTATTAATTAATTGATTGGATGATTAAGCTATTACTCTAATAGTGTCAACCTAGTCAATGGAAAAAACCAATATGTGATTTGATAGATTTTCTAAATAATGAGATAAATAAAGTGATTCCAAGATTCATGCCAATATAAAATAGTAGCAATAAATAATAGAGAGCATTACCCTAGCCAAGGCTCTCCACTTGAGATATTTTCTTAGTGTTTTTGGCAATGGAAGACTACTAAGAAAGCCTTAACTATTGTAGAAGAAGAGATGTCAAAAAAAAATTGTTGTTCTTTTGTTGTGAAAGTGGTTGTAGAAATTTTGGTAGATTTTTGTTATGAAGAGAGTTACATGCTTGAGAACATAATGTATCAAATGAATAAGAAATAAAGTTTTGTTTTCTTGGATAGGTCAGGTTTTTTTTTTTTTTGAGTGTTATGGAATTACTCGTAAGAAGCTTACATGGAAATGGTGCTTTTGAATATCAAAAATTCATTCAATGCTAGAATGACCCATAGACATCTACACATGGTGTTAAGTCAAGGAGAATTTTGTTGATTTTCAAAATGAAATATGGTAATATTCTATGCTTATTATTTGTAAGATAAAATATTTAAATATCAACTTACTATAATTTATCATTATTTTTAAATCTAACTAGGTTCAAACTATGAGTGTGAAATTACACAGGTATGTAATTTTTGACACTACAATTTCTTCCTCTCCCTCTCCCTCTATTTTTCTCTCTCACTCTCACCAAATCTATTTCTCTATCTCTATGTATGTACATACATACATACATACATATCTATGTATATATGTGTATGTATATGTATTTATGTATATGTGTATGTATATGTGTGTATGCATATATATGTATGTATAGATATGTACATGTATATATATTTGTATATATGTATGTATATATGTATATATATGCATATATGCACATATATATGTATATATATTATTATTTCTATATGTATTTCCCTCTCAATATTTATGTCTCCTCTCTCCATATCTTTATCTCTCTCACCATTTATTTATGTTTCTCTCCCTCTCTCCCTCTTTCTCTTACCGTCACTCTCTATCTATCCCTCTCTATTTTTATCTCTTTATCCTCCTCTCTCCCTCATATCTCCCTCAACCTATCTGCATCCCTCCCTCTCTCCCTTCGTCTCTCTCATTTTGATCTCTCTCCCTTTCCATATTCCTCTCTAATTATATCTATCTATATCCCCCTCACTCTATCTTCCTCCCATATCATTCTATCTCTACCACTCTACCTCACTAATTTATCTCTATCTTTCCATCTCCCTATATCTCTTTCTATCTATTTCTAACTATCTCTATATGTCTCTCTCCCTCTATTTTTTATATCTCTTTCTTACACTATCTATTTATATGTCTCTTACCCTCTCCCTCTTTATCTTTATATCCCCATCTCTATTTCTCTACCCTCTCTCTCTATCTCTCTTCCTCCCTATATTTATATCTCTCTCACACTATCTCTCTATGTATGTATGTATGTATATATATACCCCCTATCCCCATCTCACTCTCTCTCATATATATACATAAATATTCCTCTCCCCTCTCTCTTCATCTCTATATCTAACTCCCCTCTCTCTTTCTCTTTCTTTCTCTATCTCACTCTCCCTCTCTATCTCTCCCTCTCTCAATCTCTTGATTTCACTCTATTTTCTCTATATCTCCCTCTCTCTCTATATATCTTTTTATATATATACCTCTCCCTCTATCTCTTTCTACCTTTCTCATGATTTATCTATATTTCTATCCATTTCCCTCATGTACTCTCTCCACCCTATCTCTCTTAATCTACCTCTCTATCTCTCTCTCCTCCCTCTCTCTTTATCTCTCTCCCTCTCTCGATTCCCATCTCCCTCCATCTACCCATTTCACTCCTTGTTATCTCTATCTATTTCATTCTTACTCTCTCTATCTCTCTATCCCTCTCCATCTCCCTCTTTGACTCTGTCTCTCTCTACTTCCCTCACTTTATCACTCTCTCTTTGACTCTGTCTCTCTATCCCTCTCCCTCTCCCTCTTTGAATTTTTCTCTCTCTACTTGCCTCACTTTATCACTCCCTCTTTGAATCTATCTCTCTATTTCCCTCATGTTATCTCTTGCATCTCTCTTTCTCTCTCCCACTCTCTCTAACTCTCCCTCTCAATATATATATTTCTATCTCTCTCACTATCTTTTTTTATCTCTGCCTCTCCCTCTTCTCTCTCTCTCTCTCTCTCTCTCTCTCTCTCTCTCTCCTCTCTCTCTCTCTCTCTCTCTCTCTCTCTCTCTCTCTCTCTCTCTCTCCTCTCTCTCTCTCTCTCTCTCTCTCTCTCTCTCTCTCTCTCTCTCTCTCTCTCTCTCTCTCTCTCTCTCTCTCTCTCTCTCTCTCTCTCTCTCCTTTCCTTTATATTTACTATCCTCCCTCTATGTCTCTTTCTCTCCCTCTCTCTCCCTCTCCCTCTATCTCTTTTTATTTCTCTCACTATTTATTTAGGTTTCTATTAGAAATGTATCTTAATACTAATTCAACCTAACTCCTAATTTTTGTTATCTTGGTTATTATAATATCCAAGAGTTCCCTAGAGATGTAGTTCCATTTAATGGTGATTTTCATGAAAAATTTTCTTATCTATATCAAGAGGTTCTTTAGATTCATAAAGATATTATAAGAAAAACATTATCTCTTCTTGAATTTAAGGCCTAATATACTATTTTCCATGTCAAAAATGCTCAACCTTATCTATCCTACTTCACTAATAAATAATTCATGAAACTAAGTGTTAATTTTGATGGTACTTCTACAAGGGAATCATGGAGAGAACAATATAATGACATTTCTAGTGAACCCAATTGCAACAAAGACATTTTTACATGTTGCAATGAGTATAGGGAAATTTATAAGATAGGTGATTTAGATCTAAGAAATCAAGTATGACAATAAAGCCTAGCATGTAAAGGGGGAAAAATCATTTTTTTTATTAAAATAAAAAAAGGTTTTGAAGAGACCTAAAACCCTTTATAAAAGTCATTGCTATTAAGATGAAACAAGAAAAAACAAGTAGCCTACCATTGGGAAAAGCTATGTTTCTCCCAATATATGATCTATATTATAAACATATGAAAATAAGTTGGAATAAAGTAATATGGCAATGTAGGAACAAAAAATGATATGATCAAGATATGTGGAATAAATTTATAAAACATGAGCATGTTTCATGAGACACAAAATGAACTCATGTTTTATAAAAAAGAAAAACTGCTCACATTTTTTAAGTTAAAAAATGTTCTTATGTTTTATAAGTCAGAGAAAATACTTACATTATGGCTTGGTACTTACCAAGCCATAACACAAACATGTTATATGATTTTTAACATAACACAAGTGTGTTATGTTAAAAATTGACCATTTGGTCATTTTTTGTACACCATTTCCATGCACTCACCCCTCTATCTTGCATGGTATCATATGGGCCCTTTAGTAGTATTTTTGTAAATTTATAAGAATTTTAATACTTTCAAATATTATTTAAACAAGTGACCAACCAAGTATCCATGCTCAGGGTAATATAATATGTAATATAACTTATCAACAATATATAACTAATTATTAAAATGATATATGTCAATTTTCCTTTGACCTTCTAGATTTACCATATGTAAGCTTACTAATACAAAAAGGGGTTTACAAAATTTAATTAAGATATCAAATATCATTTATGTTATAAAGTCCAGTATATAAAATCTAGTATAAAAAACAAATTAGCTTTTCATGAAAAATGCACAATGATACAATGATTACTTTACATCAAGGATAACAAGATAACTGTAACCCGAGTCTACTTTGAGGAAAGGGATTGAAAAGAACAAGAAGTAATATACTAGGCTAGATTTGCATGCATAAATAGATGAAGCTATAATTCATTTGCAATGTTTCAATAGTAGCTAAATGATTAGGAAAGGGATTAAAACATAGGGAAAAGGGGTAGGAGATGAGGCAATGTGTTCCCCCAAAAATGGTATGGTGAACTACAGTTCACAACTAGTTTCCCTAGTTCATTAGAAAAGGAGGTCACAAGGGGCTAGGATTGACTTTCAACCTTGAGGTGAGCCAACCCAACCTTGGATCTCAATTTATTAAGATAATAGGATAGATCTAAAATATTTTTGACACAATTTGAAGTTCATAAATTAAGTGAACAATAAACCCTAATACTTAAATTGAAAATTCCCAAAAATATAGAAACTAGACAAAAAATTTGTAGGAAGATCTGAGAAGGAATTAATGGCATGTACCAGTAATAAAAAGTTGGTTTTGGGGCCTATAGAAAAATTCATTCCCCCTAGGAAAATGGGTCTCAGTCTAGGGTTACAAAACTAGTTTTGATAGTCCTCTAATACTGGATCTTGGCTTCTATTTCCTCCAAGTTCCACTATCAAAAAGATGGAAATAAATTTTGAATCTAAGTTTTCATGACTTGACAACAATGAATGCAACAAATGCTACAATAAAAATTTTCTCTTTTGATCTCTTTTCAGTCCTTCTTCACCTATAAATCTGCACATACACAAAGAGAAGAAAAATATTTGTTTTTGGGTGAATGGGGGTTTGCCTTAGTCAAACCTCAGTTTGGTAATTAAACCTTGATAGAAAAAGATAAGTGAAAAATGGAAGGAATGATGAATGAACCATGTTTGTTGTAACTCACCAAACTTTTAATGGTTTTCCTTAGAGGATTGAAGACTAAAAAATCACTCCAATTTTGGTTCTTGCTTACATTGACTTTAATGATTGATTGATTTGATGCTTGAATTCCTACTTGAATGCTTGAAAGCTACACCACAATGTTAGCTTCAAAACATGATATGAACACACATAACTTTTATATGATGATTGGGATCTTGATTGTTGTTATAGATGACTAATAAATATACTCTTGAATTCTCTTGACAATAATATTTTATCATAAATGTCACTAGGAAGAGTGTCTTGCTAGGGTCAAATGATAAAAAGACTATGTATTTATAGGTTTTTATCTCATTTCCCAAAAAATAGATCCCAAAAGATGAAACTTGTAAATTAAATTTGAATAATTAAAATGCTGCCAAAAACTTATTTAAAAATGGGTCTTGGCACTTAAGGGGGACCCATTAACCCATGGTAAAATGGGTCATGGGCCCCAAGACTAGGACACACATGATCCAAGGAAATTTAATTAATGATGGTAATTGTTTAATATAGGTTTACATTTTGGAAAATAGGAATAACAATGCTTTGGAATGCATAATTTTGTTAATTAAGAGCTTAATTAAGGGACACAAACATAGTGTGAAATTGTAAAGGTATGCAATTTCCTACACTACATTTATCCCCACTTTAGTGAGAGTATGAACTTACGCTTAGAATCACACTAAAGTAGATAAATAAATTAAGAGAGGTTGAATTATACAATTTTTGCAAAGATAAGATGACAAGGGATCAAGGAGGATGATCAAGCCTCCAAGATAAAATATCTCATGGAAAAACCAACAAAGGCACAAAGAGACACATGTATGCAGTAGCGACACAAGATGCACAAATATACAATGTCAAAATTAATGCAAAAAGAAAAGAAAAGATGGATCAAACCTTAGTTGTTTGTCTAAAAGTTATGTATCAAGCCTAAGGTGTTTATCCAAAAATAATATCCTCACTAGGGCTAGTTCAATATGATATACACTAGGTGATCCCCAAGGCAAAAAGTTTAGAAACACACAACGGCCTAGTGAAATCTAATATACATTAGGTGTGTGCCCATAAAAAGGTGGTAGATGGGAAAGTCATACCAGATCTATAGGTATCACATACGTCAACTAGAAATGAAGTGAAGAACAATTACCTTGAGTGGCTTGCTCAAGTGGTTGTTCTCACTTAACTAAAACCAAATCTAACTAACAGATTCTATGCATCCGATGAAATTGACTTCATTCATTGCATATCATGAAAGATTATTTAAGATCTTCTCATAGATTGTATTCAATCATTCTGAATATCTATCATGTCTTCGAACTAAAAATAACTAATAATGAAAAATTGAAAAACCAACTAACTTATCTAAGGACTCAACCATCGGCTATATACAAGCTCAAGGGAGGCTTGTTCAAAGCAATGAATAACCACAATCATTAACAAATAATCCTATATATCAGAGCATATAGTTAAGATTGAATTGTTCAAACTATAATTGAAAAGAAAAGAATCCTAATAGGACTGAAACTCTATAAAATAGAATTGCATGTAAAACAAACAAATATTTGTCAAAATCCTATCAATAAAGGGGTACTCCTCTTCCAATTATTATTAACTTGTTTTAATTATGAACATTCAATCTCCATCAAATTTCTTTAATCAACAATTATCACATTTAGCTTAATCTAGAACTCCCATGTTTTGTTGTCCTAGTCTTCCTTTCACTACAGGTTTAGCTTTCAACTGCTATGTGCTACAGTTCCTCCTTGGCTACAAAAAGGCTAATTCACAAAGCATGCATACAAGACTAACTATCATAATTAAAACATAGAATTCCATCTGCATTACATGCATATCTACATATAAAACATGCAATACTAATATGTCATAACCATATTTCCATCACTATATTTTAGGTTCAAGCCTGCATAATAAGTATGTAAAGATAGTATAATATAGGATTATTGTTTGGAAGGTATATCTAAAAGTGTTTTAAAGTATGTATAGAAGTAATAGAAAATAAGCTAATCACTAGGCCCATAACTCCCCCCAACTAGACTTTTGCTTGCCCCAAAACAAAACACTAGGGGTATTGGTTGTATTGCAAGGTGATCTGCCTCAGGTCCATAACAAAATCAACTCCCTAGATTTGTTTCAAGTAAAAACCTTAGTATTCTGCAAGTTGACTCATTTTGATATTCTCGGCTCTCTCACATTCCTCATCTTTCTCCCTAGTCTAGTATGGAACTAGATAGAGAAAAATAAATGGGTGAAATGTGAGTTGCACCTAGTAAATTCCTTTGTCAACACCAATTTTCATGTACCTGTGTACCTTTTGAATCATGGTGGTGAATTATACATTGAATGAGGTTCCTTCTTTTGTAATTCTAGAGTAAAGTTGTTCCATCTTCTTCGCATTTAACTATAGCATTGTTGTCCTAGACCTACAACTAATTTTTGCATTCTTTCATAATTTTCCTTCCAGAGTTTCATAATTTTATTTCCTACACCTTTATGATCAATGAGCTTAAACCATTCATCAATGATTTCATTAAAGTTTTTAGATTCTTTCCTTATGGGGAGAGCAATTGATTTCTCCTTCTCATACTCTTCCATGATTTCAACCCTAAGTTGTTCATTTCTGTAATAGGATACAAGTGCTCTTACGTGGAGATCCCCTTCAAAATTAGAGGATTCCACTTTGTCTCATCTGGCACTATATAATTATGTAAATATTATTCACACAATTGGTCTTTCTACTCAGGTGTAGAATCAAGAAAAGTATTAAGAAACTCAAAAATTCTACTCATACAAATTGACTGTTTACTAATTAATCTACTAAATTAAGAACATAGAAATCTTTCCTACAAAAAAAATGTGTATGTCCTTGTTGGTGGTCTACATTTGATGATGTATCTTTTTCTGCTACTTCCTCCAACCTAACTATTGATCTTCTTAACTACATGTCTTTCTCTTTCAGTTCCTTTGCATGATTTTGAATCAAAATTTCTTTTTCCTTTTTCCATTTTTTTTGCTTATGAAAACTCATCAATCACTTTCCATAGTTGATGACCAAGTGACAAGGTGGTATTGTAAGTTGGATTTTTTATGGAAGGATGTTTTTGATCTGGTATAACCATTTCTCCATCCCTATTCTTAGTTATGGTCAACTATTCCAATAAATCAAGCTTAGTACTGTGGCCACACGTTTGTAATTTCTCCTCCATTTCCTGTATCTTTGTTTCCATCTCCTTGTCCTTTTGTTCATAGCTTTGTACTATCTCTTCCAAGTGTTTAATCTTGTCCAAGGATTCTTGGAGCTCCTTCCTAACATATCTTTCCTCTATACACATATCCTCTATATCCACAAACTTCTCATTGCCTTCCCTTATTAGTATCCATGGATGGGATTGTTTAGGGTTTCCTTTTGTGTTTTCTTAGCAATAAACATATCTTCTAATTCTAAATCAGAAGTTGTTAGCACATATCTCTTCCTTTTAACTGGTATATTTACATTACCAAGGATATCTCCCTTTTCTTCAGATTCTACTTCTACTAATGTTACATCTTCCTGCTTCTATTCTTTGCTATTTTCTTCTTCTTCAGGTTTCTCTATGCTCCCCCATGAAACCCTATATTTTTAATTTGCTTGAACATCTAGGTGTAGGTGTCTTTTTCTTAGCTTTCTTATTATATTTTTTAACACCCTTCTTCCTCTTTGGAACATCCTCTTTCTTCTTTTGAGTATCCCTCTTCTTTTATTTTATTTTAGAGGGTGTGGAGGATGTAGATGTACTACCTCTCCTACTCTTGGGTCCTTATGATTTTGAAGAAGATGGAATTTCATCAATTATAGGTGACCTAGGCTCTATCTCATTAGGTTCCTCATGCTCACATTGGCTACGGTTAGGTGAATCTATAGATGAGACATGAGGTATTTCTCTTGCAGTATCATCTTGCGGTTCTACATTCTAAGATACCATAGGAGCATCCAAAAAACTATTAATATATGTACTTAAAATCTTCCCAATATACTTATGGGTACTAAATCCTCAAACTTGTTTTTATCAGTAATGTAATTAAATAGTGGTGAGATAGAGAAGTGTCACTTGATTTTCTTTGATATTTTTGATGTCATATGTTTTAACAAATTATAAAGAAAGTTTGGCACATTCACTAACTTATTATGTTGAAGGTGATTGAGTAGTCTAAAATGTACTATATACAAGAGGTTTTTCCCACTATCATAGATGATATATCTAACAATGTAGGAAACACAATTAGCCTATAACAAAGGAAGAGAGAGTTTCTTTGTACCTTCTGAAGATGAGTCTAACTCCTCTCCTCGTTCACATAATTCCTCCTTAGCTGCAATTGCGTCTACACGTGTTGGAAACTCTGCCCCAGTTCTAGGTAACCCAATGACTTGTGCAATGGCAGTCTCAGATGCATCCACTGATAGTTCCTTCACCATTTCTTCATCATTCTCAATTTTAGCTACAAACCTTCTTATCATATCATCACTAAATTCTGATAACTTCAAGAAATAATCAAGCTAGCCAACCCTAGTAAAAATGGGTAGAACCATTGCATCCTCCATAATCTTCTTATGAGCTATTGGCTCCCACCTAATAACATCTTGTCCCATTATAAATTCCTTTCTCTAATCAATGTATCCAATTCAGTCTTAAAATTTCAACACAATTCACTCTACCACCCTCAAAACCCTTCTTTTTGTCATTTATTTATGTAATTCTACTACCATACCACAACTGTAACTTCTCTTCTTAGTACCAACTCAATTTGAGCTCACAAATAGGTTCTAGGTTTGACTCTGGTTTAAAATAAGCTCAAGTACTTAGGGTTGAAATTGGCAATTGGAAATGGAAACAAATATATATATATATAATTTGGGAGGGTTTTGCATGTCATTCCTATCTATTGAATTTGATTTAGGTGGCGGATTTCAAAAAAACAAAGTTGAGTTGTACCCTCCCCCCAACTCAATGGCTGAAGTGACCACACTTCAATTTGTGATTGAGAAGTGGTATGATTAATAAGTAAGTAAATTAATGGTAAGGACTTTTCACATGCATGAATGAATATTAAATATATAATGAAAGTTTATTGAAATTTATGCTAATTATGACAACATACCTTGTGTATTGGCTTGAAAAGATATTTGATCATCGCACATGTAAACTGAAAAATATTGTATCTATATTTTGTACTAATGTGACCGGTATTAACTGCATGTGGATGGATTGTGAGGTGGGAATGAAAATGGATGTGATGTATTAGATGTTAATTAGCTGGTTATGTGACAAATCAAATGGTTCAAATTAAAAATGGTAGCAAGGAATAAAAGATTCATGTTGTAGATACTTATTTTGAAATGATGGGTATTGCACACGTGAACTACAATTAATGTGGCACAATTTGTTTTGAATTTTTTTCTCTACAAGACAGTGCTATGGGTATTGTCAACAACAAAACCCTTTTTGAATTTTAACAGTTGTTGCTACAAGTCCCTATGGCATCAGGACCCTTCTGAATGTGGTTGAAAAATAGGTCCTGGTGGAGAAATTATAAACATCATTAGAATTGTGTTGTGTGTGCTTGTGGGATAAAGTAAGAGATCAATCTTGAGTGATTTCAGAGATTGAGTTGTGTAGCTCAATCACTAGATCACTTGAAGTGCTTGGTATATCATGTGCTAATGAAACATCATTGGTTGTGTCTGAACTGGTATCTAGTTTACTGGGAGCACCATATTGTTGAAACAAGGAGAAAATGAAATCATCCTTTTGAAATGGATTCTTATGTAGCTTCAATTTGTATCCATTTACAAGGAGAGAAAATTTGACCGCATCTATGGTATGTAGCTTGACTTCCCCATTAGGATAAACTGGACTGATTTCATATGGCCCCAACCACCTAGATTGGAGCTTCCCCTTGAATTCTTTGTACCTTGAATCAAATAGTAGTGCCTAGTCTTTGATATTGAACTCCTTTGTTTGAATGTACCGATCATGCTATTTCATTCTTTGTTGTTATACTACCTCACTGTGATGGATTGCCTCCATTCTGATCTCATCCAAACCATTTAAAGTATGCAACATTTCCTTTTGAGCTTTTATTAAATCCATTTCTAGTTATATTTCTATCGTCGGTGTTTTGTATTCAAACTCAATTAGGACTACTGTCTTACCATATACTAGCTCATAGGGTGTAAAACCAATGGTGGTTTTCCAGGATGATATATTTTCCCACACTACTTCAGGTAACCTTGCAACCCAATATTTCCTATATATATCTACACTATCTTATCGAGAATACTTTCAATTTCTCTATTAGCGACTTCCACCTAGCCATTAGCCTGGGGGTGGTAAGGTGTTGAATTCTTATGTCTAATTTGGTATTCTTCAACCAATTTGGTGATTAGGTCAAAAGTAAACTATGGTCCTTGATTAGTGACTATTTATCTAGGTACTTCATACCTAGTAAATATATCTTCATACAAGAATTTATCCACATTGCCATCTTTGGTGAACTATAAGGCCTTTACTTATACCCACTTAGTCAAGCAATCAATGCAAACAAGAATATATTCCTTATTATTGGAAGTAGGTGATATTGGCCCAATAAAGTCTAGAACCCATTTGTCAAAAGGAGATAGTGTTAATTGAGCTTGCAATGGAATTTAATCACTCTTTGTTGGTCTTCCCATCCTTTAGCACCTATCACAACTTGTGTATTTAACACCTTTGTGCAAAGTTGGCCAATAATAGCTAGTTGTGATGATCTTAAAGGTTGTTCTTTTTACTAAAAAATGACCTCCACATGGCTCATCATGGAAAGCCTTCATGATATCAAATATTTCATCTTCCCTTATGCAACTTCTCAAGATGTTGTCAGGGCTAGTGTAAAACAAATAACCTAATACCCAAGAGTATGGAAAACATTTGTGTTCCAATTTCCTCTTTTCCCTTGGAGAAAAGTGTGATGGAATCTACCTTGTTACTAGATAATTGGCAATGTTAGCATACCAGGGTATATGTACATTTAGAAAAAATAAGTTCTCATCTGGAAATGAATCATCCACCACTCCTTTTGTTGAATTTGTTGGACACCTTGACAAAAAACTTCCACTACATTAGATTTACCAAGTTTTTCCACTATGGTAATGTCAAATTATTGTAGAAGGAGCATCCATCTTACCAATCTACCCCCAACCATTGCATTGTTCATCAAGTATCTAATGGTTGTATGGTCTATGTGGACAAAAACTGAATAACCAGTAATGTAAAGCCTAAATTTATTGATGGAATACACTAATGCAAGTATCTCCTTTTCTATAGCAGTATAGTTCAACTCTTCTCCTTGAAGATTTTGCTAATGTAGTAAATTGTGTACTCTTTTTTATATTCTTTATGAACCAAAAATGCTCCAATAGAAAAATATAAAGCATATGTATGTATATGAAAAGTTAAGGTCCAATTTGGTCCCCTTAAAATAGGTGCTTGATTCAAGGCCTTCTTCAACTCTTGAAAGGAGTGTTGGCACTCTGATGTCCATTCAAATTCAATGTCCTTAATTAGAAAAAAAAACACTGGTGCAACTATCTTACTGAAATCTTTGATAAACCGCCTATAGTAGCCTACATGACCAAGAAAACTTTTGATATCCCTTTGATTTTGTAGAATAGGTAATGTAGATATAATTTATGTTTTTTGTGGATCAACCTGAATCACTGCACTAGATATGAAGCTCCCTAATACTATTCCTTGTGTCATCATGATAAAGAAATTTTCATTGTTGAGTGATAGGTTGTGTTCTTTACATCTTTTCAATACCTTTTCCAGATTGTTGAGGGATTCCTCATAAGTCTCACCATATATAGTGAAATCATCCATACATATCTCCATACAATAATGAGAATAATTAGAAAATATGTTGAGTATTTCCCTTTGAAAGGTATTTGGAGCATTGCATAAGTCAAAGGGTAGAACAAAGTAAGCATAAATGCCCTATGGACATGTGAATGTAGTTTTTTCTTGATCCTCTGGAGAAATTTTTATCTGATTATAACCACTGAAACTGTCTAGGAATGAAAATACTTTTTCCTAGCTAAGGAATCAAGTACTTGATCTATGAAAGGAAATGGAAAGTGGTCTTTCCTATTGGTTGTATTCACTTCCCTATAATCTACACAAACTCTCCATTTTCCACCTTTCTTAGGAACAAATACCAAATGTGAGACCCATTCATTATCAGATATAGGATAGACAAAGCCTGCATCAAGGAGTTTTTTAAGTTTATCTTTCACTATGTCTCTCAAAGTAGGGTCCATATGTCTCTAAGGTTCTCAAATGGGTCTATAACCATCATTGATATAAATCTTTTTCATAAATAAGTTAGGACCTATGCCCTTCATATCATGGTAATCCCATGCATATTCTACTGAGTGTGTCTGCAACACTGTGTGCAAGGAGTTATGTTGCTCTTGAGTCAAGGCATTGTTTATGTTCAACATTTTCCTAGAATGACTTCTAATTCCTTGGACGATTCTTGAATAGATGAAAGGTCAAGGATTGGAATGCTTGGTACACATTGTTGTGGTAGTAAGGAATGAAATATCTAAGATATTTCTTCTGAGGAATTGGTGGGTATAATACTTTGCAAGGGGTCTTGTAGGAATACAAGAAATTCCTATTATTGTGGGATCCTACCACAATCATTCTAGATTATTTGAGAAAAGAGCTCATCTTCATCTTGATCATATAATATAGGGATTTGTTTTATGGTCATCAATGCCTATAGAGAATAGTTATCTTCCTCATCCATAGTGGGCCAGATAGTTTTCTCAAGATTAGCATAAGGTTAGGTTGGAGGATAGAGTACCAATTTATTGGTTACTATCCCATTGTATATTATCATATTACCAGACCTACAATCTATAAATGCATTGGTTGTAGCTAACCAAGGCTTTCCTAGGATGAGTGGGTAGCTTGCAAGATTAACCTTTGGTTGTAAAACTATAAAATCAGTAGGATATTCCCAGGAATCCAATGCAATAACTAAGTCTTCAATGATCCCTTCAGGCTTGACTGTTGACCTATCAATGAGTTGTAGAACAGTTTTTGTAGGTCTAAGGTTGGCTAACTAAAGTATATGCATTGTTTCCTTAGTCATAACATTGATTGTTGCCCCCAATTCTATCAAAGTGTTCTTAATAAGGGTCGCATTAATCTGGAGGTCCACTACTGGACTACCAAGATATGTATACTTAGGGACAGTTATGTTCCCTAACATGATATCTACAATATTTCCAAGGACATGGACTATCTAAGGATCCTTCCTTTTCCTTCCTAGTTTCTTAAAACATAGGTCCCTTATAGTTTTGGTATAAGTAGGGATGTATTTGATAGCTTGGATGAGTGGAATCTTGATGCTCACATCTTTTAATTGACCCAAGAGGTCTATCGTAGCCTATGTGTGATGCTTTTGATAGCTAGGTGTTTAAGAAAAGGAGGCTTTGGACTTGAGGTAATTTGGTGTACCTGATTTGACTTAGGTTCAAAAGGTGTTTTGTCTAAGGCTTCAACTATAGTTTCCTTAATCCTTAATCTCTGTAATTTGAGGGGATAAAGGCCCGACAAGTTTTTTTCATGATCTAAGGTGGACATCACTCACCTCTACCCCATAAGTGTGGTATTTCATAGCTTCCTTAGTATAAGTATGTTGAACAGGCTTATTTTTAGGGTTAGATGTAGGTTAGGCAGGTATTTGTGGTGGTTTTGGTGGCTAGGATGCAAGATTTTACTGTAATAACCTTGGTGTTCCACTCAATAAAACTTCAAAGTTTTCACCTCAAGTGAACTATTCATGATGTCATAACATAGCAATAATTTTTTTCTTCCTTTCATAACATAGATATCATATTGAATAAACTCCATTTTATCATTCAATAATACATCGCAACATTGTTGCATACATTCTAGATGTCTCCATCCCCTAGTGCATACACTCTAGTTGTCCCCGACACAGGCGTAAAAATCCACAAACATTGGCTACCAACTAAAGAGGAGAAGCATCACTTAAGCACTTTTCCACTAACCATAGACCCAAATGTAGTTCTTCACACATATGTAATATTTGGCAAGATGGCTCTTCCCTTCAATGAAGCGTTTGGTCACTAAAACCCCATAACAATAGCCTATTTGATCTTAGTTTTGTTCCCTACATAACTATATCTTGTATCCACTACAATCTTGAACTACCATGCGTAAAAAGAACACTACTTACACTACTTACACTACATTAAGCTCTACTTACATAGAGCAAGTGTAAACATCGGCAACTTACACTAGTTTTTCCAAAGTATTCTCACTCAATACTTCAAGTGACAATCTTCCTACACACATGCACTACCATAGCTTGGTTTGGATTATGACCATTCATATACTATACATAGGTAATTTCCTTCTATAGGAAATTGTTAACCTTAGAAATAACCTATTGCCCTTTTCCCAAAATACAATGATATCACTACTAATAAGGCATAAGCATAAGTTGTCCTCCTTCAATGGATAATCTAATCCCTAGGTATAACATACAATGTTTTTCAGTATACACATTAACCTTGCGTAAACAACATAAAATGTTGTTCCCTTCAATGGACAACCTAGTTCCGAGAATAACCTTATAATCTAAACTATAGCTGCATAAGCTTCATCTTATCATAGAATAAATATTCATAAGTAACTGACTCCATTCATGATTATATCATGATAATAAGTGATTCTAGTCACAATTATAAACTCATTAATAATTGATCTCAATCGAAGAGTGATCATAGATTAGTAATGATTCTATTTGAGATAATAACCTCCTTTGTAAAAGGGGTTATTCAAAGAGTAGAATCTTGTCAACAATATGACTTCTCATTAAGAGTATAAAATCAACCAAATAGGTAACACTCTAACCCAATAGGTAATCCCACCTATGGCTCCAAACAGATAGTATTTCATAAACTCAAGTGATCTACTTAACCACATAGGTGAGTCTCAACCTTGGTATAACCTAATCCCATAAATAATCTATAATCAAAAATCACTCTGATTATGTAGGTTAATCTAAACCTATGTGCTTTAAATAAAGCTCAAGTACATAACCCATCCAAGTAGGTTATTCTCAACTTATTGGTTCCAATGGGTATGCACTTGTAAATATACCAATCATAGTAGATAATTCTTATCCTAGGGTTTCAATAATTAATCAAATAGACTTCTAGACCCACATAGGATACTCCCAACCTAGGGTTTTGTTTAGTTGTAAATCAGTGGTCAAGTGATCATACAAGTAAAGAATATTGGTGTGGTTTACATGATGTCATATCCTATCTTTCATACCATCACTATGGTTGTATTGATAAACCTTATCTTTCCCAAGGTTTCCTAGCATTGTATACTAACAATGTAAAGCTACTTCATGACATTGATATATCTCATGTCATACATGTAGTGTAGACTATCTATGTATAGAATAAACATTATATGGATTCCCATATAGGGTATACAAGAGTATTAAATCACTCCCTTAAGCTATTCATACTTTCATCAAATCTAGTATATAATACTATTGATAAACAATCACTCCTTACTATGGAGTAAGTACAACACTTGTATGAAAATCATATCAACATAAATTTTTCATTTTACAAGAAAATAGACTATTATTATATTTCAAGAAAACTATTGAATTTCCAACATAAGCATACAAGGAAAACAATCTTTCATATTAGAGATAAAAAAAAAAGTGAATAGAATTCCATACTTGCAATTCACTTAATCCAATCGTCTCTTTGATTCCCTAGCTTGGCCTCGTCTTAATTATCAACTTAGAAAACAATTTCACTCAATAATTCTCATTGTACTTCCTCATAGAATCTCTCAGCAACTAAGAATCACTTAATGAAAAATTTCAGTAGATATGGGGCAGTGTAATGTTGCAAATGAAAAGTGTAGCAAATAAGGTGAGTTTTCCATTTATTTATACTCAAAAATCAGCTTCACAAGGATACAAACAAGGTTCATTATTCATCACTTCTCAACCATGTTTAATCAGCTCAACTTAGCAATAGAAAGGTGGAAAATTCTTATGAAGATAGTCATCAAATTTGTACAACATATTGATCCAATGTTGGCCACAACAAGTTTGACATATTGATAAAGCACATGCTTTATACAACTATTAAATTTCAAAGAAAGTCATAATACACTTCTAAAGCAATTAGATAATTCATACTATGGTGCCAAGTTTTTAGCACATTCCCTATTCTAAAGCTCGTGGTTAAACAAAGAAAATGGTCATTCATATTATAGCTATACATACTTAGTCGACTTAGTCAAAGATTGAGTAGTCAATACATAACTAGGTTTGACCTTTTTGCATTTATACTTTAGTTTGACTTGGTATGTTGCCTCCAACATATATGTTGCATTTTAATTCAATTTCATTATCTTTTAAACAAAATCTTTATTCTCACCTATTTCAATTGCTCTATATCTTAAATAATAAATGTGACTTTATATTCACTTAAATGCTGGATACATATTTCACTTCATCAACCAAAACATATACTTTATGAATCGACCTCCACCATTCAACACTGAATAAAATTTGACTCAACACATAATTTACTTCTCTTAATGTTTGTGTGCTATAAAAGATGTAGACTCTAGGCGTTGTGTATATATATATCAATATATATAATATATAAAAAATTTAAATACATTAAAATCTAATTAAAATCATAGGAGATTATCCATAGATTAGAGCGGACGATTTATACGAGGGGTCCCATATCATACAAAATTGAATGGGAGTAAATTATTAATGGAGAGGGGGCAA
This sequence comes from Sequoiadendron giganteum, assembly GCA_007115665.2. Taxonomy (NCBI): domain Eukaryota; kingdom Viridiplantae; phylum Streptophyta; class Pinopsida; order Cupressales; family Cupressaceae; genus Sequoiadendron; species Sequoiadendron giganteum. The sequence goes on from CM021100.1 coordinate 216,307,922, forward strand.
CGCTTAACACAGCCAACCCCCTTCTCCATTGAGGTGCGGCCCAAGGGTGGGGGTTGTGGAGGGACCTCCTCCACAATGCCACTCCAATATGGGGGCGGCGGTGGGGAGACAACCCCTCCCCAACCCCAAAAAACAAAAGAAAAATTTATAACATAAAGCTAGCTAATTTAAAATTCACCTATGTAAATTCAATAAAATAATTCGCCTTTCAATGCAAAGAGGGATCGCCGTACGAATGAATATTAAAAATTTCAACAACAATTCAATATCAATTGCCTCATAATAAATATATATACATATATATATATTGTATATATGTATATGTGGATGTATATATATATATAATATATATATATATATATATATATATATATATTCACATATATGTATATATAATGTATATATATATTTAAGGAATTTCAAATAATAATTTTAATTGGGGAAATTTTTTTGAATAAGACAATCTAAAGATAAATATTTAAGTTTTAAACTAGAAAGAAGAAATTTTACAAACACGCAAGGGAAAGCCAAATTTACAGAAAGAAAACCAAATTTTCACAAAGGATAATCTATAGGTGAAATTTTCTCAACCAAAATACAAAGGATCTTTTAACTTTGCTCAAACAATAATTTTTGGAAGAAATAACAAGACAATAACTTCACAAATCAATTTTACATAGAATTTCTTGAGAGTTCAAACCTACAGGAAAAATTTTCTACACAAAATAAAATTTCTTCCAAGTCCTAAACATTTCCTTCTAGGTTTCACTAATTTCACTACAATACCATTTTTCCTGTAGGTTTGTGTCCTATGTTTTTTTGTATGGCGTAACATCTATGGGTGCAAAATATTTATTATTCTTGTTGGCATTTAACTTTCCTTTGACCTTTTCAAAGCTTTCCTTAAGGCATTGAAAATCTAATAGCCCTCTATCTACAATGTTATCCATTTTATTAAATACTTTTCTTTTACTTAATTCTACTCTATGCGTTGGCCTATTTTTCCATATGCACTAAAGTTCACAAAGATTTTCGTATTAATATTTTCATGGCATAGTAAAATGTATGAGAAATAGCTTTAAATCAAGCTTCACTATTTATAATGGCTCTGTCAAAATTGCATTATTTTGCTAACATTTGAAAATGTTTTCAAATATCAAACAATCAATACATATATCATTATATACTTATACATGTGATAATATAACATCCATTGTTATATTATATGTATATATATAAATATACATATATGTATATGATTGTTTTCACTATCATTATCCATCAAAGATAATGACTATATATGTATACCTATACATATATTAATACAAATGTATTAATCTACATACTATATACATATATATCGTCATCTTGTTATCTTAATATACACATATATTTATATATATATATATGTACGTTAATATATATGTTTAGACACACGTCTACATATATGTTAACATATATATTCATACTCACATGTTAAGATAAATATATATATATATATATATTAACATCCAAATCTAAGTACATATACCCTTGTATAGATTGACGTATAAAGTGTATATATACTTCATCGATTAGCATATGAATATGAACGCACAAGGAAGAACATATACTAAGAAAAGATTCAATCACATAATTTCAATCCAATAATGCTCCTAACAAAATTCGTGATCCCGACTAATGCAAACACAACATGCCTTAAGGTTGACTTACTGATATCTCACGATTAAGACTTGACTCAACTATACTTAGAAGTGAATGTGTGTGAAAGCTCAGTTAGGTTTCATAAAGGTTTACCTGACCAAAAAATTCTCTTGAGTGATTCTTCCCCTCCCTTCCAGAGGCATGAACCTGTACCTAAATCCAACTTGGCACATTTGCAATGGTAGTTAATCGTTCACATGAAATCCCCTTCTTTAATAAAGAATTAGCATATTCGTATCGTAATACATATTCTTCATTGTACTTCATCAATATAGACATAATTATTCCTTCAAAGAAATAATAACTTAATACCTATTTCAGTATTCCTTTCTTTTATCAAAAATATTAAAATCATGATTGTATTTCTCATCCTATTTACCCGTGAAGGTAAAACTAGATTAGTAACAAGAAGATGGGATGCGACATACTTCCCCCCTTATGAATCATCATCCTAGATGATTTTAGCGTAATAAACATATATATGCAAAGTTAAGTAAAGGTTTTACTTACCATTTTCCAATCCATATATAAAATAGATATACATAAATCTTCCCTTGTACCATCACCTCTTGGAATCTTGTCCTTCCTGGACCTTATATCTAGTGTCCTTGCTAATGCATAGGACAAATGTGTGTGTCATATGCATACTTTCTCTCTCAAAGAGTTAATGGCTAATGAATTTATCCTTAGTGTAATACAAGTGGAAAATAATGTCAGTGTATTGTGCACTACACCATGGGTCTCTTCCTTCCCTTTGGTTCTTACACCACTAGATAACTCTAAAATGCAAGACCAACCATCACTAACTCAACCATTTCCTTAAGCACTACATTTCTTCCTAATTCAAAATTTGTATCAACAAGTTTTTTCTTTGATTTTTCAATCTATTATTCCATTTTTTCAACCTTTCAAGTCTTAAGGTTATCCCTATTTTTTAGCTTAGGAGAGATTTAAACCTTCTTCCATACAATGGACCAAACCTTAATGATCGAAGTTTATAAATATTCTACAAATCCTTCAAGATCTGGTTTATCACTTTTTCCTATTTAGCTATAATATTATATTGATCATTTGTTCAATTGAATTCCTCATAATATTATCATGATTTACAAAACCTTTTCTCTACTTACTTGTTCTCATTAGAGATTACCTTCTCAAGAACACTAAGCATCTACTTCACACAATATATTATTCAGGACCGAAATTATTTTAATCAAAATTTCTAACCAATGTTGGTTACCTTGGTGAGTCTAATCCACCATAACATTATGTTAGTTCCATCAACATAGAATGATTAAACTATCTTGTGTTCTATCACTTCCCCTCTGGAATCCCAAGAGAGTATACATGTCCTGCCATGGATGACATCCTGTCTTAATTTCCTGGCATACTGGACATTAACTTTCTATATACCTTGTAGCATCTTACTCTATCTTTTTCTGGATCATAGTGGTTCCTCATCCAACAAATAATTTTGTCATTCCATTGTCCTGAATATGACATCAATTTCCTCATTTCATTCCTTAATCTCCTAAAATTTTGGGTACATAGGTTCTTTTCCTAGTTCTTATTAGTCTATCTGAACTACGTAGAACCTCTTTTACGAACTTATTCCATCCTTGGTTCTTGAGTAAAATGGTTAAATATTTTGTAGAGATCATCTTATGTCATCCATACCTTAGATTTATTTTTTCCTTTGATTATTTCTAGTGAAGTAATCCGATTTTCAACTCAATCTAACATTTCCGATGAGCATATGTTCTTATTCAAGTATCAATTCTTCTTGGTTCCCAAAAGATATCAAATTTAATTTCATACCTAATTACCAAGTACAAACATTTCTCAATTACTCCAATTCGTGAGTAATTAGATCTTCCTTTACTCATTCCATAGGCAATGACCTTTGCCTCTCATGATCAAGTCTACTATGTATCCTTTTCTAAGGCATCAATGTTAATAGAAATTGATCTTCCAATATAAGTTATTGTGTGATAATTTTTCTCTTTGGCCATAATCCTTGACCTTTCCATTATCATTCTCCAATAATTCCAATACCTTATCCCAGAATATAAGACTTTGATTGTAATCATGAATTACGAAGAAGTCAAAATCTCTTCCAAATCGAAAATACATTGATGATCTTCATTATGTGGGGTAATTTATTTGAGTCAATCCAATCTCTTTCTTCCCCCCTTAGAATTTCCACAATATTGGATCAACTCAAAGTTGACTTTCTCTCAAACATTTTCTTTCCCACTCTGACCTTTCATTCCATGTTGTGGCCTTTTGATTGTCTTGAACATACTTTTGGTTTTCAAATTTAGATTCATCATTGGTCTCTAATCTTATAGATTCAACAATTGGATTGTCATATAAGAGATCTAATGAATAATAAAAAACTTTACAAGTTAAGAGGAATTCTAATATTCCAATTCTCTTTTCCATGTATACAAATATTCTTTCTGTGGAGGAATATCCCTATCCACAAAGCCTCTTTTGTTGATGTCCCTTTAGCTTAGAGTGTTATTTACTTACTATTTCTTTTGATTTGACACATAATGTTTTTTTGTATCCCATTTGCTTCTAGATCATCTAAATACAGGTTTAATTTTGATTTCTAGTTGGTGAGTTTAATTTATACTTCTAAAAAACTTTGTCATGCCAATTTGATTTACCTCTCTAGGTTTCTTTCTCACAATCACCTTTCCAAGTGACTTTGTCCCAATTATTGGTAACCTTATTCTAATAACCTTAAGCACTCTATATTTTCTTGGTTTCTTTTTCTCATCCTAATCAAAGCTCCTAATTTATCTTGCCAATTTTGGTTGGTGGAACCACGTTTGCTTGATTGATTGCTTCTTTTTTGACCCTTTTGGTCTCTATCCTTATTCTAAGGTACTAGCTTTGCAAGATCTTGATCTTGATCAAAATTATATTTTTTCAAGGGTTATCCAACTTCTTGAGTACCTTCTTAGTTGAATTCCTACTTCAATTCAAGTTTCTAATTAATGCCTATAATGTTGGAAACAATCTACACTGAGAGGGGGGGGTGAATCAATGTTGTGCAAAAATTAACTTTATTAACCTTTATCTTTAAAACATTAACAATATTCAACCATAATGAATAAACATGAAGCAAATGAACACAACACCATAACAAAAGGATTTTTATGTGGAAAACCTATTAGGGGAAAAACCACGGTGGGTGGCCAATCCACAATTTAATTTGAGTATACTCAAATGAAGTTTACAATAAGGGGAATGCACTTGCATTTAGGCACACTGCCTAGAGCTCGCTACTCAAAGGGAAGGCTCACTGCCTTATAGAGAAAATACGATTAAAACCATCTGAGAGTTTGAATTGAGAAAAATAACATCTACATATGCCTGATTACAGTTTTGGTTAAGCACAATATTCAATCTTATGTCCTACAAACTGATTTTTCACTTCTTCTCTGTTCTGCTCACACTCACAATACAGATTCTCTATGTAAGTGAAACTGTGCATTATCACTCCTCTACTTTGCTCTAACTTGTAATTTACATCAACACACACTTCTTACTTCTCACAAAATGAAACCAACGATCTTATATATATCCCCAACATAGAATTGAATTAGACTTTATCAGCTTCAATAGAACACAACAATAATTACAACTATCAAATCAAAACATGAATAATATGCAATGCGTATCCACAAAAATTGGTCACAACTTGTCTAGGACCCAAAAAAAGATGTACAAACACAAAAATACTTAACTAATTACTTCTCATACATCCGCGACAATTTATTCATGAAGTCAGCTCCAGTATTGGTAAAATAGAAAATTAGTCAACCGAGCCTTCTAACTCACACAAGAATCGATACGAGCCACTATGCTTCAATAGTAATAGAGATAATGTACCAAAAAAAAATTCCTAAGATGTGCAACACAAAAAAATAACATAAAATATTCATACATATCGATGAACATTGAACTATAGATACTTTGTTCTTCCTTATCAATCTTCAATTTGTCTATCAATATGATCAAATGATAGTGTTCTTATCTGATCATCAATGAAAAAACCAAGTGATATGAGTAGTGTCTCTTGCCAATAATCTCCCCCTTTGGCATTGATGGCAACACTTAGTGAAAAATGGTTGTCGGATTAGTACCAAGATAAACTGCACTGCCATCTCCAAAATTCCAAAAATACAATTCTCCCCCTGAGATGATTGTGTGCATTTTTCACTCCACTATTTTCCCCCTTTGACATCAATGGAAAAGGCAGGGAACCACATGCCAAAAATGGATCAAACAATCAAAATTTCTATAAAAAAATGCTTCTTTAACTTACATAAGCTGAAAAATGTCTATAAAATCTTTCTTCAGCTAGATCAAATTTGCGTCCCAAACTCTTTTGAGACTCTCCAGGATTGTTATGTGACCATAGATTAGGTAGGACTGGGTCTTTTCATATTCCAAGTTGGTTGGATCACCAACTACCATAGTTTCTTCTCCTTCCTTTTGAGCGCTTGACAGTATCTCAATTTTTGGACAAACTATGCCTCTAAGTTCACATGCTCTTGCAATAATTTTGTCATTCTCATTCTTCAGGATTTTTATTTTATCAAGAAAAGACATCACCTCACCTTATGCCTTTCCAACACCACTATTTAGAGAATCAAATGCTTCAAAAATATTACTTAACTATTTTTCCAAATCCTTAACCTTTTTCTCATTAGCTTCAGTAAATTTTGAAAAAGACAAGCATGATTTGTAAATATTTCCACCTTCTGACAAAGCATTCTGTACATTCTTCACACATCTGGCTAACACAGTTTTATCTTTAACAATCATTCTTTTCAATCCACTAAACCTTTTATCATCAAAGTTTTTCTGCACTTTCACCATGGTCGATTTTTCCAGTGAATCAAAGTGAGTACTAACTGAGTTGATAAGCCTTTTCAATTTACTGGAGGAGGAACCAGTCATATTTTCACATAAGATGGCATTATCTTTTCCAATACTCTAGATGCAAGATTTAGTAGTTCACTATCTTCAATGTGTAACTTCAGTAGCTCTTCTTTGTCTTTTGCTTGAGAAAATGAAGCTACTTTCATCTTCTGGATTGGACTTAAAGTAGACAGGTCAATAGGACCTTCAATCAGTTCCGGATCAATTTCTTCCTTTTGTTCAACCAAAAATTTCTTCACTGCCTCAGCAATGTCTCTTGCTTCAACTAGGATTGCTTTTACATCATCTTTCTTTTCTTCAATTGTTTCTCCCACAGTTGTAGGTTTTGATTTTCCTTCAGTGATTTCCATTTCCTCAATTGATACATTTTCAAGTACCTCAACTTCCATAGGAATTTATGTGTTGACCTCTGTAGGAGGAATCTATGAATCCTCAACTCTATCAAAATTTTCTTCTTTTGCTTCCTTTACCAGACCAGATGGGGCATCTTCAACATGTGTTTCCTCAGCTACAACATCAATTATGTCATTTAGCAATATCTCCCTCAAGGTTTTCTCAGTTTCTTTTATAACTTCATTAGTTAGACCAATCATTAGCTTGTTCACCCTTGTTTTTCTTTTAAATTCCCTTTTGTATTTATTCAAGAGTTCCTGCATGTCATCCATAGACATCACTAGACACAATTTTGCAAGAATTATTTCTCTCATCTATTCTTCTTCTGTTCTAGCATTGAGTCTCCTCATTTCTAGAATGCCATATAGACTTTTGGGAAAGTTAGGCATAATTTCAATCAACACTTTATTGAAAATATTCATATGCTTAATTATCGCTTCTTCAAGAATTATTTTATCATAATCATCAAAAAGACTCATACCATTTACAGAGTGGCTTGAGCTTTCCATCTTTAACTGAATCCTTTTCAACTTCTCCAACTGACATACCTGAATTGTCAGTCTTTGTCTTCTTCTTTGCTTGAATGTCTTCACCAGAGGGTTTGCATTTTTTAACAGTTGTTGTCTTGGTGCCTTGATGTTTGATTTCTCTGACTTCTTCATCAGATTTTGTCACTTCATCCTCTGAAATAGCCATATAGATTATTTTTCTCTTATCTTTCTTCCTTTTGCCTTCTTTGTCGGATCCCTTTGATTTAGTTTTCACAGGGGTTGAATGGGATGCAGAGCTTCTAGTTGTTCTAGCTCAGGAAGATAGTGCATCCAGACCAGTTGATTGAGTTTTTTTTGCCTCTTAGTTGCTTGCTTTGCTTCTTCAAATTCTTCCCTTTTCTTTCTAGATTCTTTTAGCTTTTTTGTAGATATGCCCAAACTTTCTGCAAGAACTTCTACCTCTTTTTCGACTCTTTTAGTTACCACAGGTTTCCTAAGCTCATTGTGAACCTTTATTTCCTTTTCAGCATAGGTACCAAACCTTTCTTCTGTCGGATCTGAAGGTTTACTTATCAAGTGTTGTGCATACATATCCAAAATGTTTCTTCAACTTCATACCCCATAAGCATGATTCAGATTGTCTTGGGATCAACAACTTCCATCATACATTGATCAACATCTACCATAAAGCAAATTGAATCCTTGTATTTCTCTACAATTGAGGTGGGAATCCTCTCTCTAGCTTGCATCAAGGTTTGAAAGCTTTTAAAGTATCCCAAGATAGCTGCATTCTTTGTTTTTGTGTCTCCAAAATTGTGCAACAGATCTCTGATCTGAGTGGCTACCAGATTTTTCTTTTGCCAATGAATCTTTCCAACTCCCAGAACTTCACCCATGAAATAAAAGAATAAGCACAAAATCAAGTTACCATACTTGAAACATTTTTCCTTATCTTTCTTAATATTTGCAAGATTTTCCATTAGCTGACTCCTCAGTAGTTCACAGAGATCATAATCTGCATTTTCTTTCACCATCTAATAGGTAGCATAAATTGTTGTGTCAGACACAGAGTTGTCTCAACTAGAATGATAAATTTTGTATCCAATAACCATAGATGAAAATTTGACACTTATGTCAAAAATGTTATAAATTTTCATTTCCCTTTTGTCATATGTAGAGCTTGTAGCATCAGTGACCATTTGACTTTTCACATACTTCAGAATTGGTAGTCCATCAGAAGAGTTTACACCGATTACAACACTGATAGCTTCCTTTGTGATTTTGAATGGTATGCTTAACCACATTAATTCATCATGGACTCGACTTAGAACATAACAAACCTATTTCAACTCTTCAAACATGAAAAATTTGATAATTTGTGTAAATTTATTTTCTTCAAGGATTTTATGTTCTGGCTTTACACATAAATCTTCACCTATGATATGATTATTATACAAATTCAGTAGTTGAGAACTTCCTCGTTCTTCAATATTGGCGTGAATATAAACCCTAATATCTTTTGTGTGTAATACTCCATATGGAATAGACAAAAATTCTCCTAATGGATTGGTCTCAAGAGACTTGTAAGTATTCCATTTGAATTTGGGATGAGGTTTGTCCTTGACTTCAATTACCAGAGGAGTATTCATTTTGACCAAATCACAAATTCATAAAGTTTTCTGGTAAATACCTTTTTCACCAGATCAAAATATGATTGCCGAATCACTTCCAAACTTGAATTTCACATCGAATCGCCAAATTTTGCCTTAGATCTCTCCAAAATTATTTTCTTCCAAATGCAAAGTGAAAAGTGAAGAATAGAAATGAATTTTTATCACTTGCATACCTAACCTTTTTTGTCACAATAAATTCTTTAACCCTAATTCATCTGGTTACCCTGTTCCTAGGTACTATGATGGGTAAATCTTTTGCGGACCTCCAATACAACATACCACTTCCTCCAATGAGTTCAACAACATCTGTTGAGCATCTATGCACCTTATGTACACATCCACATCTGGTGTTACTTATCGATTAGGGGGTTATATGATTTTCTTGATGACTCCCCCTAGGCCAAAGGCCTAAAACTAATTCACGGAGGAACTACCAAAAGCAAGTTTTGGTTTTGGCATATTTTCTTCAATAGACGGATCTTTCTTCACCCATCTCTTCTGCATCTATTGTCTAACCACATCTATAGTGATTTTTCCTTTTCCTTTGATGTCCTTCTGCATGTTTTTCCTTTGATTTACCGAACCTTTTCTCTTACAATAGAATGTAGCAATGTGTCCAATTTGGTTGCAGTTATAGCACACAACATTCCTCTGTCTAGACTAGTTGTTCCACTGATTTCATCTTGATTTGTGTTCATTAGTAGTATGGCCAAGTCTATTGCATGTATAACATTTGATATTCCTATGGAATTGATTCATCACATTTTTGCATTCATTTGACTTATGACCAATCTTATGACAATCAAAGCACTGAACTGCGAATGATGGACCACTTTGATTCATCCTACTTCTACACTGAGTAGCCATGTGTCCAAATTTATTGCAACTGAAATAGTATCCATTAAATCTCTGAGCATTAGGTTTCCTTACCAGATACCTTCCAAATTTGTTCATTTGATTTCCTTGCTTGAATCTCCTTTGACCAGATCTTGAAATTTCTCCTTCTTCATATCCAAGACCTCTCTTATCACCATTAGTCCTCTGACTAACAATTAGTTCATCAAGCTTGGTTGAGCTAACTTTTAACTTCTCCTTGTACTCATTTGCAGTAGCAAGTTCATTTTTGAGATCATCCATCTACTTTTCAAGTGCCTCTTCATTGTTTTTAGATTGTTCTAGTTCATCATCCAATCGACTGCATAATTCAGAATTTTCTTTCAGGGACTGAGCTAGGTTATCTTCATTCTTCTTTTTGTCTTCAATCTCCTTGGTCATCTTCATCATGATAGATTACATCTCATGCTTTAGGACTGTATTATCTCTAGTAAGCTTTTCACATTATTTTGTCTTTTCCTTCAGGACTTGACTGAGTTTTTCATCTTCAATGCTCTTACTATCACTCTGCTTTATTTGATCAAAGAGTTCCTTTCTCTTCTCTCTAGACTTATTTATTTTTTCCTTCAAAGACTCGATGAATTTCTCAGTATCCGTGAGGTTTTCTTGCAATTTCTAAACTTCAGCCTTTGACCGATCAATATCATCCAGGGCCACCAAAAGTTGTTGTTGAAGACTACTTGAATCCATTGAAACACCTTCCAAGATCTCTGCAAGTTGTTAGACATATTTTATAGGAACTTTCTCTGATACCAATTTTTGGAAACAAGCTACAATGAGAGGGGGGGTGAATTAGTTTTCTACAAAAATTAACTTTAGTAACCTTTATCTTTAAAGCATTAACAATATTCAACCATAATCCATAAACATAAAGCAAATGAACACAACACCATAAAAAAATGTTTTTTTACATGGAAACCCTGTTAGGGGAAAAACCACGGTGGATGGCCAATCCGCAATTTAATCTGAATATAATCAAATGAAGTTTACAATAAGGGGAATGCACTTGCATTCAGACACATTGCCGAGAGCTCACTACTCAAAGGGAAGGCTCACTATCTTATAGATAAAATAAAATTAAAACCATCTGAGAGTTTGAACTGAGAAAAATAGCATCTACATATGCCTGATTATAGTTCCAGTTAAGTACAATATTCAATCTTTTGTCCTACAAACTAATTCTACACTTTTGCTCTGTTGTGCTCACACTCACAATACATATTCTCTATCCACAAGTGAAACTATGCATTATCGCTCCTCTGCTTTGCTCTAAGTCATAATTTACATCAACACACAATTCTTACTTCTCACAAAATGATACAGATGATCTTATATATATATATATATATATATATATATATATCTCCACAACATATAATTCAATTACACTTTGTTGGCTTCAATAGAACACAAAAATAATTACAACTGACAGCTCAAATCATGAATAATATGCAATGTGTATCCACAACAGTCGGCTAGAACTTGTCTAGGACCCAAATAAAGATGTACAAACACAAAAATACTTAACTAATTACTTCTCATACATCTACGGCATAATTTATTCATGAAGTCAACTCCAGTATTGGTAAAACAAAAAATTAGTCAACCAGACCTTCTAACTCACACAAGAATTGATATGAGCCACTACGATTCAATAGTAACAAAGATAATGTACCAAAACAAATTCATAAGATGCGCAAAACAAAACAATAACAAAAAATCTTCATACATATTGATGAGCACTGAACTACAAATACTCTATTCTTCCTTTTCAATCTTCAATCTATGATATTGCTATCAGGATTCAACTATGTAGTGGACCATTCGTTATCATGAGAGATAGATTCTTGTGAACCACTACTCATGAATCATGGGTTGATGAGTCTGACTCAAAAACTACATAGTTGAATCCTAATAGCAATATCATAATTTGACACGTTATGGAAGAAACCTCCTACTTATCAATCTTCAATCTATTTGTTGGTATGATTGAATGATAGTGTGCATATTTAATCATCGATTAGGGTTGCCATCAATGAAAACACCAATTAATATGAGCAGTGTCTCTTGCCAACATATAATGCTTACACATAGATTCATATTATTCTTACTAAATCCTAAAATCCTTGACTCATTACAACTATAGGTCGGTACTAATAAGGGGGCTATTTCAATTCTTCATATCCCCTTTAAGTCGTGTAGCAATTTCTTAGGGTGAAGGTACGTAATGGTTATCATTCATAACCTTCCTACATAACTTGATTGCATAATCTTCCTCAATCTAAGGGGGTATCATATTGAGTTGTTGTTTTAGCAGTTTCGAACTCCAGGGACGACTCTTATCTAGTCCCATACTTAAAAACGTTTCCAAGATTCTTATGTTCATTTTATTTTCCCTTTGTTCCTTTCTCTTTCCATCTTGGCATAAGAAATTTTCAACCTTTAACTTCCAATAATGTTTACGTTTAACTTATGTAATGAACCCATAGGCTCCAAATTTGAACCTAGTAGCTCTAATACCACATGTAACAACCCTAGTGTTCTACTGAATAAAACTTCAAATTTTTCACCACAAGTGAACTATCCATGATGTCATAACATAGCTGTAGACATCCAAAATTGTCCATGTCATAATATTACCTAGTTGATACATGACCTTGTAAGACATTTTGTAATATTTTACCCTAGGTCATTATATTATCCCACTTATCCCATTTATTCCACTTAATCACCTTCCCAATTAATTAAATAAATCTCATTTATTTAATTAATTCCCCCTTCACATGTCTCAAAATAATTCAAATTAAATATTTGAATTAATCCCTCACTTATTGTCACATCAGAACATGTGTCATATGACTACAACTCTTCACATGCACAAATATTTTAAATAATTTTATTATTTAAATTATGAGATTCCCACTCACATCCTACTTTTAGCCCCATTCATTGTGTGTCATAGGCATCTTTTCTTCCAAAATAAATAATGGAATCCCACTATTCCCTCACATCCTAACCCACTTAATGTGCGTCATAGGCACTAAAATAAAATTTTAATCCTAGCCATACATATCACAAATTTCACTTTTAATCTTGGCCATCGAATCAAATCAACCTTCTCCTACACAGGCCATTTGGGAGAATCTTCTTCTAGCATCCTTACTCTACCAAAAAAGAATTCCATCTTCTTATCTATCTATCTATTTTTCTTCTATCATCTCCATCTTATCATTATGCTACAAAAATGAGCAATCAACATATCAAAATAATCAAACCTTCAAAATCTTGCATTCTCATGTAGGTGGAGAAGAGCAATGGAGATAAACCAGATCTAGCTTGGGGATCGGTTTGCATTCACTTGTTATTTTGATTTTTATACTTGCTTGTAATCTATTGTGCTTGTTAGGGTTTGATATATTGTTTTTTTAGTTTTATATCTGATTTTCCCTAATTACATTGGTGAACCTAATGCAAATCCTTTGATCTAGCTTGCTTTTTTGTAGGTTTCATTAACTTTTTGTTGTAGATTTTCCATTTTTTGGACAAAACCCTAGGTTTTACAAATTTCTTCATATCTTCCAAACGGTTGTACATTTTTCTACAAGTTTTTACAGAAGCTTATACATCATCTCAAGAGGCTAAAATACAAAAAAAAAATCATAAATTCATATTTCTAGGCACAAAACAGAGAATTTTTCTAACTTCTTTAAATTTCTAGAAAGCTCTTGAGAAATTAGCAAGGCTTTCTTCTTTGATTTTTTATTTTTCAGATGAATAACATCTTCAAATAATCGAATCTAATTTGGTTATGTTAGAAAGCTGTATTTGAAATTGCAATTATCTGATGAGCTTATTTTTTTATGGCTTCATTATAATATCATTTTTTTTATTTTGTAGGTGATCATAAGGAGCTACTATAATAGCAGCAATATTAGTCATACACATCAAATTGGAAAGTGAAAACTTACAGGTGCACTCAGTCTATTATATTTATCTCTCATTTGATCAATCAATCTTGTTTTCAAAACACTTGAATTTGGGGCTTTAAAATGAACATCTTTTTTGCAATCACACTTTGAAATTGGGCTTAGAAAAAAAAGAACCATTGTCTTCCCATCACATATTTTGGCTTTGGGTTAAAAAGAACAAGTGTTTGAACTATTTTACACACATTTCAATTTTCTAAAGGGAAATTAACAACCACTAGTGTGAATCAAGTGTGGTTGTGATAAAAAACACCTCACTTGGTTTGCTTTTGTCAAACCCTTCATAGGAGGCCTGCTAGGGGATTTCATCACCCCTAGGGATGACCTTAATCAAGGTGTGAATCGAAAGACATTTTTCTTTAGGAGTTAAAACCTTGTCACTCTTGGCTAATCCCCAAAGAACTTTATACCTTTAGGAAGTGAAGGTGAAGGGTGGGTTACCCCTTTCTCCTGACTATGTGGCAGGATTTTTCTTTCAAATTATCCCTAGTCAACCTCATACATCCTAGCTTAAGACCTAATTGGCCATACCCACTTGAATACTTCTATGACTTGTTGATGTGTCTTCTTCAAGTGTATGCTTAATCATCACATTCATAATTTAAAATTCAAACTTTCTTATGTGTCTTGCATATGTGATTCATGTGTGTACATGTGTAATTATTTGTTTACAAATTTCCATATTGAGATATAAACACCAACACATAAACATATCATTCTAATCAGCCTAATTATCCTTTTTGTAATCACATTCCAATAAATTTCATCCTAATCAATCCAATTCATCCAATCTAATAATTCCACATCATCATCATCACCCTAATCCTAGGGAAGCACTTGCTAAAATGGTCCTAATCCTTAATGATCTTAGTCACAAGGCCAAGGTCATACTTCAAGGAGCCCCTTTGCCTAATCATGAAGATAATCAAAAACCATGTATCCTCCAAGGTGGGTCAAAATTTTCTCCTAGTGATGATGATAACTTTGTAGATCCTAGTGATGATGAAAACTTTGTATAAATCTTAGGTCACCATAATGATACTATTGACAAGGGAAATACCACCCTAAGTTTGGAATCATACACCATTCCATCTACTAGTCCTCCATCACCATCTAATAAAATTCCTATCTACAAAGACTACTAGCATTGAATAGACCATCCCCATGTCAAACACCCATTAATGAGCTTACCAACAGACCTTTAAATGCCATGCCTATTCTTCCAACTCCATCATGTGGTCCACAACCTATTTATCTTATATTTCTAAGTCAATTTTCATCATGCCCTCATGTTGTTGATCATAAAGAGCATACCAAGCCTCTTCTAGAGCCTTCCACTTCCATTTCCACTCAAATCCAAGAGTTATGTCAAGATAATTATCCTAAGCATGAGGAAACATTAACCTCTCATTCTAATCAAGATCTAGGCCCTTCTAATGATCTCACTCATGACATAGGTTGTCCTATTCATGATGAAGCTTCCCTCTATGATCTAGATCCTACCTATGATCAAGAAGGCCATGATGATCCTCTTAGCCAACTCTATGCATTCCAGGGCCAAGAGCCTATCACTTCACCTATCCATAAGCAAGAAACCTCCATTTCTCATATACATCCCCTACCTAGTCCTATCCATGATCCCTCGCTATCTACTTTGTCATGCTGAGATACATGCCTCCCAAGTAAACGTAGAAGATCAAACCAATAGTGTGAATCTAAATGAACATAATTAAGATCCTAATGATCCTTCCACATGCATCTCAAATCCACCAACATGTCGTATTGGTCTATCCATCTTTATTCATGAATTTTCCTCCTTAGGACAACAAGAACCTTTATCCACTTCATCTTCTTCATCTAATAATGAACTCAAATCTAGTGTCCAAAACACACCTAGTCACATTGTTCATCCCATGCTTCAGAACATGAACTATCAAGGTAAAGGCTTAGGCCTTTATGAACAATGTATTTTGGAGCCAATCCAAGTCAAGGTCCCTCCACAGTCTTATGGACTTGAATATACACCCCAAGGACACCAATCTAAAGATGTTGGTACTTCTTCCATCCATCATAAGTCCTCTTTCCACCATAAATCCTATCATATGCCTAAAACATATGTTTCCATCCCTCCTCCATCATATTAAAAATGTCAAAAGCATGTGACCGTACACCTTCCACCATCAAATTTTCCACCATTTCTTCCAACTCCTAATATCCCTCCATCTAATCTACCTCCACTACTCCCAACACCTAATATCCCCATTATCCAATCCCCTTATCCACCTATCCATAAATCCTCTAAAAATCCTAATCATGACCAATCAATGCACACATTGTCTAAACATGAAGCTTCCACTCATTCCACCATACCCATGGGATTCAAAAGAAAAAAATTTGATGCCTCTATCTATAAAGAAAAAAAATATGAAGGGTCCTCATGCCCTAGGACACAAAAGCAAAGAACCAAAGAAAAATCCATCCAAAAAGCAATATAACCTCATACCTTCAAAAGAAAAGTCTAAAAACAAAATGGTTTGGGTACCTAAGAAAAAGGAAAACAAGTCAAACGAGGCATCTACATCTCAAAAATCCCAACCATCCACTTCCACCTCACATTCCCACTCTATTCAAGAATCTCATATTCCATCCCACAAGAAAAATAAAAGTCATAAAAATACTAAGTCTATGTGGGTACCTAAAGCACTTCATCACCCATCTCCTAAGAAAACATCTCCATTGCTTCCTACACCCCCTCCACATCAAAAGCTTCAAATTTATCACAATGTGTGCAACCATTGGTCATGGTTCCCTTCCATTTCACAACAATTCCACATACCTCCATCTCCTCACCCTTCACTCATTATCCTACATATCTCCCCCATCACTTCCTATGGTCCATGCTTTTGGCTAAGCCTCCCATCATCTTCCCTAGATAATCCACATCATAATCCACCAATCCCTCCATAATCCACATCATAATCCATCATCTACCTACTCCATCTCCCTTTCATGTCATCCCTTACCAACATCTATGAGCATAATGAACATTTGACATGGTCCATGTGATGACATTCATCTCTAGTGGGACTATCACTTTCATGGAACTAGACACTTGAGTCCCTCCTATCCATATTCCCCTTCTCCTATCCAAAAATCAAAAAAGTCAAAAAAAAATGAAAAAAATGAAAAAAAAAGTAAAGAGAAATCCCTTCATCCAATGGTGTAAACCTGGTAAATAGGCACCCTGGATAAGTACCATGATGAAAACCTAGAAAACAAGCGTCATGTGTAGGTTGATCTTCAATGTCACTTACACTTGGGGGCACTTTGTCTCATCGGCACTATATGTTCTATCATGTCACTTCTTATCATATCATTTCCATCCTACCTACCATCTTTAGCCATCATACATATACTTATCATATTGGTCCATTCATCCACCTCTTCCTCCTTTTGATCTTGATAAAAATAGGGGAAAAATGTTGAAACATGCTTTGGATATCTTTTGATATACCTCATCCTTCCAAACAAGCCTATCATTATCCTAGTGTCATAAGCTTTGTCATGAAAATCCTAAGTATTGTACCTAGAATGGGGCATGTTATTCCTATGTGACATAGTCTTTGGAGATCACATCCTTGCTCTCTTATGATGCATACATCCATTCCATTCACTATGACCTATCTTTTTTATCCATCCATCTATCATGAGCCTTTTACCCCTTATCCTATCACCCACCCTTTCATCCATCAATCACATCTATATCCTTGCACCTAGACTTGGTTTTCCCTTGTCATTGGTATCTAGCACAAAGGCTACCCAAATTGTCATCCATTGACATCTCAAAACATTTCAAAAAAAAAAAATCAAATATTAAAAAATCCAAAAAAATCAAAACATTTCCAAAAATCCAAAAAAATCAAATATTCCAAAAAAATCCAAAAAAATCAAAACAAAAAATCAAAACATTTCAAAATCCAAGCAATAAAATCAAACCAAATCACTTCAACGCATCAATTCAACTTCTTCAAATCAATTTTTTCATCAAATTATCTAATCACATCACTTCTTCTAATCAAATCCATTCTTCTAATCAATCACATCACTTCTTCTAATCAAACCCATTCTTCTAATCAATCTAATCATTATCATCAAATCAAATCATTTCTTCATCAATCCAATCAATCAAAATCATTCCAAGTAAATTATTCCTCGATTTAATTCAACAATCATCATCCAAATCTTCAAATCAAGCATCTTCAATCCTTCCAAGCAATAATCCAAATGCAAGTCAATCCTTAATCCATACCAATGAAGCTAATCAATCTTTCCAAATTATCCAATCACATCCTTTGGTCTTGATCCTAATCTTGTTGTAAACCCAATCAATCAGTCAATCATCCTTGTGTTGATCTAGGGATATATCGTTCCCCGCAATGACAACACTATCATCATCATCAATCAATCAATTAATCATCGGTTTACAGCTTGACAGGGGCAATACCTTGTTTGTTTTTGTATCATTTGTGCATGCTTGCTTGTGTGTTTTATCATTTCAATTTGCATTTGCATCAAATCCGAATCACTCCCAGCTAATATTCATATCTTGTATCTAGACAAGGTTGTATTATGTTGGGGCATGAGACACATCGTCACCTTGGTCCTTATACCTTGGTGCATAACGTCTAGTGCTATATCAAACATATGATTGCTCACTTTATTGCAGCATAGCGTGTCATTTTTCTTTTTCATCTACTTCTTATCTTGTATCATTCATCTTATCCCTCCTTTATCATTTCATTCATTTCGAGAGAATATCCGTGTTTATGCAACCCTCCTATCCTCTCGAGGGGGCATCATCATCATTATCATATCCTATATCATCATCCCATTTCTTCATATCTTTTGCATCATCATATTCTTCTATCATCCCTTTCCTTCATTCATATTACTCCTCACTTCTTCAAGTGGTTGGGGCATCATATTTTTTTCATCTATCCATACCTTAGCTTCTTTGAAATGATGTTACTCGACATAAATCTCACCATCTCGAACATCATCTCAAAGAGGGGCAAAATGTAGACACCCAAAATTGTCCATGTCATAATATTACCTAGTCGATACATGACCTTGTAAGAAATTTTGTAATATTTTACCTAGGTCATTACATTATCCCACTTATCCCATTTATTCCACTTAATCACCTTCCCAATTAATTAAATAAATCTCATTTATTTAATTAATTCCCCCTTCACATGTCTCAAAATAATTCAAATTAAATATTTGAATTAATCCATCACTTATTGTCACAGCGTAACATGCATCACATGACTACAACTCTTCACATGCACAAATAATTTAAGTAATTTTATTGTTTAAATTATGAGATTCCAACTCACAAACTATTTTTAGCCCCATTCATTGTGCGTCATAGGCATCTTTTCCTCCAAAATAAATAATAGAATCCCACTTAATGTGTGTCATAGGCACTAAAATAAACTTTTAATCCTAGCCATACATATCACAAATTTGACTTTTAATCTTGACCATCAAATCAAATTAGCCTTCTATAATTCAATCCTTTCACAGGCCATTTGGGAGAATCTTCTTCTAGCATCCTTACTCTACCAAAATTTATTTCCATCTTCTTATCTATCTATCTATTTTTCGTCTATCATCTCCATCTTATCACTATGCTACGAAAATGAGCAATCAACATATCAAAATAATCAGACCTTCAAAATCTTTCATTCTCATGCAGGTGGAGAAGAGCAACAAAGATAAATAAAATTTAGCTCAGAGATTGGCTTGCATTCCCTTATTATTTTGATTTTCTTGCTTGCTTGTACTTATTGTGCTTGTTAGGGTTTGATATCTTGTTGTTTTAATTTTATATCTAATTTTCCCTAACTACAATAGCAATGAATTTTTTTCTTCTTTTCATAACATAAATTTCATATTGAATACACTTAAGTTTATCATTCAAGAATATGTTTCTGCATTGGTTTATACATTATAGATGTCTCCATTCCCTAGTGCATACACTCTAGTTTTCCCCAACAATGGCACAAATTTCCACAAACCTTGGCCACCAAGTGATTAGGAGAAGCATCTTTGAAGCACTTTTCTGCCAACCACAGACTCAAATGTGGTCCCTCACACATCTACCAGATATGGAAAAATGGCCCTTCCCTTCAATGAAGAGTTTGGTTAGTAAAATCCCATAAAAAAAGCCTATTTGTGCTTAGTGTTGTGACATACATAACAATATCTTGTATCCACTACAATCCTGAACTAGCATGCATAAAAATAACACAATGAACTAATGGTGTAAATAGTGGCAACTTATACTACTTTGGCCAAAGTATTCTTACTTAGTAATTTGAGTGATAGTCTTCCTATTTACATACACTACCATATCTCATTTTGGATTATTACCATTCATATACTATGCATGGGTAATTTTCCTCTATAGGTAATCACTAACCTTAGAAATAACCTATTACCCTTTTCCCAAAATACAATGGTATCACTACCAATAAAGCATAAGCATAAGTTATCCTCCTTTAATGGATAATCTAATCCCTAGGTATAACATACAATCTTTTCTAGTCTACACATTAACCTTACATAAACAACTTAATAAGCTATTCCCTTCAACGAAAAACCTAGTTCCAATAATAACCTTATAATCTAAAGTATACCTACATAAGCTTCATCTTATCATAGAATAAATATTCATAAGTAACTGACTCCATTCAAGATTATATCACGAAAATAAGTGATTCTCATCACAAGTATAAACTTGCTAATAATCGATCTCAATCAAAGAGTATTCATATCAGTAATGATTCTATTCGAGGGTGTAAACTCCTTTGTAAAAGTAGTTATTCAAAGAGTAGAATCTTGTCAACAATATGACTTCTCATCAAGAGTATAAAGGCAACCAAATAGGTAACACTCTAACCCAATAGGTAATCCCACCTATGGCTCCAAATGGATAGTAATTCATAAACACAAGTGATCTACATAACCACATAGGTGAGTCTCAACCTTGTTATACCCTAATCTTGGATATAATCTATAATCAACAATCAATCTAATTGTGTAGGTTAATCTAAACCTGTGTGCTCTAAAAAAAAATCAACTACATAACCCATCCAAGTAGCTTATTCTCAAATTATTTTTTCCAATGGGTAATCAATTAAATATGCCAGTCCTAGTAGATAATTCTTATCCTTTGGTATCAATCATTAATCAAATAGACTTCTAGACCCGAATAGGATACTCCCAACCTAGGGTTTTGTTAAGTAGTAAAGCAATTAAATCAAGTGATCATACAAGTAAAGACTATTGATGTGGTTTACATGAAATAACATCCTATCATATCTTTCATACCATCACTATGGTTGTATTGCTAAACCTTATCTTTCCCAAGGTTTCCTAGCCTTGTATACTAACAATGTAAAGTTACTTCACTACATCGATATATCTCACGTTATATATGTAGTGTAGACTATCTATGTATAGAATAAACATTATTTGAATTCCCATATAGGGTATATAAGAGTATTAAATCACCCCCTTAAGCTATTCACACTTTCATCAAATCTAGTAAATAATACTATTAATAAACAATCACTCCTTACTATGGAGTAAGTACAAACACTTGTATTGAAATCATATCAACAAGACCTTTCCTCCTTTACAAGAAAATAGAGTATTATTCTATTTCAAGAAAACTAGTGCAATTCCAACATAAGCATACAAGGAAAATAATCTTTCAGATTGAAGATAAAATAAAAAGTGGATAGAATTCCATGCTTGCAATTCACTTAATCCAATCGTCTCTTTGATTCCCTATGTTGGCATCTGCTTAATTATCAACTTAGCAAAAAATATCACTCAATCATTCTCACTGTACTTCCTCACAAAATCTCTCAGCAACTAAGAATCACTTAGTGAAAACTTATAGCATATATGGAGCAGCATAATGATGCAAATGAAAAGTGTATCAAATGAGGTGAGTTTGCCTTACATTTATACTCAAAAATCAGCTTCACAAGGCTACAAACAAGGTTCATTATTTGCTACTTCTTAGCCATATTTAATCAACTCAGCTCAACAATAGAAAGGTGGTGAATTCTTATGAAGATAGTCATCGAATTTGTACAACATATTGATCCAATGTTGGCCATATTAGGTTTGAAATATTCATAAATCACATGATTTATATAGCTAATCGTTTCAAGGCATGATAAACTTCTAAATAAATCAGATAATTCATACTATGGCACCAAGTTTACAGCACATTCCCTATTCCAAATCCCATAGTTAAATAGTGGAAATGGTCATTCATATTTTGGATGCACATACTCAATCGACTTAGTCAAATACTGAGTAGTTGACACATAACTTGGTTCAACCTTTTTTCATTTATATTGTAGTTTGACTTGGTATGTTTCCGCCAAGATATATGTTGCATTTTAATTAGGTTTCATTATCTTTTAAACAACTTTCTTCTCACATGTTTCCATTGCTCTATATCTAAATGATAAATGTGCCTTTATATTCACATAAGCACTATTACATATTGCATTGGATATATATTTCTCTTCAATGACCAAAGCCTATACTATATGAATTGGTCTCCACCATTTAGCAATGAATAACATTTGACTCAGCATGTACTTCACTTCTCTTAATGTTTGTGTGTTGTCAAGGATGTATAGTCTAGGAATTGGAATTATCCTAAGTTATTTTGCATGGCGTAACATCTATGGGTGCAGAATATTTATTATGCTTGCTGGAATTTAACTTTCATTTAACCTTTTAAAAGATTTCCTTAAGGTGTTGCATATCCAACAACCCTCTATCTACAACATTATTCTTATATTAAATACATTATTTTTACTTAATTCTAAATATATGTTGGCCTCTTTTTCCATAGGCACTAAATTTCACAAAGCTTTTGGTATTAATATATTCATGGCATAGTAAAATGTATGAGAAATAGCTTTAAATCAAGCTTCACTAGCTATAATAGTTGTGCCATAATTGCATTATTTTGCAAACATTTCAAAATGTTTTCAAATATAAAACAATAAATACATATATCATTACATACTTATACATGTGATAATATCACATCCATTGTTATATTATATGTATATATATATAATAACCATGATCATTATCTGCCAAAGATAATGACCATATATGTATACCTATACATATAATAATACACATGTATTAATATACATACTATATACATATATCATCATCTTGTTATCCAAATATACACACATATATATGTACGTTAATATGTATGTTTAGATGCACTTCTACATATATGTTAACACATTTATTCATACTCACATGTTAAGATAATTTGTTTAATATACAAACATATATACATAGATACATATATTTTAACATCCAAATCTAAGCACATATGCCCTTGTATCGATTGATGTATAAAGTGTACATATACTTCATCGATTAGCATATGAATATGAACACACAAGGAAGAACATATACTCTAAGAAAATATTCAATCACATACGTTCAATCCAAGAATGCTCCTAACAAAAATTGTGATCCTGACTAATGCAAACACAACATGCCTTAAGGATGACTTACCAATATCCTGCAATTGAGACTTGACTCAACTATACTTAGAGATGAATGTGTGTGAAAGTTTAGTTAGGTTTCATAAAGGGTTACCCGACCAAACACTTCTCCTAAGTGATACTTCCCCTCCCTTCCAAAGACGTGAACTTGTACCTACATCCAACTTGGCACATTTGCAATGGTAGTTAATCGTTCACATGAAATCCCCTTGTTTATTAAAACATTAGCATATTTATATTGCAATACATATTGTTCATTTTACTTTATCAATATGGAAATAATTACTCCTTCAAATCAATAATGAATTAATACCTATTTGAGTATTCTTTTCTTTTATCAAACATATCAAAATCATGATTATATTTATCATCCTATTTACCTATGAAGCTAAAAGTAACTCAGTAACAAAAATATGGGGTGTGACATACTTCTCCCCTTGTGAATCATCATCCTAGATGATTTTAGAGTAATAAACATATATATGCAAAGTTAAGTAAAGAGTTTACTTACCATTTTCCAATCCATATATAAAATAGATGTATATAATTATCTTCCCTCATAGCATCACCTCTTGCAATCTTGTCCTATCTAGACCTTGCATCTAGTGTCCTTGCTAATGCATAGGAAGAACTTGTGTTGCATATGCATACTTTCTCCCTCAAAGAGCTTTATACATGATAATAATATTACCTCATATGTGCATTCAAGTACAATACTAACTATATACCACATGACACCTATGACATAGTAATTGGAAAAAATGTTCTCATTAGCTAATGAATTTATCCTTAGTGTAATCCAAGTAGAAAAGAATGTTGGTGTATTGTGCACTACACTGTGGATCCATTCCTTCCCTTTGGTTCTTACACCACTAGATAACTACAAAAGCCAAGACCAACCATCCACAACTCAACCATTTCCTTAAGCACTACATTGCTTCCTAATTCAAAATTTGTATCAAAAAGGCTTTTCTTTCATCTTTTGATCTATTATTTCATTTTGTCAACCTTTCAATTCTTAAGGTTATCCCTATGTGTTAGCCTATTTTAGCTTAAGAGAGATTAACCCTTCTTCCATATAATGGACTAAACCTCAATGATAGAAGTTTATAAATATTCTATAGATCCTTCAAAATTTGGTTTATCACTTTTTCCTAGATCCGGCTATGATATTATATTGATCATTCATTTAATTGAATTCCTCATAATATGATCATGATTTAAAAAACCTTTTCACTACTTACTTTTTCTGATCATAGATTATCTTCTCAGAAACATTAAGAATCTGCTTCACACAATATATTATTTAGGACTGAAATCCTTTCAGTCAAAATTTCCAACCAGCTTTGGTTACTTTGGTGATTTTGTCTACCATAACATTATGTGATTTCTATTGACATATACAAATTAAACTATCTTGTTTTCTACCACTCCCCCTCTGGAATCCCAAGAGAGTATACATGTCCTTCCATTGACAACATCCTATTTTCATTTACTAGTGTATTGGACATTAAACTGCTACATACCTTGCAACATCTTACTCTATATTTTTCCAAATCATAGTGATTCCTCATCCAACAAATAATTTTTTCATTCCATTATCCTGAATATGACAACAATGTCCTCATTTCATTCCTTAATCTCCTAAAATATTGGGTACATAGATTCTTTCCTTGGTTCTTATTAGTCTATCCTAACTACATAAAACCTCTTTTACAGACTTATGCCATCCTTAGTTCTTGATTAAAATGGTTAAATTTTTTTTGGAGATATATCTCCTTCATCTTATGTCATCCATACCTTGGATTTTGTTTTTCCTTTGATTATTTCCAAAGATGTTTTTAATCTGATTTTCAACTCAATCTAACTTTTCTGATGAGCATCTATTCTAATTTATGTATCAATTCTTGTTGGTTCCCAGAAGATATCAAATTCAATTGCATACCTAATTACCAAGTACAGAAATTTCTCAATGAATCCAATTCACGAGTAATTAGATCTTCCTTTACTCATTCCATAGCCAATGATCTTTGTCTTTCATGATCAAGTATACTTCCTATCCTTTTCTAAGGAATCAATGTTAATAGCAATTGATCTTCCAATATAAGGTATCGTGCGTTAATTTTCCTTTCTCTTTGTTCATAATCCTTGAAATTTCCATTATCTTTCTCCAATAGTTCCAATATCTTATCATGGAATATAAGACTTTGATTGTAATCATCACTTATGAAGAAGTCAAAATTTCTTCCAAATCGAAAATACATTGATGATCTTTATTATGTGGGGTACTTTATCTTAGTCAAAACACTCTCTTTCTTCCCCCCTTAGTGTTTCCACGATATTTGATCAACTCAAATTGTACTTTCTAGCAAACATTTGCTTTCTCAATCTGATTTTTCATTCCTTGTGGGGTTTTGATTGCCATGAACATATTTTTTGTTGATACTTGTAAGAGGTATTTTCCACAACATGTCAAATTGTGATATTGCTATTAGGATTAAGCCATGTAGTTTTATGAGTCAAACTCATTGACCCATAAGACTACACAATTGAATCCTGATAGCAATATCACAGTACATTTTCAAAGTTAGATTCATCATTGGTCTCTAATCTCATAGATTCAACAATTGGATCATCATATAAGAGATCTAAAGAATAATAAAAAACTTTACAAGTTATGATTCATTCTAATATTCCAATTCTCTTTCCCATGTGTAGACATGGAAAATGTACACTTTCGGTTTGGCACACTTGATCCTGATTACTAACAAAATTTCCTCTGGAATCACACTTTCAGCATTTCATCATATTCTATCTCTTAATTTAATAAATCATTATTTATTTGATTAAGTCTTTCTCCTCCAGTGATTAAATTAATCAAATTAATTTAATTAACCATACATCTTTGTTTAATTAAATAATTCATTTTATTTGATTAAAGTCTCTAAAGTCATCTTATTAAATTAAATAAATTAAACCTTATTTGATTTAATCTAACATATTCCTCCTTAGTTAAATAAATCAAAATCATTTATTTAATTAATCATTTCATCTCAATTCTGATTTAAATCAACTCATAAATTTGAGTCAAAATTGTCAAATAATCTAAACTTGCATTAAATTAATCAAAACTTTGATTAAGTTAATCCCTATCACTAAAATCCTCTAGAAAATGCAACTTGCAGAATAAATCAATTACTTTGATTTATTTAATTGTTTGTTTTCCCTCACATGGCATCAAAAGGGAATATTCCCTCATTTGAATTCAAAAAGGCCAAGTGGACTTAGTCCTTCCAACAAGGCATTTAAGGCCTCTTACATGTCTGTGTGCATTGAGCCAAGTGACATTAACTTCATTTCCCTTCCCCCTTCAACAAGTCATTTCAAAAATTCAAATTCAAGCTAAATGCATTTGTTGGCACTTTGGCCAAAATGTGCACAACCATTAACCATTCACATGGTGACAAGTGGCATTTGGCCATTGGGTGAAACTTAGTACCACATTTCCCAAATATTGCCTCTTCTTCCAAATTCAAATCTATAAAATGGAGGCTTCTCTCCTCATTCTTCATCCACAATTTTCATGCAAAGTTACTCTCTCCAATTGAGAACTAATTTTTCTCATTTCATCCAACATTCACCATTTTCACAATCTATAACTAGGTTATGCTCAAATCTCTTTGGGAGATTTGACCATTTCTAGATCATCAACATTGCACTTTAGGAATTGGGAAAGGGCCAATTTCAACACTTCAATTGGCACCAATTCCCCCATGGGATCACTATTGTATTTGGTTAATTAGGATTAACTCTCATTTGCTTAAGTTTTGTTCTTCATTTCTTCCTAGTTTAAGTTAAATAGATGGATTCCATGGGGAATCTCTCATACTTGTTTGCATATTGAGCTAACAATTTGACCTTGTTTGTTGTTCTTGTGCATTTGCAGGTTTAGAGGTTCACACCATGTATACCAATATCATTTTTGTGGAGGAATATCCATATCCACAAAGTCTCTTTTGTCAATGTGTCTTCAACTTGGAGCATTGTTTCCTTAATAATTCTTTTGATTTGAAACATAGTGTCTTTTTATATCGCATTTCCTTTTAGATCCTCTAAACATAGGTTTACTTTCATTGTCTAGTTGGTGAGATTAATTTATACTTCTACCAAACTTTGTACTACCCGAACCTTTGATGGGCCAATCTGATTTACCTTTCCAAGTTTCTTTCTCACAATCACCTTTCCAAGTGACTTTGTACCAATTATTGGTAACATTATTCTCATAACCTTAAGCACTCTATAGTTTCTTAGTTAAATTTTCTCATCTTAATCAAAACTCCTAATTGATCTTGCTAATTTTCATTGGTGGAACCATATTCGCTTTGATAATTGCTTCTTTTTTGACCCTTATGGTATCTATCCTTATTCTAAGGTACTAACTTCGCAAGATATTGATCTTGTTTAAATTGGATTTTGTCAAGGTTTATCCAACCTCTTGAGTACCTTCTTAGTTGACTTCCTACTTCGATTAAAGTTTCCAATTTATGCAAATAATGCTTACACATAGATTCATAGTATTCTTACTAAATCCTAAATTCCTTGACTCATTGCAACTATAGGTTGCTACCAATAAGGGGGCTATTTCAATTCTTCCTATCCCCTTTGAGTCTTGTAAAAAATTTTTAGGGTGAAGGTACTTATTAGTTATCCTTCATAACCTTCCTACATAACCTGATTACATAATCTTCCTCAATCCAAGGGGGCATCATATTGAGTTTTTGGAACTTAGGAGTTTCCAAATCTAGGAATGACTCTTATCTAGTCCCATACACAAAAAAAAATCCCATATTCTTATCCTCCTTTTCTTTTCCCTTTGTTCTTTTCTCTTGTCATCTTGGCATAAGAAATTTTCAATAATTAACTTCCAATAAGGATTGCATTTAACTTAGATACTAATCCCATAGGCTCATGAGCTGAACCTGGTAACTTTGATACCACATGTAACAACCCTGGTGTTCTACTCAGTAAAACTTCAAAGTTTTCACATCAAGTGAACTATCCATGATGCCATAACATAGCAATAACTAAAATTCTTCTTTTCATAACATAGATTTCATATTGAATAAACTCAATTTTATCATTCAAGAATATGTCATTGCATTGGTGCATACATTCTAGATGTCTCCATTCCATGGTGCATACACTCTAATTATCCCCAAAACTAGTGCAAACATCCACAAACCTCGGTCGCCAATAGATGAGGAGAAGCATCACTCAAGCACTTCTCCACCAACCATAGACTCAAATGTGGTCCCCTACACATTTTCCACATATGGAAAGGTGGCCCTTCCCTTTGATGAATAGTTTGGTCAATAAATCCCAATAACAATAGCCTATCTAAGCTTAGTGTTGTGCCCTACATAACTAGATCTTTTATCCACTATAATCTTGAATTAGCGTGCATAAAATTAACATAGTGAATTGGCAGTGTAAATAGTGGCAACTTACACTACTCTAGCCAAAGTATTCTCACTCAATACTTCAAGTGACAGTCTTCCTATTCATATACACTACCATAGCTCAGTTAGGATTATGACCATTCATATACTATACATAGGTAATTTCCCTCTATAGGTAATCATTAACCTTAGAAATAACCAATTACCCTTTTCCCAAAATACATTGGTATCACTATCGATAAGGCATAAAAATAAGTTGTCCTCCTTCAATGGATAATATAATCCCTAGGTATAACATACAAGATTTTATAGTCTACACATTAACCTTGCATAAACAACTTAATAAGCTATTCCCTTCAACAAACAACCTAGTTCAAGGAATAACCTTATAATCTAAAGTATAGCTACATAAGCATCATCTTATTACAGAATAAATACTCATAAGTAACTGACTCCATTCAAGATTATATCATGATAATTAGTGATTATCATCATGAGTATAAACTCATTAATAATTGATCTCAATCAAAGAGTAATCATATCAATAATGATTCTATTTGAAAGTGTAACCTCCTTTGTAAAAGGGGTTATTCAAAGAGTAGAATCTTGTCAACAATATGACTTCTCATCAAGAGTATAAAGCAACCAAACACATAACACTCTATCCCAAAGTTAATCCTACCTATGGCTACAAACAGATAGTATTTCATAAACTCAAGTGATCTACTTAACCACATATATGAGTCTCAACCTTGGTATACCCTAATCCCTAATATAATATATAATCAACAATCAATCTAATTGTGTAGGTTAATCTAAGTTCCTATGTGCTTTAAACAAAGCTCAACTACATAACCCATCCAAGTAGGTTATTCTCAACTTGTTGGTTCCAATGGGTAATCAAGTAAATATAACAATCCTAGAAGATAATTCTTATCCTATGGTTTTAATCATTAATCAAATAGACTTCTAAACCCACATAGGATACTCCTAGCCTAGGGTTTCGTTCAATAGTAAAGCAGTGATCAAGTGATCATACAAGTAAATACTATTGATGTGTTTTACATGACATGACATCCTATCATATCTTTCATATTGTGTAAGACCCCGCCTCGTATGTACTTGCTACAACAATAATTTGTTCTATGTTTTTCTTGAATTGATGATTAAGCATATTGTGGATGATACATAAGGTGATCTTTTGGCAATATTCATGCATATCATTTTGAATTTATGTTTTATTATGAAGGTGGAATGCACTCATATACCATGGAATGCAAATTGAGATTCTAAACGGATTATTATATAGTTAAAGTTTAGAATTTTTAGCTAACAGATTAATGTGATACACAATTGGTACTTACGATTGTGTTGGTAATGTGCAGGAAGACAATGGTGTTAGCATGAGAAGGGAGACCCATCAAGAGCGAATCAAAAGACTTCTTTATGAGGATACAAATTTGACCTCATTTGGGCCTAGAAATAGGTAGAGTTAATGTATTGGATGTCTAAGGTTGTGAGGGCATTTAGTTGTGGTTCATGTGAGGTGTAAGTGAGGATTAGGTCTTGGAAAACCCTAGCTAAGTTTGAAACTCGGATGGAACCTTGAGTGGGCTTTTAATGAGAGTTGTTGGTCAAATTTTTGGGTTAGGGTGCAAAAATAAACTCCCTAGAGTCTATACCTTGGTGGTAGGGGTCAAGTGGGCATACAATAATGCTCCTGCAACATGATTTGATCCTTGAAAAGATCTCATAATGGAGAGTGACGAATTTTGAGAAGTGGATGGGGTGGAAAGATTGAGTGGTTGTCTAAATGCATGATCTCATTAATGGGGAAAGGACCTTCATTGATGGGGAGAGGTACACTCCACACCTTCCCACCCAAGAATTTCAATTTGTGAAATTGCTATATATTTGGAGAGGAAGAAGGAGAGGGGTGTTACTCACTTCTCCATTTGGAGAAATTTGGTTGGGATTTAAGGAAAATGAGAGGAGATGAGTCCTTCCTCTTGAGAGGTAGTGAGCAAGATGGATTTTCATGAAGAGGAAAGGATAATAAAGGAGTCTAATCACCTCATCTAAGTTAAAAGATAAGTTCTTCTTCTCTACTTCTCTTTCCTTGTTTAAATGTGGTTGTAATAAGGAATCATGTTAGTATGGTTCATTGTTGAATATGGCAAGTGGAGAACTCGTATGTAAATGAATTTATGCTATGTTGTTCTTACCCTTTTTGTAAAATATGGAAGAACTCCATTCATCATTGTGGGGTTAAAATACTCCCTTGCTTGGGAGTATGGCTAGAGCCCTTGGAGCTTCATAATGCCATTACGGTAGGGAGGAGAGAAATATTTTCTCATGTAAGTTTCATCAAGTAAAAAAAAAGAGAAATTATTATAATCTAATCATTGAATCGATTATCAACATTTTTCTATTGAACCCTTTATAAAGAACCTTGTTGCTTATTGTTCTTTTTAAAAGAAGAAAAAAAGATTTTTTCCTAGAATCTTGCAAGTTTTTGAAGAAATCACCCCTTTGTGATAAATTCAATTACATGTATAAACCAGTGGTGCTTAGGGAAATTTTATACTAATAAGCAAAAGAAAAAAGTATGTATGTACCACATTTTAATTAATTCTAGATTGCCTCCCTTAATTCAATTCCACATACCTTGTATTTATTTACATATTTCTCTAAAGTTTACATGAGTCTCTAAACTGTGATTTATTCACTTTTCAAATCTGATATTTCATGGTCTCAAAACTTTAGTTGGAATATGTGGTGTTGAAGCTTACAGTAAATGGTATTAATTTTGTTGGAATATGTGGTGTTGAAAGTCTATTGTTTTCATTATGTTACATGGTTAAATTAATTCAATTAGTAATAAAACTCTATAACTCTTGCTTTAAAAAATATATATAACTACATTGGTCATGGTCCGTTTTATTGACCCAATAGCCATAGATTTTATATTAATCAAGTTACCATCCATAAGTATTGCATGACTTAGTGAATGAGTTGATGGTTATTAATATTTCTATGTTATTATTTCATATTCACCTTTTTTATTATTGTTTAGTTATCAAGTATTTGAGATTAATATAGTATTCATCGATGACATCTCTATTGAGGGAGAAAAAAAAATTGTCCCAAAACTACCAATTTAAGAGAGGAGGTTAGCCTAAAATATTGATACACCTTATTATTTGGGATTATGCTATTATGTTTTACTAGTGCTAGTCGTCAATTAATTTGGTGCTTTCTATTTAGTTGAACACACAAATGTTTTCGAATATCAATCCTATTGTTATGAAATTTTATAGTTAAACATTACAAATAATTACACCTTTAAAGTCATTGACCATGCAAGTAGATAGATGAAATTTGAGTTAACATATATATGAGTTCATGTTGCTCCTTGTTGCCAACCAAGTACGCTTGCTTATATACCTATAATAATTTACCCATTATGGTCAATGGTGAAATTTTTTTTGGGCATGACAGTTAAATAGTAATAATGTTTTGATCATATTTTGAAGAGTAAATATTATGAAAAAAAAATTGTGGTGTTTTCCTAGTAAAAAAATATTGGGCGTGACATACTGTCACTATGGTTCTATTGCTAAACGCTATCTTTCCCGAGGTTTCCTAGCATTGTATACTAACAATGTCAAGTTACTTCATGACCTTGATATATCTCACGTTATACATGTAGTGTAGACTATCTATGTATAGAGTCAACATTATCTGGATTCCCATATAGGGTATACAAGAGTATTAAATCACTCCCTTAAGCTATTCATACTTTCATAAAATATAGTATATAATACTATTGATAAAAAATCACTCCTTACTATAGAGTAAGTACAAACACTTGTATAGAAATCATATCAACAAGACCTTTCTTCTTTTACAAGAAAATAGACTACTATTCTATTTCAAGAAAACTAGTGCAATTCCAACATAAGCATACAAGGAAAACAATCTTTCAAATTAAAGATAAGACATAAAATAAATAGAATTCCATGTCTGCAATTTGCTTAATTCAATCGTCTCTGTGATTCCCTAGCTTGGCCTCCTCTTAATTATCAACTTAGAAAATAATCTCACTCAATCATTCTCACTGTACTTCCTCACAAAATCTCTCAGCAACTAAGAATCACTTAATGAAAACTTACAACATATATGGAGCAACGTAATGTTACAAATGAAAAGTGTAGGAAATGAGGTGAGTTTGCCCTTTATTTATACTCAAAAATTAGATTCACAAGGCTAAAAACAATGTTCATTATTTTCCACTTCTCAACCATATTTAATTGACTCGGCTCAACAATAAAAAGGTGGAAAATTCTTATGAAGATAGTCATCAAATCTGTACATCATATTGATCTAATGTTGTCCATAGTAGGTTTGACATATTCATAAAGCACATGCTTTATACAACTAATCAGTTTCAAGGAATTATAGACTTCTAAAGAAATGAAATAATTCATACTATGGTTCCAATTTTGTAGCACATACTCAGTTGACTTAGTCAAAGACTGAGTAGTCGACACATAACTTGGTTTGACCTTTTTGCATCTATACTATAGTTTGACTTGGTACGTTTCCTCCAACATATACATTGCATTTTAATTCAATTTCATTATTTTTAAAAAACAACTTTATTCTCACATGTTTCCATTGCTTTATATCTTAAATGATAAATGTGCCTTTATATTCACTCAAGCGCTATTACATATTGCAATGGATATATATTTCACTTCATCAACCAAAGAATATACTATATGAATTGACCTTCACTATTTAGCACTAAATAATGTTTGACTCAGCACGTACTTCACTTCTTTTAATGTTTGTGTGTTGTCAAGGATGCATGCATACTCTAGGCATTGGAATTATCCTAGGTGCTTTTGCATGGCGTAACATCTATGGGTGTAGCATATTTTTTATGCTTGTTGGCATTTAACTTTTCTTTGACATTTTCAAATCTTTCCTTAAGGCATTGCATATCTAGTAGCCCTCCATCTACAATGTTATCCTTATATTAAATACTTTGGTTTTACTAAATTTTGCTCTATGTGTTGGCCTCTGTAGCCACATACACTAAAGTTCACAAAGCTTTTGGTATTAATATATTCATGGAATAATAAAATGTATGAGGAATAGCTTTAAATCAAGCTTCACTATCTATAATGGTTGTGCCATAATTGCACTATTTTACAAACATTTCAAAATGTTTTAAAATATAAAACAATAAATACATATATCATTATATATTTATACATGTGATAATATCACATCCATTGTTATATATATATATATATATATGTTCTTATTTTCATGATCATTATCTATCAAAGATAACAACCATATATGTATACCTATAGATATATTAATACACATGTATTATTATACATATGTATATACATATGTTTATACATATATATATATGTGTATATATATGCATATATATGCATATATACATTAATATGTATATTTAGATGCATGTCTACATATATATATATATATTAACATCCAAATCTAAGAACATATACCCTTGTATTGATTGACGCATAAAGTGTATATATACTTCATTGATTAGCATACAAATATGAATGCACAAGGAAGAAAATATACTCTAAGAAAATATTTGATCATGTACGTTCAATCCAAGAATACTCCTAATAGAAATCATGATCCTAACTAATGCAAACACAACATGCCTTAAGGATGACTTACTGATATCTCGCGATTAAGACTTAACTCAACTATACTTAGAAGTGAATGTGTGTGAAAGCTCAGTTAGGTTTCATAAAGGGTTGCCCAACCAAACACTTCTCCTGAGCGATAATTCCCATCCCTTCAAGAGGCATGAACCTGTACTTGCATCCAACTTGGTACATTTGCAATGGCAGTTAGACGTTCACATGTAATCCCCTTGTTAAATAAAACATTAGCATATCCATATTGCAATTTATATTCTCCATTATACTTCATCACTATATACATAATTACTCCTTCAAAGCAATAATAACTTAATAACTATTTCAGTATTCCTTTCTTTTATCAAACATATCAAAATCATGATTGTATGTATCATCCTATTTACTCGTGAAGGTAAAAGTAACTTAGTAACAACAAGACGGGGTGTGACATTGATGGAGGCATAATAGCTTGTTGTTGTGGACATGGAAGCATAGGCTATTGATAATTCATGTTTTTTTTCTATCACTGTTGACCTTTTTTCCACTAAGGTTGCCACTGATTTTATTGTGTTGGCCATGTTGGTAAAACAATGATAGACAACTGATAATTAACAGTGAAAGCATGAATAAACAACACATAAAAAACACACACAACACCAAGATTTTTTGCGTGGAAACCCTATTAGGGGAAAAACCATGGTGGAGGTTAATCCACAATTATACCTTGTTAAAAGTATAAGAGAAATGAATAGGGAATGCACATGCATTTAGACACACTACCTAGGGCTCACTACTCAAAAGGAAGGCTCATTTCCTTAAATAAAACTTTTACGTTAAATCCATCTGATGACGTTGAACTGAAAAATTAGCTTCTTCAAAAGCCTGATGATAGTTCCAGTTAGGCACATAAATACTTCTTCACACTTTGCTCAAACTTCTTCACACTCTACTCTACAATCAAATGTTCTGATCTTTATTTACAAATATTTCACACACACTTCACATACATTCATTCCAAATGAAGAAAACAATCGCTCTTATATATCTGCTTCATGAAATTACATCAACAACTCTGACGGCCACAAATAAAGAATAAATGAATACAAACTATCAATCCAATACATGAACAAATCTCAACACGTACCAACCTAAGTCAGTCACAAAATAATGAAGACTTAAAGCGACATCCTCGAATGTGCCAAGAATTCAAAAATTAATCCACAAGGATCCGCAATATGCTACCACCATCATGTCAGACAAGAACATGAAAAATCGAACATGCAAAGGAAAAATCTTCGATCATGAACACACCGATTAACACAGATGTACCACAATGATAGAGAATGATCTAGAAACATCAATGAACATCATAGGAGCATACACAACAATTCAAATGCCAAAATTACATTCTCTTCTTCCAGAAACACCAGCTACAATAACAAAATAGTTGTAGGAACATAGAAACTCATAACTTGCTCCAATCCTTATGTGCACCTCTGAAACTTCTAGAGGATATACTAGTTAGGATAAAAAAAAACCCATTAATGAGTGACTTCTGAATACCAACTTAGTGAGCTTTCCACCACTTTGATCTTCACAGCTTCATAGACTGCCTACAACATATTTATTATAATTTTCTCAATATCTTCGACATATACAGCCTTGAAGACATTAATGCTAATAGTGTTAACATCAATGACAACCACATATCAACAACACAACCACAACATCCAACAATATCCCCCTTTGGCATTGATGGCAACACATGATGTGAAAAATACCATCAACACAACTAGCTTTTTTCTAACAATCTCCTCCTTGGATATTGCACTCTCCTCTATCTCTTTCATGACTCTTCTCCCCATTTCTTCCTCAAGGGTTTTTCACATTATTCTTCTCCTCATTTGACATCAATGGAAAAGGAACACAAGCTCTAAACCACATATCTAAATCATCTGACTACTTCCCCTGAGTAGAAGCCACCATAACTTCAATCCGAAACAATATCTGACTATAAGTGCATGGATTGATGCAAAGACTTCCATCTTAGTTCAGATTAGGAGGGGAAATCACCCCTAACTTTCCTTTGAAATATTCAAAATTATCTTTAGGCAACGACTTAGTAAATATTTCTGCAATCTTTTCCTTAGTAGGCACATATACCAATTTGACCTCTTTATCACTCACTTTGTCTCTCAAAAAGTGATACTTGATAGATATATGTTTCATCTTTGAATGTAGCACTGGATTCTTGGAAATGTTTATGACACTTGAGTTATCAAAAAATATAGCAATAGGCTCATCATACTCAATTCTGATATCTCTCAGCATATGTTTCATCCATATTACTTGAGTGCAATTTTTTGCAGCAATAATATATTTTGCCTCAGCAATAGATAAGGAAATGGAATTCCACTTTTTACTTAGCCGAGTAACCAACTTCTTCCCCAAGAAGAATGCACCACCACTAGTACTTTTTATGTCTTCAACATCTCCTACCCAATCTTCATTTGTAAAGGTATTTAAATTTAGATCATCATCCTTATGATACCATAGGCCAAAATCAACTGTTTGTTTCCAAGTATCTAAAAATTCTCTTTACTATAGTCACATGTGATTCCTTTGGATCAGCTTGATATCTAGCAACCATGCATACAAAATTCATGATGTCTAGTCTAATCTGGGTCAAATAGAGCAATCCACCAATCATTGACCTATACCTTGTTTTATTAGCCTTAGGAGAATCATCATTTTGTGTTAACTTTCATCTAGTTACCATGGGTGTACCTATAGGTTTTGAGTCTTCCATCCCAATTTTTTTCATTAACTCTCTTACATATTTTGATTGGGATGTAAAGATTCCACCATCTAACTGAGTAATTTGCAATCCTAAAAAGAATTTTAACTCTCTTATCATTGACATCTCAAACTCACTTTTCATCTCATCAGTAAACTTCATACATAAATCATCATCACCTTCAAAAATAATGTCATCAACAAAGACTTCAATAATCAACTCTTTATCTTGATCCACCTTGAAAAATAGATTACTGTCAGTACAATATTCTTTATTGAATCCAAGATTCAACAAGTATTTATCCATTCTAACATACCGGGATCTAGGGGCTTGCTTGAGTCCATACAGTTCTTTCTTCAATTGGAAAACCATGTATCCTTCATTAGTCAATTGAAATCCATCTGGTTTCTCAACATAAACTTCTTCTAATGCACCATTCAGAAATGTTGACTTCACATCCATTTGATAGACTTTATAATTCTTAAAAGTAGCATAAGCAAGAAACAACCTTACAACTTCAATTCTAGCAATAGGGGAAAAGGTTTCTTCAAAATCAATGTCTTCCATCTGTGAGTACCCTTTACATACCAGTCTTGCTTTCTTTCTGACCACTTCACCTTGTTCATTCAACTTATTTCGAAAGACCCATTTGGTTCCAATCACATTTTTATCCTGAGGTCTGGGAACAAGAATCCATGTATCATTTTTCTCTATCTGCATCAGTTCTTCCTTCATTCCTTCCATGCAATATTCATCTTTACATGCTTCATTGACATTGCTAGGCTTAGTCTTGCAAATCAGACAATACTCTTCTGCAATTCTTCTTCTATTCTACACACTTTTGTTCTTGTCCCATATAATCTGATTTTTAGAATGATTTAGCTTTACATACCTTGGGACTTGAGCATTTTCTCAAACTTTTGGTTCTCATGTTCTTTCTCCTACACTTCCACTGGCTTCTCCTTCATGATTCTCTTGATTCACCGAAACAATTCAAACTTGATTTTGTGTCTGAGTAGTCTTTCCTTTATCAGTACTATCATGTCGATCATTTGAATCATATCCATAGTATCTAGATGATCTATCAATATCCTCATCAACTCTGGTATTTACACTTTCAACCATTTTCTTCAATCTTATATTGTAGCATCGATAGGCTTTGCTCTTAGTAGAGTAACCCAAAAAGATTCCTTCATCACTCCTAACATCAAACTTTCCTATATCTTCATCTATTTTGATATAGCATCTACATTCCAAAGATTTTGAAATATTTAACAGTAGGCTTATGACCAAACCACAACTCAAAAGGAGTCTTACGAGAATTACCATTGATATTTACCTGGCTGATAGTATATACAGTAGTGCTTATAGCTTCTCTCTAGTAGATATGAGGAACATTACCTTCCAACATCATAGTTCTAGTAGCATCTAAAATTGTTATGTTCTTTCTCTCAACAACTTTGTTTTGTTGAGGAGTCTAGGGAGAAGATAACTATATTTTGATTCCTTGCTCTTCACAAAATGAATTGAACTCTTGGGAAGTGAATTTACCACCTCTATCTGATCTTAAGCATTTGATCTTCAGATTTATCTCATTCTTTGCCATAGCTTTGAGATATTTGAACTTTTCTAGTGCTTCATGTTTTTCTCTCAAAAAAGTAACCCATATCATCCTAGAGTAATCATCAATAAGTAGCATAAAGTACCTTTCTCCTTGTAGACTTCTGATTCTAGATGGACAACATAGATCAGCATGTACCAGCTCCAGTACTCCATTAGAATGATTTTGTTTGCTTTGAAAAGAAATTATAGTCTATTTTCCCATCTGACATTCCTTGCATATGGTGTTAGTAGGCTTTACTAACTTAGGTAGATCTCTGACTACTTGTGTGGAGCTTACTTTGACAATGTTATCAAAATTCACATAACATAGCCTCCTATGCCATAACCAACTTACATCAACTTGAGTAATTAAACAACTTTCACTAGCAACACTTAGGTGAAAAATGTTACCTCTTATAATTGTACCTGAAGCAATTACATTTTCAAAGTTTCCCAATATCTTGCATTTTCCATCTTTGAACTAAAGATTGTATCCCTTGTTGACCATTTTTCCAACACTCAACAAATTATGCTTCAATCCTTCAACATATAGGACATCATCAGTATTATATTTACCACCAAGAGAAATAGCGCCTCTCCCACAAATCACACCAGCATTGTTATCTCCAAACCTTACAACACCACCATCATATTTTTCCAAGCTTACAAACTTCCTTTTGTCACTAGTCATATGATGTGAGCATTTGCTATCAATCACCCACTCATCCTTTTCATCAATTCTAGCTGCAAGCTATTTCTCAATATTTTTATTACTAGCAGATTCAGTGGACACTGAACCATTTTCCTTGATAGCAATGAATACCCATCCATCTTCATTTCCATTTTTTTTATCAGATTCATCATCAGTAACTCCTTCTTTAGCATAATAACATTTCTTTAGAAACTAGACTTGTCAATTTTGTACTTAGAAACTCTTTCAGGATACCTTGATGCAAAATGACCTATCTTACTGCAAGAGAAACATTTAATAGGCAACTTTCATTTATACTTACCTTGTCCTCTATCTTCTCTTTTCACAATCAATGCTTCCAACTCTTTTAGCTCTCTTTCTTCATCTTCAATCTGTTTCATCTCATCTTCATACTTCAATGTCTTTCTGGAAATTTCTCCCAGATCATATTTTTGTTGGCTTTTTCTAGATATAGTAGCTTTAAATGTAAATTTTGTTTTATGAGTAGATTCACCAAATTCACTCAACTCAAAGGTAGCAAGCTTTCTAATCAACATATCTCTTGTCAAATTCATTACTATCCTGAGCTCTTCAATAGCATGAGCTTTTGTTTTATAAGAAGTGGGCACTGATTTGAGTACTTTAGCCACAATCTCATCTTCTTCCAAAATTCCACTGGCGCATCTAATACCCATCACTAGTTCATTTACTTTCTGCATGAAAACAATAATGTTTTCATCTTCATGTTTTCCCATTTTCCTTTTAGACTTTGTAGCTTAGCAATTTTCACTTGTGCATCTCCTTCTTACAATTTTTCCAACTTCTTCCAGATCTCATTTGTTGTTTTCAGACCTATCACATTTTTCATCTTCAAATCTAGCAAAGCACTCAGTAACACTTCTATAGCCCTGATATTAGTTTCAACTTCTTTGATATGATCAGGAGTAGAGGGACCATTCTGAGGAATACTATATGTGTTCTTTGTAACCTTCTAGAAGGGTTCACCAATGCACTTCAGATGATACTCCATTCTGACCTTCCAAAGATATTTATTTGTACCATCAAATCTAGGATTGTCCTTCTTGTATGATGCCATCTCGGATCACCTCAAACTATTAAACTTCTTCAGAGGAACCTGCTCTGATACCAATTATTAGAAAAAAAAGGATAGACAACTGAGAGGGGGGTGAATCAGTTGTTACTGAATTTAAAAACTTATTTGACCTTATCAACCTTTAATCTCAAATATGATAATTAACAGTGAAATCATGAATCAACAACACATCAAAAACACACACAACACCAATATTTTTTACATGGAAACCCTGTTAGGGGAAAAACCATGGTGGAGGTTAAACCACAAGTATACCTTGTTAAAAGTATAAGAGAAATGAATAGGGAATGCACATACATTCAATCTCACTACCTAGAGCTCACTACTCAAAGGGAAGGCTCACTACCTTACATAAAACTTTTAGATTAAATCCATCTGATGAGATTGAACTGAGAAATTAGCTTCTTCAAAAGCCTGATGACAGTTTCAATTAGGCACAAAAATACTTCTTCACACTTCACTACTTCACACTCTGCCCTACAATCAAATTATCTGATCTCTATTTGCACATATTTAACACATGCTTCATATACATTCATTCCAAATGAATAAAACAATTTCTCTTATATATCCGCTTCATGAAATTACATCAACAACTCTATCAACCAAAAATAAAGAATAGATGAATACAAATTGTCAGCCTAATACATGAAAAAATCTCAATGCATACCAACCTAAGTCAATCACAACATAATGAAGACCTAAAAAAAAATCCTTGAATGCGCCAAGCATTAAAAAATTAATCCACAAGGATCCGCAAAACACTACCACCATCATGTCAGCCAAGAACATGAAAACTCGAACATGCAAAGGAAAAATATTTGATCACGAACACATCGATTAATGAAAATGTACCACAATGATAGATCATGATCTAGAAACATCAACGAACATCATAGGAGCATACACAATAATTCAAATTTCCAGAATTACATTCTCTTCTTCCAAAAACACCAGCTACAATAACAAAATAACTGTAGGAACACAAAAACTCATAACTTGCTCCAATCT
Source organism: Sequoiadendron giganteum (assembly GCA_007115665.2). NCBI lineage: Eukaryota > Viridiplantae > Streptophyta > Pinopsida > Cupressales > Cupressaceae > Sequoiadendron > Sequoiadendron giganteum. Next base: position 216,350,036 of record CM021100.1, read on the forward strand.
TGATGCGCACCTCTGAAACTTCCAAAGGATATTCTAGATAGGCTCAGCAACAAACCCTTTAATGCACGACTTCTAAATACCAACTTAGTGAACTTTCCACCACTTTGATCTTGACAGCTTCACAGATTGCCTGCAACATATTTATTATAATTTTCTCAATATCTTCAACATATACAACCTTAAAGACATTAATGTTAATAATGTTGACATCAATGACAACCACATATCAGCAATACAACCACAACATCCAATAGGCCATTGGGGATTATAATTGAAACCTTGGAAAAAAAATTATGGCCAAGGATTTGGCTACTATTGGTTCCAATTTTGTTGGGGCTATGGCCATTGTTGAGAGTTTTTCCACTAGTTTTGGTTTGTTGGCCAAGGTTGAGAGTTCCCAGCAAAAAATTTCTTATTCCCAATAATAAAGGATGAATTAAAGCTAAGGGGGTGTTGTGGTATACCTTGTATTTGTTTCCATGGCCTCCTTTGAGCTATATAAAAGAGTTTTCCATCATCTCCTTCAATTGGCTGAAAATCAGGTTTCTCAACTTTATCTTGTTGGATACTAGCCACCCTCTTGCATTTACAGTTTATTTTTCTTTGCCTATAGCTTGGACAATATTTAGTGAGCATGGCCTCAGCTTCCTCCTCCTTCCTCTTGATGTGGAGAGTATCCAACTGAGTTGCTAATTTTTTTATAATGTATTCCTTCATGTTGGACAACAGTTTTCTTAACTCTACCTTTGAAACCCTTGTAGATGATTCACCAATAGTGGATCCTTTTGTCCTTTCAGTGAATTTCCTGGAGTAATTCCCATAGAACTTACAAATGTCTTTAAATTTTATATAGGAGATGTCTCCTTGTCCAATAAGTTTTGAGGAATCCATACTGTCATCATTGACTCCCCTCAAAAATACCAAGTTGATTAACTCTTCGGGCAACTTATTCTATGGATTTTTCTTCAAAGAAAAATGAAATATCTCCACATAATCTTCTAGTGACTCATCCTCCTTTTGTGACATTCAAAAAATTTCATTTTTCCTCCTATCAGGTCCCCTACAATATTCTTGGTACTTCTCCAAGAACAATGTCTTCATGGTGTCCCAATCAGGAACAACATCCCTTCCTAATCGGGTGTTCCCACAAAGCTGGTTTACAATTTCTGAGAGGAACCGATTATTGTTGAAATCACATATTTTTAGAAAATATAATTATTTAAGCCTTTAAAAGTTCCATTTTAAGGATTCCAATTGAAGAGGGTTTGATCAAACCACCTTAGATCAAAACCCCTTGGATAGAACCTTGCTAGTTTTAAACCATACCTATAAATGAGTCTCCTTTACACCTATCAAAATACTGATAAAAAATCACTTTTGATTTATCTTTTGGTGGATCAAACTAATTCATTTAAATTTTATTTCAAATTATTATGGTAGTCCTCAAAATTATCTATCCCATGAATATAATTTTAATATGTTTTGATTTTATTATGTATGTGTTTTTTTAGTTTTATTAAACATAGGTTTTTCACTGAAAATCAAGCTCTCTATTTTGCACATGTGGAAAATTAGAAAATTATCAAAATATATATTTTTTAAATATGTTTGTTTTGGGTATTGATTTCCTTAATCCATTAAGAAACAAAAAATTGAATTTCAATACATATAGAAAACGTTATGTTGTATACAGTCTGCCTATGTCTGAATTGCAATTGGTTTGACTTCAAAACTCTATTAAGGAAAAAATATTCAATTAAAAACTATGAGACCAAATGAAAGTTCTAGATATCATAGCTACAAATCTAATTTCGAAAAAATTATAATTTTATCCTTCATACAAAAAAATTTATGTTGTATACAGTCAACGTCACTTTTAAAAAATGTTGTTTTCTGAAAAAAACCAATTTTCATGGGAGATGGAAAAAGAAGTGAAATCTTATTCCAAAAAATTTGAAAAAAATATTTTTAGAATCTATAGACAAAATGTGATGAGACTCTATTTTTCATCATCTTCAAATTCCTCATGGTTTAGCCACTATAGATGCCCGAATGTGAAGATTTAGTTAAGAATAATAATTTCAGTGTCCAGTTTGGCCAAAAATTGTAAACCACTATTGTGGGATCACCCAATCCCAAGAACCATCTTAGGGCTACATATTTTAAAGTGGTGGGGAAGATTTTGAGCCTATGAGGATCAAAATTATAATCATAACTTTTTTACACAACATCAAATTCAAATAGAAATGCATTTGGGTCCTCATTCATTAACCCATAAAAGAATGGTAAGGTTGAAGGAGGTACATTCTTTAAGACTGTAGAAATTTCTTGGTTAGTGATTGGAAACTCAAATGTTGCACATTCAGGATCATCATCCACTACATCACCCATGGTGTGATATGTTCCCTCTGTAAGTGTAGTAGATGGTGGTGATGGGGAATTTTATTCTTCGATATTACCCTCGCTTTGAATACTAGGCTCACTAATTTTTTCTATGGCTTCTTGGCATGTAGAGGGAAGGAATATACCCAAAGAATCTCTTTGCCTCTGATACATGAAATATGGCTTTATAAATTAGTGGTCCTATACAATGTTAGTGTATCTTCTAGTGTTGAATTTATATTAAGTCTAACAATCTTGATGCTGAAAACATAATGTAAACTATGAAAGCTTAAAATCAAGTCTATGAAGGTAGCACCATCCCCAACAATGGTGCCAAAAAGTATAGTCTTTACTAGAGTATTATAAACTTGATAGAACCTACACAATTTAGAAGTTTATTTGACTGAACAATCCACTCAACATTGCAAGACTACATTAAAATTTCAGCCCAAGGTTTGTAAACTTGTGATGGTGCAACATTGTATATGCCTTCAGAGACTTAAAACTATCTAAGCTATCTTATTCAAGTTATTATAATTGTTGGAAATCACAAAATTGCATAATAGTGAAAGAATAAGCCAAAACTAATGGCTATAGATACTGATAGCTTAAATTTTAACTAAACTTCTATAAATAAAAGATCACCGTGTCAACTCAAAACTAATCAAAACTAACAACTCATCTAATCTAACCTTTGAAGTACTGTTGGTCAACCATTACATGCTACTCATGAATATTCATTACCAATAAGAAAAGTATGAGATTATAGTTTAACTTGCATCTAGTTCATGAAGTAATGATAAATAGAAAACAACTATTTAAATAAAGATAAACAACTAGAAATTGAAGTGAAGAATAGTTACCTTGAGTGGCCTGCTCAAGTGGCTGTTCTCACTTAACTGAAACCAAATATAACTAAAAAATCATATACATCTAGTGAAATTGAATTCATTCATTGCATATCATGAAATATTACATAAGATCTTCTCACCGATTGTATTCAATCATTATGAATATCTATCATGTCTTGGAACTAAAAACAACTGATAATGAAAAACTAAAAAACCAACTAACTTATCTAATGACTCAACTATCGGTTATATACAAGCTCAAGGGATTCATATTCAAAGCAACAACCAACCACAATTATTAACTTCCACTCCTAGATATCAAAGTGTATAGTTATTATTGAATTATTCAAACTATAAATGGAAGAAAAAAAGAATCCTAATAGGACTGAAATTTTGTAAAATAGGATTGCATATAAAACACACAAACATTTGTCAAAATCCTATCAGTAAAGGAGCCCTCCTCTTCCAATGCTTATTAACATGTTATAATGGTATGCGTTCAATATCCATAAGATGTCTTTAATCAATAATTATCGCATTTAGCTTAATCTAGAACTCCCCTATTTTTTTGTCCCAGTCTTCCTTTTGTTGCAGGTTCATCTTTCAACTGCTCCATGTTATAGTTCCTCCTTGGCTGCAAAAATTTTAATTCACAAAGCATGTATGCAAGAATAACTATCATAATTAAAACATAGAATTCCATCCACATTTAATTCATATCTACATATAAACCGTGCAATAATATTATGTCATAACCATATTTCTAGCATTATATTTTAGGTTCAAGTCTACATAATAAGTATGAAAAGATAGTATAATATAGGAGTATTGCATGGAAGGTTTTTTTAAATTGTCTAAAAGTATGTATAGAAGCAATAGAAAATAAGCTAATAACTAGGCCCATCACGAATGTATGCCCCCACTTTAAAGAAATTGCTAAACACTGTGTTGTGCGCAATTACTTTAAAGTGGAAAATGATATATGCCAATGATAAAAGGGAAATTAGATCTTATTTGGAAATTTGTATGCCAATGATATGTTTCCAATTAAATTTGCATCATAAAAGTGGTTTCCCCCAAATGTAATCCCAAACCATAACACATAAGGGATCCATGTATTCAAGGCCAACATATGTCTTTGCTACAATTATATAATAGAGCTCAAAAACGTCATCATTTTCCAAATACTCATAGAAAAATGAACAAAAAGGAAGACTGACACAGAGAGAAAAAACAAAGAAAATATTTTGGGTCAACATGGAAGATAGCTAAATGTCTTAATGCCTTGCATCATCCCCAAAAGGAAAACATGAGACAAAGAAAAAGGAAATGGTTTATGACATATAAAATAATGGAGATACAAATAGAAGAGTGTCACAATAGGTTCACTTCCTTTCAATCCTTGTAATAACGAAATGACAAGGGTCATCAAAAGAAAATTTCACAAACATAAAGAAATGCCAAGCATCACGATATGGAGGATCACATTACACACATGCTATAACAAAGAACATGAAAAGAAGACAATGGAAAGACAAGGGCACACATGAGCTAGCCTAAAGTAGGTTGTTCACATCCTAATCTTTCTCATTGTATATTGAAGATGGACAACTAGTCAAAGGGGAAAAAAAGTGCCATATTAGGACAATCACCAAGTTCAATATGTGGTGATTCACTCTTTTTAAGAGGATCATCTGGTTGCTCCCATCTAAATTCAAAGAAGTGGAAAACAACAAATTCAGCTCACCATGAACTTCGTCATCAATCTTAGTAATCTCATCATCATCATCCAAGTTAATCACAATAGGAAGTCTAATGATAATTTCCATAGTGGGTTCTTGTTTCCGTTGTGGTGGAGACATATAATTTTCACATTGTGGTGAAGGTGGAGGACCATCATGCTTTTCTGGAGTTGGTGTTTGATCTTGAATTGTTGGTTTATTCTTTTCTTCTACTAAATGAGCAATAGAATGTTTTTTTCACTTACACTCTTTATAATTTCGGTTTCTTATTGCACAATTTTTAACTTATGAAGGTGTAGGAGTAGATTTATCAATCATCAATATCTTTTCTTCCCTTAGGGGAGGAACGGAAGGGACCTTCAAAATATTGGGAAACTTCTTTCTCTTTATTCTTATAAACTTTCTTTGATTTAGGAGGCACAAAAGGAATTGCACAGTTGTCTCTTGGTATTTTTTAGGATATAGTTGGTGGAACAACATCATACTTATTGGATTATTCAAGAGAACTTTTGGTTCAAGAATAGATTCATCCACACTAATTGGATTGGGAGGAACACTCATGGATCATTCAAGTTCAAGTGGGATATTGGCAAGGGATAATTCTACTATACACTTTTCTTTGAAATTTTGATATGAATTAAAGAAGAAATCCTCACAAGATATAGTAGGTTCCATAGGTTTGGGCCAAAATAAATACAATGAAAAGTTCCCACGGGAAGACAAAGGATTGAACCAATTATGATGCACTATAAAATTTATTTTTCAATCGGAAATTTCAAGCATTTGTGTTCATGACAGATGAGATGAAATTCATGAAGTGTATCCATGGATAGCCTAACTTCACATGAAATTGTTCGGACATCGAGATGATGGAGAATGATACATTTAATTGTTTTGGTCTAACTTATAATGGAAGAGTGATCAAACCTATCTTAGGGTGAGAAAAACCATCATGTGTTTTTATCCATGCTTTCAATTGTTCATAAGAATATTGGTAAAGTTCATGCACAAACAAGAATCTTTAGTGATCACATTCTCTACACACACGAGATCAATTAATATCCCAGTAGTAGGCTTGTCATTGATTCTTTCAGTAATGTAAAGAGGACTATTGGGTGCATGTTTAAGTATATCACTATTTAAGAAAGCAATGTCAAGGGATAAGTTGGTTTGGACCTTATGAGGCTGACTATGCCTTGTAGATCATCCCCATTATCACTCATGTCATCATCAGTCATGTCTTATAGTTTTTCAACATTCATCACATCACTCTTGTTATCACTAGCTTTCACAAAAAAGATGGAATGGTTTGGTATTTGATTGGTGAAGGTTTGTAAATTTAGGTTGGGTGGGGCAGTGAATTTATTTCCTTGTTCCTTAACACCACCCAACTAGATGTGATTAGAATCAATAAGGTCTTGGACAATATGTTTAAGATGCTTGCAATATTTTGTATCATGTCCACTTTTTCGATAATATTGGAAAAAATAATTTGGGTTATGGTTCAGAGGTGAAGGCTTAGTGGTACCAAAAGCTCTAATAGGAGGTAAGGTAATTAAGTTCTTACTCAAGAGTTGTAACATGATGGAATTGAGGCTATCAAGCAACTAATTGAATTGTCTATTCTTATCCCTAAATTGATATGGCGGTGTTTTTTATGGAATAAACTTGAGATTCAACATGGTGATTTGTTTGAGGTGGATTTATCTATATAAAGCCCTTTTTTGTTTCTTGAATGATTGAAAATTGTTGTGAGTCATAGATTCAATTTTTTAGGATGGTTTGAAGAGATTTTCACTTCACGTTGAGTAAGCGAATTTTGATAATCATAAAGGGTTGTGCATAAGTGTGTAAAGGAGGTAAATTTCATCATCCCAAGCTTATCTTGGATATTGGTTCACAATTTTTCAATGAAAATTTTGTGAATATTGGCATCGGGTATCTTAATATTGATTTGTGAGTAAAGAAATTGATAACATGCTATAAAACTAGTGATATTTTCATCTTTATTTTTATTACATTGCATTAGATTGAGTAAGGCCATCTTGGGACCATTGTGAACTTGGAAATGGTTGAGAAATGAATCAACACACTCATTAAATGAGCATATTGAGTTATTCCATAAGGAATAAATTCATTCCAAGGTTGTATCCTCCAAGGACCTAGGAAACATTTTAGCCAAGAGTTTGTCTTCAAAAATGAAGTCACTATATAGGTTTGTATATTCTGAGACATGGTTACTAAGATCTCCTTTACTACAATATTTCTCAAATCTAGTAATCTCTATTCCTTTTGGCATTTGTGCTCTCAATATCTCCAATGAAAATGGGTTTATTTTGACATATTGTGAGGGTTAGCCATTTTGATTTTGGTTCAAGTTGGAAATTTTTTTTTGAAGGGATGAGATATTTTGCAAATTTTGGTTTAAGATAGAATCATCGGTTTTGTTTTGGGAAGGAGGTGAATATGGTGGAGGTGTATACATATTACATGGGAAACTAAAGTGTAAGTTTGTGATGGGTGAGGGATTTAGAGATATGATGTTTGAATTCACAAAGATAAAGGGATTCCTAGTTGAAATACCTAAATTAGGAGTAATATTGTTGGTTGGTTGCATGGTTGTTGTAATAATTGGATTAGTATATGCAATAATAAATGCTATGGTTATAGGGGGGGAAATTAGATTTTCTCCTTGACTTTGAGTATAACCCAAATCTTGAGCACAACTAGCCACTGTACAAACATGATTATCAATAAAATGAGCTAGGCTACACACAATCTCTACTCCAATATCATTATCAAGCATTTTTTGCATTTTAACTATGATAGGAACCATAGTACCAACAATATGTTTAACACTCACATAGTATTTTATTCTTCCTAAGGCTTCATCCATTTGTTTTAACTTATCTTGAGGAACATGAGTAACTGTGGTTTCAACATTAATGGAAGTAGTTGATGGTAAATTAGGCATAGGAAATGTGGTATCATGGATGTGGTCCATAAAGGGTTAACTAGTGTCAACATTATGAGTGAGAGAGTTGGAAAACTCAAGATCCATGGTAGATGTCCTAGTGTGACATGTCATGAGTCTCGAACTATATCTCACTAAAGTATTGGTAGTAGGAAACTAGGTTGTGATACTCATACAAGTTTCACCAAACCAAAAGTGCACCCAAAATGGATAGAAGGCACTAAATAAATGTAGAAAAACCCAAAAATAGGAAACAAAATGCAAGTATTGAAGAAGATACTATAATTTTCAGATCTAGAACATGATAATTTATTAAGTTTAAGATGCAAAAACCTAAAAATGATATCATTTGAATGCAATTTTTTTATTTTAAACAATGCACTTTCTTTCACCAATTGACCTTAATACAAACACTACATAATATGTTGTTTTTTGAAACTAAAACAAATATCTACAAATAGAGGGATATAAAGTATATAGAGATAGATTTATGCTTAGAAATTTGGAAAATCACCTGTACAAGGAAATTTTTTCCCAAGGGCGAATGAATCTTTGCACAAGGTTTTGAAAAATAAAAAATTGAATGCTTAATTTGATGTTTAAGTTCATTTTTCCCAGTTACAAATAGATTCTTAAGTGAGCTTTTCCATATTTTTTTGATTAAATACAAACGCAAATTGATGATAAAAGGTGAACAAAATGATAAATTTTTGAATGTTTTTTCTGATTTGAATGACTGACACAAACTTGACAATGATCTAGTATGCAAAATATATGCAATTTTTTTTATATGAATTTAAATGATACAATTATGCAATGTGAAACCCTAAATGCAATGCAAAACAGTTTAATGAAAAAATTGGATCTAGGGTTTTTTGAAGACTTTCAAATCATAATTAATGATGTATAATGTCAGATTCACAAAAATGAAACATATGAGAAAGAGGTAGGAGATAATATGACATGTTCCCTCGAAAAATGGTATAGTGAACTAGAGTTCACACCCACATTCCCCAATTCATTATAAAATGAGGTCACAAGGGGCTAGGATTGAATTTCAACCTTGAGGTGAGCTAACCCAACCTTGGATCTCAATTTCTTAAGACATTAGGATAGATTGGAAATATTTAAAAGAAAAATTGAAGTGCATAAACTAAGTGAACAATAAACCCTAACACTTAAATTCCAAATTCCCAAAAATATAAAAACTAAACAAATTTTTTATAAGTAGACCTAAGAAGGAATTAATGTCATGTACCTATCATAAAAAGTTGGTTTTGAGGCTTGTAGCAAGACTCATTTGCCTTTGGGTGAATGGGTCTTAGTCTAGGGTTCCAAATTCATTTTTTACAATCCTTTGATGTTGGATCTTGGCTTCTATTTGCTCCAGGTTCCATTGTCAAAAATCCATAAAAAAATTATGAATCTAAGTTTCCACGACTTGACAACAATGAATGCAACAAATGCAACAATACAAAATTTCTCTTTTGATCTCTTTTCAGTCCTTCATCTGTAAATCTACACATACACAAAGAGAAGAATTTTTTTTAGTTTTGGGTGGGTTTTCCTTAGTCAAACCCCGATTTCATAATTAAACCTTGATCGAAAAAGATAAATGAAAAATGAAAGGAATGATGAATGAAGGTCACATTTGTTACAACTCACCAAACCTTTAATGGATTTCCTTAAATGATTGAAGACTAAAAAATCACTCCAAGGTTGGATCTTGCTTGCATTGACTTGAATGATTTTTTGATTTGATGCTTGAATGTTTGCTTGAATCCTTGAAACTTACATCACAATGTTAGCTTCAAAACATGATATGAAAACACATAACTTTGACATGATGATTAGGATCTTAATTTCTATTGTAGATGACTGATAAATCTATTCTTGACAATAATATTTTCTCATTTTTTCTAGGAAGAGTGTGTTGCTAGCTTCAAATTATAAAAATACTATGTATTTATAGGTGTTTATCTAATTTCCTGAAAATTCGATTCCAAAAACTAACACTTGTAAATTGAATTTGAATCATTAAAATGCTGCCAAAAACATATTTAAAAATGGGTCTTGGCACTTAAGGGGGACCGATTGACCCATGGGAGAATGGGTCTTGGACCCTAAGTATAGGACACACATGATCCAAGGCAATTTAATTAATGATGGAAATTATTTAATATAGGTTTTCCTTTCAAAAAATGGGAATAATAAGGCTTTGGGATCCATAATTTGGTCAATTAGAAGCTTAATTAAGTCCAATTAATTAAGGGATACAAACATAGTATGAAATTGTAAAGGTATGCAATTTACTACACTATAGGAATTTATACGCAATCCATATATGTGTATGCAACTTTCAACAACTATTATTACGATCAATCACTTATTTAAATCACCCAACCTCTCTTATTTAATAGTTTCCTGTGAAGAACTTCCTTTTTTTTTGAGTGCTTACTTTAACTCGCACTATCTATGAAAACACTCCCAATAGTGATGCCTTGGTGCCTACTTTCCCTTACAATTACCTTCCATCTCAAGTTGATGTCCTTTGACATGATTGTGCTCCTTCCCTCATCTTTGCTTGATCTCCATTGATCTCATTTTTCTATTTCATTCCCAAATATCTACCTAAAAATGCCTTTTAATTTGGCCATGGGTCTTTTTTCAACCCTATGTACCAATTTATTTCCCATGACCTATAATTTCTTCCCAAAGGAAGGGTTACCATACCTTCTTAATCACACAAATGTCCTTCCTAAGAATGAACACATCATTCTCATTTAATTTAGTTGTCTCCTAGTCATAAAAGGGGGGGAAATTCCTCCATTGATGTTCATCCTTTTGAAAAAAAATACCACACTTATTTCCACTTTTGTTGTTTTTATTTTTTAATTATATTTTACTCATTTCTTTCACTTTTTTTCTTTTTTAATAAATTATCTATATTTGTGTGTGTTTCATATTTTTTTACATCATAATAGTTATTCAAGATAAGATACCTATTTTCAAAGTAGGGTTGTCGGTATTTGATCAATGGAACTACAGAATCCACCATCTCATTATTGATAAACTCTTAGGGAACATCTTGAGAAAGATAAAAAAAAATTTACTATCATGTCAGACACATAGGACAAATAAGGGGGGGGGTGAATCAGTTGTACATTGAAACTTTAAAACCCTCATTAACCTTCAAAACCTTATTAAGCATCAACATGAATATAAAGTGTTTAAGAATTTTGTAAAGTGTTGTAACAAACTTTCACGCTTTTCTAGGCTTGTCATCAATAATTTGACCCTTTGTTTTGTTTAAATGGCCTCATTATACACTTACGGGCCCTACTTAAGTGTATTTTTTTAGAATAATCTCGTTAAACATCATTTAATACACTTTAATTCCCGACACCCACTTAAAATGCATAAGTGGGACCAGGTCGCCACTAGGGGCGACTTAGTCCCACTTGGCTCAAAAATCAAAATTATTTCAAAATTCTAGTAGGATATTATTTTTTAAGCCTTGAGGTCAGCCTGCAATGTGGTATTTTTAGGAAATTTTGTATAATCATGTATAAATATAGGGTTTTTCCTCTTATTTCACCCCCATTCACTTACTAATTCATTCAATCAATTATCAAGCATTCACTTTAGCATTCTAGGCATTCTTAAGCACACATAAATTGGAGCTTCTACTTGCATATCTTCAAATTTATACTTCAAGGGTTTAGTAAGTTGTAGCATTGCATGTTGTTCATTCATCATTCTCTTTTCATTTCATTTTCAAGGGTTTAATTACCAAACCAAGGTTTGACTGGAAGGCAAACCCCTATTCACTAACCCTTAACACTTTTTCCCCTCTTTGCATGTGTTTTGTAGGTCTTGTGTGTAGATTTGTCCAAGAGAAAGGTTGGAAATTTTTTCAACAAAACCCTAAAAGAAGCTTGGAGAATACCTACAAGTCAGATTCTGTAGATTCGGATCTGAAAACTTGTCAGGAGCTGAAGTGCAAACTAGGAGCTATAGATTGCATCTTTGAATTTTTGAAAATCTAGAGGTGGACTAAGTCACCATCAATGGTGAATTAGTCCTACCGCTAGGCCTAAAAAGTGGTTTCTACAATTTTCAGTACCCTTTTGGCTCAAACCTATTTCCCAAAGAATTTCTCTAAAATAGGACTAAGTCACCTAGCTTGGCGTAAGTGTCCTAGTAGGCTTCAACAATGATCTATATAGGATTCCAAAGCTCCTCTCCATCACTTTCTAGTTTCCAGGTGCACCTCTCCAATCTCATTAATTTTTGTTATAGTTTACTTGCATTTTTAGTTCATTTTGCATATCACAGTGTATTTTCAAACAAAGTGCATTTTCTTAGTTTTGCATTAGTATTTAATTACTTTGATTATTTCTTTGCATTTAGAAAATTCCTCTAAAATATATTTCAATCATCTTTGCATATTATTGAGTGAGCCATCAAGATTTTTGGGATTTCTCTCTCCCTTTTACGTGCAAAACCCTAGAAGTGTAAGAGAGCCCCTTATCCCCAAAAATATTCGGTTCATTTTGGTGAACCTACATTTAGAACATTATATTTATGATTTCAAGTGCATTTACATCCTATAATTACATTACATTGGCTTTTTCATTATTTAAATTACATTCTAGGGTTTTAAAATTTGCATTAGTGAAAAGCTCATATAGCTTGCATTTTTGCTTTGTATTTCATTAAAAATCAACAAAATTTTGCATTTTTATATTATATCTACATCTGAATACCTAAAAATCATAAAAGACAATTCAAATATTCTGAAAATTTTCAAAATAAGTACTCCCTAGACTCATTCATCACCTTGAGCGACTTAGTCCAGTTGCACATTTTGCACTACATTTTTTGTCATTTTCAGTTCATTCTCTGCATTTCTATTTTCTGTTGTTACATTTTTGTTATTGTTTCCAGATTTGTTGTTTCATTCAATTTCTTGCACTTAGTTTTCTTTCATTCCTTTGCATTATGGATATATGTTTTAACAAGATTTGGATGTCATTAAAATCCTTAGTTGGCATGTCAAGTTGTGCCTTTGGAGCTAATCCTAATGACATTGAACTTCCACAAGCTCCTTCAACTCCTCATGAATATCCTCATCATGATGTTGACATCATTGGAGAAGATGATGAAAGCATGCATAACCTCCTGAATGATTTCATTAACAATCTTGAAGCTAATGCATCCTTTTATCTATCCATGAAATAACAAGACCTTCCTATAGTACCACCTCCTGATATGTTTGGTTACTTACATCATGAAACAAACAAAGAACCTACGTTCCCTTTACAAGGTGAACCTAGTTCTTCTAAACAAAGAACCCCTCAACCATTCTATGATAATAAAGTAACAAATAATTCAATCAACCTTGAAGAAACCTATGGAAAAGGTTTTACCATTTTGAGAAAACAAGGATGTGACACAACAACTGAACATGACATTCATCAACTCTTAGAAAAAATCCAAAAGATGAGAACACAACGGGATTAGGTTATCAAGTCCCTCTCATAAAAGCAAGCCTCCTAGAGAATATCTAAGGCTTCATGATGATGGCACAATGATCTTTGATTCCCCTCTCGATCTGAATTTCCTCCTCCCTAGAGAGCAACCCTTGACTGATAATAATGACAAGGATGAGAGGATCACTTTGGATCCTCCTTCAATTTGAGAAAAGGGTGAATCTAGCAAATACAAAAGACCATAGAAGTTACAAAAACTAAAGTTTCATCTCCTTCCACCACTTGAATGTGAAAGGAAATTTCAAATACTTTTAAACAAAGGACTGATACTATTACCACCTATGAATAGGTTGGTGATATATCCTAAAGTCACTAACGTTACACATTGTGTGTATCACCGCTTTCTTGGACATAGAAGTGATGAGTGTCGTCAATTGAAAGAAATATTGAGAAAGTATCATTTCGATGGCGATAATTGCTATCCAATAATTCTATAAACCACTCTTCAACTCCTTGTCATGTCATAGTTGTAGATCATTCCCTTCTCACTATTACATGACCTTCCCATCACCTACTTTGGCTCATTCTTGCCTTACACCCAGTGGGGGAAAGATGTTGCTAGCCTTGTCCTAGTAATTCATTTGTCATTGTCCCTTAGTTGTGTTATTCACCTTTCTCTTATACTAACTGAGATTGGGAGGTGGATGACTTGCTCGATGGTTGACTCACATTTTCCTTATTAGTCTTTTGCATTTTCTTTTTCTTTTTCTTTTGTGTTTTTGCATTTGCGTAATGTGCTCCCTCGTGATTTTTTGTTTGATGTTATCTCTTTTTGTGACATTCCTCTATTTGTGCCTTCATTATTCTCTATGTTGTACATTTCTTTCGCCTTTTCTTTTGTCTTTTTCTTTTATTTTCCTTTTGGGGATGACGCAAGGCATTGATACATTCATGTCTCTTTCATGTTGACCCAAAAGGCTTTTCTTTTTCTTTGCCTTTTCTTTTGTCTTTTTCTTGCGTTTTCCTTTTGGGGATGATGCAAGGCATTGAGACATTCATGTCTCTTTCATGTTGACCTAAAAGGTTTTTCTTTTTCTTTGTCTTTTCTTTTGTCTTTTTCTTACATTTTCCTTTTGGGGATGACACAAGGCATTGAGACATTCATGTCTCTTTCATGTTGACCTAAAAGGCTTTTCTTTTTATTTGTCTTTTTGTTTTGTCTTTTTCTTGTTTTTTCCTTTTGGGGATGATGCAAGGCATTGAGACATTCATGTCTCTTTCATGTTGACCCAAAAGGCTTTTATTTTTCTTTATTTTTTCTTTTGTCTTTTCTTGTGTTTTCCTTTTAGGGATGATGCAAGGCATTGAGATATTCATGTCTCTTTCATGTTCACCCAAAATATTTTCTTTTTTCTTTCGCCTTTCCTTTTTCATTTGGCTTTTTTTTTCCTTTGAGGGATTATGTAAAGCGTCGAGACACCCTATGTCTCTTCCATGTTGACCCAAAAGGTTCTTTCTTTTTCTTTGTTTTCACTCTCTTTGTGTCATTCTTCCAGTTCTATGTATTTGGGGAATGATGACAGTTCTAGGCTTTGTAAACAACATTACAGCATAGAACATACTGACCCCAAATCTATAAATCCCTTATGTGTTTTGTGTTTTCATTTTGGGGGCAACCCCTTTCCTTTCTTTTTCCTTTTCTTCGCATGACGTGCCCTTACTTGGAAACATATGACTTGGCATAGGGATTTCCAAGTTGGATTTCATGTCTTTCTTCTTGTTTGCATTTTTCATTTTCTACTTTAAAGTAATTACTCACAGTACGGTGTGTAGCAATTCTTTTAACATGGGGGAATACAGTGGAATTATTCATTTTTCCTTTTTCCTTTTTGGTTCTTAGTGCAGCCTTCTTACTTCATACAATATGTTTTCTTGCGTTGTGGATGAAATTGGGTGTGATGTCCTTCATTAACGTTATCTATCTTAGCATATTGCATTCCTCTTAGTGGCTTGATACAACACAATGCATCCCCTAAGTTAAGAAAATTTATATTCCTTGACTGGTCCTCTCTTTGAGACATTAGACACAATGTTCCCTAAGTTAAAGACCTCACATGAACTAAGTAAGACTCCTTTGAACATCCTTTGCATGTTTCATTTTAAAATTTTCATATGGCCACCTTGCATAGCACAACTTGCATGCTTTTGGTTCCATCATGTTTGTTCATGAGCTCCAAGCATACGAAGCTTTTCTTGTCTCGTGAAGCTCGAAAAGTCATTTTCTTTTGTGGAACCTTATTAAAGTTATCAAGAGGTATAACTTTGGTACGGTTGAGTGGGAAGCCCATTCCAAGGCATGACTTTCACCATAGACATGTGTGTGTGTGTGAGTGCATATCATACATGAGTGTATGTTTCTCACCTTTTAGGCCTTATCACTCAGTAGACAACTGGGTAAGTGCACCAAGATGGTTCCCAAAAAGGGAACTTAAGTGGATAGTTTTTTTCTGAAATCAGGAAATACTGACCTTGGACGTGAAATTGAGGATACTTAGACTCAAAATTTTGAGATGGAACAAAAAGAAGGATTCAAGTGCTCCGAGTCTTCTTTCTAAACTACTAATTTATTTTGAAAATGGTGAGATTAAGGGGTTCAAACGAGGGACGTACACAAATTGGTGTTGTTTTTGTCAAAAAAACATAACATAGCAACTCTTGTACAACCCTCATATAGTGAAATTTTTTTTAGTATTTTTAAAATCGCAATGATCGGAAGTTAGCTAACAGTATGTAGTTGATGCACAATTTTTCTGATAATTTTTAAATGAATATTTGATTTTTTACTAATTTGCGAAGTGGACATATCCTGAAAATAGAATTTTGGCCGTGCTACCCCTACAAATTTTGGAAACTAATTGATTTTTTTTTTTTAATTTTTTTAAAAATTTTGTAGAATGGAGTCTAGTTTCTAAAAATGTAATTTATTTGAAAAATTGATGAACGGTTAATTTATAACAAAAAAAATACCAAACACTGCTTTTTGGAAAAAAAAAGACATACAGATAAAATTAATTATGGATGAAAGACTTAACATTTTCAGAAAGTGAAAAAAATTACATCGTTGGATAGCTAAGAGATAACCCAACATTACCCATGTAGTCGATTTTTTCGATATTGAACCATGTGCAATCCTGACGGTGAGCACGAATTTGATTATGAGAAATATGATGGATTTTTTAAAAACATGTCTCTGGTCATTGGGAATGCCCTCCAAGCCTAAGGCTCGGGAATTCCCAAAGAAAGATATAATGCAAGCACGTTATAATGCACTCGCATTATATCTATCTTTTGACATGGTTTTTGATTCTACGGGAAACATGTCTACTAGCACATAACGCGAGCCCTTAATAACACACTCATGTTATGTCTTAATTTATGTTAAATGTCAATATATTAATGTATGCTAATATATTTTTTTGTAAATGTATGTCATGTATGTATGTATGCTTGTATGAATGTAAGATTATATGTACATATGTATTATGCTTGTATGTATGCATTTATGTATGTATTTAGACGAAGGGATAATTTAGAGAGTCTAGAGAGATGGAGAGGGGGTTGAAGTGAGAGTTTAAGAGAGAGGGAGTGGGAGAGAAGGGGTTGGATTGAGGGGGACTTAGCTAGGTAGGGTGGGAGGGATAGAGGGAGGGAGAGAGAGAGAGGGGGGGTGGGAGAGAGAATTGAGGAGAGGGAGAGAGAGAGACAAAGAGAAAGAGAGGGTTATGTAGGTAGGGTGCAAAAGGAGAGACTTGAGAGTGTGAGGGGGGTGAGAGGGAGAGTGTGAGAGAGAGGGAGTGGGAGTGTGAGAGAGGGAGTGTGAGTGAGAGACTTGAGAGAGGGAGAGGGTGTGAGAGGGAGTGACCTGATAGAGGTAGAGAAAGAGGGAGTGGAGTGAGAGGGACTTATCTAGGTAGGGTTGGAGGGATAGATAGAGAGAGGGGAGAGAGACAAAAGAGAGTTACCTAGGTAGGTTCCAGAGGGAGAGGCCTTAGAGAGAGAGGGGGTGGGAGGAAAAGACATGAGAGAGAGGGAGAGAGAGGTAGTGGAAGAGAGTGGGATGGAGTTGGAGGGACATAAAGAGATATGGATAGAGGGAGTGAGAGAGGGTGGTAGAGATTGATTGAACAAGAGGTAGGCAAAAAGAGGGAGATGATAGATAGAGACAATTAGAGAAGGTGGGAGGGAGGGAAGGAGGGAGAGGTGAGATGTATAGATAGAGAGAAAGTGATAGGGGTTAAGGGTATAGGGTTGAGGGATTAGGGTGGAGGACCTATAGGGTTGATGGTTTCTAGGATATTACAGTTTAAGGTTTGAGGGTTGAGGGAATAGGTTTGATGGCAGAGGGTATTTGGTTGAGGGTATAGGGTAGAAGGTTTAAGGTTTAAGTGTTTAGGGTTGAAGGGTTTGGGGTTAAGGGTTTAGGGTTAAGGGTTTACTTGGTTGAGGGTAGAGGGTTTGGGGTATAGGTTTGAGGGTACATGGTTGAAGGATTAGGTTCAGGTTCCAATGTAAGGGATAGAGGGTTGATTGTTTGATGTATAGGGTAAAGGGTAGAGGGTTTAAGGGTTGAGGGTTGAAAATTGAGGGTTTAAGGCATAGGGTCGAGGGATTAGGGTTGAGGGTCCAATATATAGGGTAGAGGTTATAGGGGTTGAGAGATTAAGGGTTGAGGGATTAGGGTTTAGGGTAGAGAGTATTGGGTTGAGGGTAGAGGTTAGAGGGAATAGGTAGAGGGTAAAGGGTTTAACAGTTTAGGGTTTAAGGGGTTAGGGTTGAGTGTCGAGGGTTTAGAGTTGAGTGTTTAAGGGTTTAAGGGTTGAGGGTTTAAGGGTCAAGAGGGTTGAGGGATTAGGGTAGAGAGTTTACTAAGTGGGTTTAAGGGTTGGGGGATTAGGGTTGAGGGTAGAGGGTTTATGGGTTAGGGTTTAAGGGTTTAGGGTTTAGGGATGAGTTATTAATAGGTTATAGGGTAGAGGTTATAGGAGCTGAGGGATTAGGGTTTAAGGTTTGAGGGTTGAGGGATT
>CM021100.1:216368663-216381356 GCA_007115665.2 Sequoiadendron giganteum
AATTATATTGCACTTATTTTTCCATCTCCTTCGAAAACTAGATTTTTTTTAAAAACAACATTTTTAAGGAGTGATGATCACTGTATACAACATAAATTGTTTTGTATGAAGGATAAATTTTTTTTTTTTTTTAATTTAGATTTATAACTATGATATCTAGCACTTTATTTTGGTTTCATACTATTTTATTAAATATTTTTTCCTTAATCAAGTTTCAAAGTCAAACCAATTGCAATTGAAACATAGACGGACTGTATACAACATAACTTTTTCTATATGTATCAAAATTAAAATTTTCTTTTTTTAATGGATCAAGAACATCAATACCCAACCTTAACATATTTTTTAAAATTTTATTTTGACAATGTACTATTTTTCCACATGTGCAGAAAAAAGAGCTTGATTTTCGGTGAAAAACCTATGTTTAATAAAACTAGAAAAACACATACATAATAAAACCAAAAAATATTAAAATTATATTCGTTGGATATCTCATTCCAAGGACTACCATGATCATTTCAAATAAATTTTAAATGAATTCATTTGATCCCCCAAAAGGTAAATCTAAAGTGATTTTTTCTCAGCATTTTGATAGGTGTAAAGGAGACTCCGTTGTAGGTATGGTTTAAAATTAGTGGGGTTATATCCAAGGGGGTTTGATCTAAGGTGGTTCGATCAAACCCTCTTAAATTGGAATCCTTAAAATGGAACTTTTTAAGGCTTAAATCATTATATTTTCTAAAAATATGTGATATCAGCAAAAATCAGAATCTCCCAGAAATTGTAATCCAGCTTTGTGGGATCACCCCCCTTCTAAATTTATATATGAAAACTCAAAAAACTCATTGATCCTCACTTTCAACAACTAGCGTCAAGCAACATAAGGCAGATGCAACAACACCCAAATCACTCAATTAAGGAATTTTATTTTAAAATTATGAATTCAAACTATTGAGAGTGCATTCCAAAGAAATAAGCATCACAAATAATACAAATTTTGATAGAGAAGCTAAATTTTCATTATATTCAAGCTTACATTCTTTGCAATAACAAGCTACAAAGATAACTAGACACCTCCAAAAAAACTGTTATAGAAAATATTAACATTTAACCACTAAAATTGGACTCAAATTCCTTCAAACCAGCTAAAACTAGTATAGAATGAAGCTACAAATCTTGGTGCCTCAATTTTGAAGGTCCTTGTCAAGTCTCACCCACCATTCTACCTTCTAACTCCCAATTTTTCAAGATTTTCTTCTTTCTTTCATCTTCTCCAACCTGGGCATTGCCACACACTTGCAAAATCAGATACATTCCATCCTCTAACCCTTCTTGGGTGTGGGCATGTTCCTCTCATTAAGTTTGCTAGGCAGATTAGTTACAATTTTCCCAATTTTCACCTCCACTAGGTCGCTCCATTACCTCTTGCACCAAGTGTCCAGATTCTTCCACATTCAATTTGATTCAAAATTATAAATGCAATGTGAAGTTACAATATTCCATGAATGGCCCCCACTTTCTTCGGTGTGGAATTTGAGAAATTCCCAAAATTCAATAAACAAAATAAATTCCAACACCTCTATTTTCTATTTTGAACCAAATTCAAGTTTCATTAAAATGACTCCAACTTTGAGGGGTTGAGGGGAAAATGAATTAAAAAGAAAAATCGTGCCTGCACAACACAATTAAAATAAAAATCAAGAGAAAAATATCTAAGGGTGTGCAAGATTGTCTATGCACTCAAATGCTCCTGCATCATCTTTCTAAAGTATGGTGCATACTTGTTAATTACAAACCAACATAGAAAGAGATTTGTCATCCTCATCTAAATTATATTTTCTATATTTTATTAACATTATTAATGGTAAAATAACTTGTCATTGTTCACAATACATAGATTTATATAAAAAATTAACTACAAATTTATAATTTTAGTTGAATGACATCATATGCTAATGTATATAAATAAAAAAATTACAAAACAATAATGCATGATAGATTTGTCTAGTAAAAACCTAAGATTAAATAAAAGTAATATAGATCAATGATCGTCAAATTCAAACAAATCTATTGATATTACAAAATAATCTATTAAATGATTACACACTCATATATAGTATGAATATATTATATGTCTAATTCATCTATTCAAAAACTATATTCTTTATATAACAAAATTATAACTTATATAATATATTTCACCTTATTTTTTATCAACAAAACAAATATTTTGATTTCAATTTACTAATTTTAAATATTATTTTATATAAATAAAATTATATTAGTTTACTATTAACATAACCATTATATCCCATAAGATTCAAGTTCTAATCTAGATTATTTTAAAAAAAATTTACACTTATTTAAAATGAGAGGAGCTGAGATGAAGCGGACGCTTTATTTTCCAGTCGTCATACGGCTGGTGTGTTCTAAAATAGAAATTTCCTCCTTTATGTATTTATTTATATTTGAGGAAGGAGCTAAAATGTAACAGCCTCTTTCCTCGTCCTTTCGAAAGGGGGCCGGTGGATCAAACCCCTCTTTTGCTTTTTAACAAAGAGTCTTTCGTCTACATTTTCTTTCTATTTTGCAGTAAGACAAAAACAGGCAGCGGCATCCTTCACTTTTCCTTTCTTTCCTGGAAGGAGGCTGCAGTGGCATCTATCTTTCGCTTTTCCTTCCTATCTGCAGTAAGAAACAAACAGAGAACGGCATGCTTCATTTCCCCATCCTTTCCTAGAAGGAGGCTGTGGTGACATCTATTTACATGCAGGCCCTGATCTGGTCCCATTCACTCCACTCTTCCTCAGACATATCCATCGTTTCCGAGATCTACTTAGCTTTTTTGTTTCAGCCCCATCCTTGCATTTATGGCTTCTACATCCTCATCTTACAACCAGAATGCTTTCTCTGGAATTGAACCTCCCAACAAAAGGAGAAAAGTTGAAGAATCTTCCAGACTATTTGATGTGTTCATCAACCACAGAGGCCCCGATGTCAAACATACTCTGGCTACTCAGCTTTACAACTCCCTTGAGCAGCGGGGAATACGGGTATTTCTTGATTCCCAAGAGAAAGAACTTGGAACTTCCTTTCCTTCTGCTATTGAGACTGCCATTCGCTCTGCTTCGGTACACATTGCCATCTTTTTCAAAAGATATGCAGAGTCAGCTTGGTGTTTGGCTGAGCTGGTTCTCATGTTACAGAGCAAGGCTAAGATTATTCCCGTGTTTTATGAAGTGGAACCATCGGCACTCCGCTACATCGATAAGGGAGTATATGCTGAGGCATTTCTTAAATATCAAGAGAAGGGCAGGTATATGGACAAGCTTGCAGAGTGGAAGGAAGCTCTTCAACAAGTTTCATATACCGCAGGCTACGAATTCAAAAGTCCACAGTAAGGTTTCTGCTTATTTTCAATTTACTTGGAAAATCTATTTATATGTTTTCTTCTGGCAACAGTCTAATTTCAATGAGCAAAATTTCTTTCTCATAAAAATCCCCTTTCTCTTCCAGTTCTAGTGACTACAAAGAAATAGTATCCGCTGTGGAAAAAGAAGTACATAGGACAAAACATTTGCATGTTGCCAAATATCCAGTAGGACTTCATAAGCTTGTAAAGGATTTTGAAAATCGATGCCTTCGAGAGCTTGTTCAAGATTTTGAGAGCCAGTGCGGAATAAACAGAACAGGAAAAAAGAAAGCTAATGTCGTTGGCATTTTCGGTATGGGTGGGGTTGGAAAGACAACTCTGTCCAAAGAGTTTTTTAACCAAAGGGTATCAGAATACACAAGAGCAAGTTTTCTGTTTGACGTTCGGGAAGCCTCTGCCAGGGCCGAACTAGGTAGTTTGCAAAGTAAACTGCTCAAAGATCTCTTCTGTGAAGATCACAGATTTCAAAGTCATGAGGAAGGGACAACCTGTCTGAGGGATCGTTTGGAAAGGAGCGGCTCTTTGAGTTTCCTAATTGTTTTAGATGACATCGATCATGTGGATCAGTTAGATGCTCTATTAGCCATGGATATATTAAATAAGCATGATAATAATCTGGCAATTGTTACAACCCGTGATGTAGGGGTCCTTGTAACTGCAGGAATTGACATTGCTTATCATTTGAAAGGATTGGATAAAGAAGATGGGAAAGAACTGTTTTGTTGGCATGCTTTCCGACAACCCCGTCCAGTTAGCGGATACGAAGATCTAGTCAAGGATTTCGTAAACTCGTGTGGAGGATTGCCTCTGTCTCTTCAAGTTCTGGGCCGGCATGTTTCTGGTAAAAATCACCGATATTGGAGGGAAGAATTGAAAAAAGTCAGTAAGACGCTGCCCGGAGATGTAAAGAAAAGACTGAAAATAAGCTTTGATTCATTAGATAATGGAGAGCAGCAGATTTTCATGGATGTAGCATGCTTTTTCATCGATAAATCAAAGACTATGGCCATGAGCATATGGGAGGGGTCTGGATGGAGTTCTCACCATGCTTTCGAAACACTGAAGGATAAATGTCTTCTGGAGGAAGTTGAAATAATGTATCCGTCTTTCTCGGATTGGAAATGGAAATCTAGGGGTGACACTTTTGTTTTCAGAATGCATGACCACCTGCGGGACTTGGGAAGAGAAATGGCAAATGAACTGAGTCATTCTCGTCGTGTGTGGCATCCCCAACATCTTAAATCTCTGGTATGCTTACCCCTCCTCACAATTTTCATTTCTTATTGATATTTAAATTTCAAAGTTCCTACTACCAGACAAATGTAAGCTGTATTCTGTGAATGCAGGAACTAGAGGGATTCCAAAACATCCTAGCTCAAACCAAAGGTAGGTGTTTCCATTCCATTTGGGATAAATCCATGAGTTGTCAAATTACATACTTTATAGGGGAGCCGGAAGGTAGTTCCGATACTTCTCTGCTATGGCTTCAGCTTGACTACCCGAACTGGCCTCAACTTGACAACCCGAACTGGCCTCAACTTGACTTGAATTCACCTTTAAACCCGAGCATTCCTTCGTGGATTCCTCTTCAAAATTTGCAGTGTTTAAGAATCTACGGTGGGTGTTTCCAAATATTGTGGCAGAGCGATCTGCAGGTATTTTGTCCTTTTCCATCCAAAATAAGTCTTCGTTAATGGTATAGTTAGATGTGCATTATTTTATGATAGTTTCTTGGCTATTGGGTACAACCTATGTTAAGAATAAATTTATTTTGATTATCAGGCACCCTCCCATTTAAAAGAGCTGCAAATTTGTAGAACCTCTCTGGAAGAGTTTCCAGATTTCTCAGGGAAATCAAATGATATGGAAGAGGTAGTATTATATGCTAAGGAATTTCAAATAGATATTTGGTCCTTATTAGGATATCTAAGAATGAATCTCCGTACCATAGATGTAATGGGCTCGGAATTATCAGGGGACCTGGCTTCCACTGATACTGGAGAGAGAACAACTTTTAAGTCCTTTCTTGTCTATGATTTCAAACTACCTAGGGAGGGGAGAGTGGCTTTCAATAATGAAGGGTGGTCTAGAACAATGAGTGGCATCGAAAATTTAAGGATGGAAGACCTTAATACTGTAACGAAGATTTTAGTTACGGGCAATTGCTGTCAACGCCTACAATCTCTCAAAATTTGTAAAGTGGAAGATCTTATTGAAGCGGATTTATCAAGTATAAAAACATTGAATTTTCTTGAGATTATCGACTGTAAAAAATTAAAAAGGTTAGCAGTAACCGGGGATTTTGAAAAGCTTACGCGACTGACTATTGGACGCTGCCCTCAGCTTGAGGAGTTGTCAAATCTTTGCAGAGTGAGCTGCTTGGAGCATATTGAGATTGACTGTCAGAAGCTACAAAGCATTACACTGCCAAGAACACTCATCAGCCTGTCTGCACAAAATTGCAGAAATCTGCAAAGAGTAGCAGTAACTGGTGACCTTACAAAGCTTACACGGCTGATTATTGAACAATGCCCTAAGCTTGAGGAGTTGAGAAGTCTTTGCAGAGTGAGCTGCTTGGAGGAAATTGAGATTGACTCCTATGAGAAGTTAAAGAACATTACATTGCCAACAACACTCACCAGTATGTCTGTACGAAGATGCATAGATTTACAAAGAGTAACAGCTACGGGTGATCTTACAATGCTTACTAGGCTGATTATTGAAGACTGTCCTGAGCTTGAGGAGTTTCCAAGGCTTTGCACAGTGAGCTGCTTGAAGAAAATTGAGATTGACTCCTGTGAGAAGTTAAAGAGCATTACATTGCCAACAACACTCACCAGTATGTCTGTACGAAGATGCAGATATTTGCAAAGAGTAACAGCTTCGGGGGATCTTACAATGCTTACTAGGCTGATTATTGAAGACTGTCCTGAGCTTGAGGAGTTTCAAAGGCTTTGCAGAGTGAGCTGCTTGGAGGAAATTGAGATGGACTCCTGTGAGAAGTTAAAGAACATTACATTGCCAAAAACACTCACCAGTATGTGTGTACGAAGATGCAGAGATTTGCAAAGAGTAACAGCTACGGGTGGTCTTACAATGTTTACTAGGCTGATTATTGAAGACTGTCCCGAGCTTGAGGAGTTTCCAAGGCTTTGCAGAGTGAGCTGCTTGGAGGAAATTGAGATTGACTCCTGTGAGAAGTTAAAGAACATTCCATTGCCAACAACACTCACCTGTATGTCTGTACGAAGATGCAGAGATTTGCAAAGAGTAACAGCTACGGGTGATCTTACAATGCTTACTAGGCTGATTATTGAAGACTGTCCTGAGCTTGAGGAGTTTCCAAGGCTTTGCACAGTGAGCTGCTTGGAGAAAATTGAGATTGACTCCTGTGAGAAGTTAAAAAACATTACATTGCCAACAACACTCACCAGTATGTCTGTACGAAGATGCAGAGATTTGCAAAGAGTAACAGCTACGGGTGATCTTACAATGCTTACTAGGCTGATTATTGAAGACTGTCCTGAGCTTGAGGAGTTTCCAAGGCTTTGCAGAGTGAGCTGCTTGGAGGAAATTGAGATTGATTCCTGTGGGAAGTTAAAGAACATTACATTGCCAACAACACTCACCAGTATGTCTGTACGAAGATGCAGAGATTTGCAAAGAGTAACAGCTACGGGTGATCTTACAATGCTTATTAGGCTGATTATTGAAGACTGTCCTGAGCTTGAGGAGTTTCCAAGGCTTTGCAGAGTGAGCTGCTTGGAGAAAATTGAGATTGACTCCTGTGAGAAGTTAAAGAACATTACATTGCCAACAACACTCACCAGTATGTCTGTACGAAGATTCAGAGATTTGCAACTAGTAAAATCTCTAGTAACAGCTACGGGTGATCTTACAATGCTTAGTAGGCTGATTATTGAAGACTGTCCTGAGCTTGAGGAGTTTTCAAGTCTTTGCAAAGTGAGTTGCTTGGAATCTTGTTGCCATTAACTCTTGTGAGCCGCCGCAGAACATACTGAATTTGCATGCATCAGAAGCATCAATAGAGATTTTGTGGGGAGCATACCCCTTAAAAGCATGCTCAAATAAAGGGTGACCAAGGATTGAGTTTGACATGGAATTTGTCTTAATCTTATGTAAAAGTTCACTAAGGATTTTTTATGTTGAAGCTAGCCATCTAAAAGCCATATTCTCAAGAATGGTCCCTAGTATGTTCTCTCCCCTTTATTACTTGTTTCTACACCGTAGACTAGATAGTTTGTGATTTTCAATGAGAAGGCTCTCCATATCCCTATCTAGTTGAAGTTTCTTGGGTTACCTTTAAACCATACTGCAAATTCCTAGCCAAGATAGCCTCCTCCCTAGGAAATGTCATTTATGTTGAATTAAACAAGTTCTTTTCATGCCAACCTTAGAAGAGGGTCAATATTGAAATCAACCTCTTTGAGGATCTAAAGTACACAATAGTCGCACAATTTGAAAAAATAAGACACACCTAACATGTTCTCTATATGAACCTATCTAACATTTTCTATTGTTGTTAGTCTTTGAAGCAAAAGATCTAGGAAAAACCACTAGTTTATCCCCATACAAAACTCACCTCTTGAAAAATACTAGTAATATCCATGTAGATCCAACCCCAGTCTTCAACTAGCATGGTAGCTAGCCAAAAAAAACTTAGGGATGTACATTTTCAAAAACTTGATATCTAGGAAAGTCTATTGTTCATTCCATGGGGAGATGTTTGTAGAGGAAAATAAACTAAAGTTCACTAGAACACCACTAGAAATGTCAATTTAATCTTCTTAAATGGAGACCATTATCTACACCCTTCACCACCCCATGTGGTCCAATATCTAGGTCATGTATCTCACCTAAAAATTTAGAAGGTGACTATATGCCAAAGAAATGACATCCCACCTAAGCTTTCATTCGTATATACAATTTCCATTCAAATGAATAATTTTGTGTAAAATAACCATTTAACTCTCACTTATCTAAATATTGAAGATAAGACCCTCAAAACCCACTTATACATTTTATATCATTGAATATTTGAGGTTTCATATAAATCCCAAGGAAGTATTCCATGCATAACACTTCACAAAGATTTCAAGGTCTAGACATTCTCTATTTGCAAGAGGTTAATATTTCTATGCCTTTTCTTTCTATGGATGATGTGTTATATAGTCTTCTAGTCATTTTTTATATAATAATTATGAGGTATGTCATAACAAAGTTGTCATTTCTCTCTCCTACATGGCTTCAACACTTAGTTAACCAAGGATGTGACTTCCCCCATCAAATGTTGGGTGTTTTCAACATTAATAATCATTCATTTGTAGTTAGTAATGTTTATGCCTCAAATGATTATGCACAAGAATTTTAATATGATTTCATAGACCTGTGATAAATTTGGTGCTTTTCCTATGAGATAGAAACCTAGAAAAAGAGAGGCCTCGTACTATGTGTGTCGAAAATGGGTCTTTTTAATCACAATCTTGACTCCCACCATGATCATACCAAATGAGGATGACTTTTCTATCAAAACACAAACTACACCTCTTCCTTAAGATCAATTTATCCATTATGAAACCAAGTTGTTCAACTTCCTCATTCTAATTTCTACAACATACCCAAAACCGTACTCTATAATTCCATAAAGCTGCATACAATAATATCACATAGTACTTGACATACTTGGGATAAGACAACTAACTTGATTCATTCAAATGGATAATCACATCCACATCCTCAAACTCACTATATCTTAGCTCATCCTTCATGTACCCAGGTTGGGAACGATTGATAATGCTTGGGATACTTAAAAAAATGAGAGCATTGCCCCTAAAGGAACCTAATGAATCTCCATAAAGAAGTCTTCAATCCTTTACTAGAATGCTTCCTTCCATTTCAAAACCTCATGAACCTTGTTCAAATTATGTATTGTTATTGTTCTTACATTTGATGCTCACTCCATTTATAACTTGTATCACCACTAAGAAGTTCTTTATCCATGAAAATAGCATTCTTGCCATGTCAAGAATCTACCTCATCCACAACTATGGACTCAAACAATCCCTCGTGCTCAACTCTCTCCAAGAAATCAACCTTTTTTCCACAAGAACCCATACCATCCCACTTTGCAAAGTTTAATGCAAGGTCTAGTGTAACTTAGGTTTAAGCCTCTTCTTAAGAACAACTAGTAACCAAAACCATTTCCATGCTCCAACTCAAGACTCACTCACATCCCAATGTAGAACCAAACCTTATATATTGCATTCCTCATGGGAATGACACAAATGACCTCAATCTCAAGCCCAACTCCTTAAGATCTACTTGGGATTCTCCAATATTGTTTATGGGATTATACTCATCTTATAGAGCCATTTTGTTAGCTTAGTCTTTCTTCTCTTTTTTCAACTAGTTTTCCTTTCTAACAGAGCTTTTGTTAGATATTATATTTTTTAGACCACTTTCCAATATAGTTTTGCGTTGATTAATAGCTTAGTAAAAAAGGACCATATAAAGTCTTAGTTTTTTTTAATCACATTATTACTCTCCCACACAACTATGTTAGCACATATTCAATGTGTTTGGAATTTAGAGTTACATCTCATGCATGAGTAATTTGGATTGCTTGGTTGAATGATTCTATCAAACATGGATCCCATTTCATCTATATTTATTGATGCTAGCTAGCTCATTTTCACTACTTCTCATGCAAGGTCACCACCTTAGAGCTATATTTGGCTATGAAAACTTTATATGTGCAATAATTTGATTTACTTTTATACTTGTGTGTCGCTAATATCTACCAGTAGAAGTAAGTTTCAAATAGTTATTAATAATATGGGGCCCAAAATATGCCTCAACTATGCATTCAATCCTCAATATTCTAATAAATAAATAAAACTATTGTAATAATAATCACTAAAAAAATATTCCAAGAGTACATGAAAGGGATAAAATACATCTACATTGATACTATCAGCTTAATAGGATAAAAAATACTAAATTAAAGATACACAGTAGACTACGTGATGTATTTCTTCACTAAAAAAAGCTATACTTAGGTGGAATATCTATAGTGCTAGTAATTGACCCATCTCAACTACCACTTGTCATGGAAAAACCCATCTATGCATCATACTCAAATGTTAAAATGTTATGGTAAATTTTTTCTATAGTTTTCACATTAAAAATAGTATTTTTTCAATAAGGTGACACTCCAACTCAAATCCAATTTTGTTTAAAGCATTACAAAATAGAAATAATGCAACATTAACATAACATGATTGGAAACCATTAATGACACACACAAGTGTATTACTGAGAACAACTAAAAATGAAAAAATTCAAAAAATTAATACTTTTTCCCTATAAATGGCCTAGTGAGACTATACAATACTATTTTTTTTGTTAAAACTACTAATTCTTTTAATTGCAAGTTAACTACTACAATACACACACAATACAAATCAAACTATGATGCTAATATATGACAAAATTTTGCAAGAATTCTTGCTATAGAAAAGGAAAATTAACTACACTATGATCAAACTTATGGTTTCAAGAAGAGCTTGTAATGGATCTCTTGGAGACCTATGATAGATATATGCTTACAATCTTGGTTCTAAATCATTAGCTATTACAATTTAGGTCATAATGTGGATTGATAACTATAATGGGCCACCATGGATACAAAATTATCTAAATGCTATAACTATACTACCTATATTACTTGGTCACCATAAAAAATACCAATTATCCATAACATGGGAAATAATTATATATATATCCCAAGGCCTAACACTAGATAAGATAACAATTAATATTGGTAAAATGAAAAGACCAGTCCTAACATCTATAGCTACATCTTGAGTCAAATCAATAAATGATCTTTGAATTAAACTGACACTCTCATTTGATTGCTACTATAAAATACAAAACAATCCATACAAAAGAGGGGACTTGTATATAATTACTCTTACTATAAAAAAATTATGGAATGCTAATGTCAATCCATTCTCTTCCAAATAACCTTTCAATTTAATGTTTTCATTTTCTATAATACATGACTTGCAAAACATGATCCATTGTCAACTAACTTATTGAAATCTTTTGATGCAAGAACAAAAATTAAGACTCCAAAAATCAGTATGGATATTGCAATCCCAAAAAGTAAAATTCACCCAACTCTGAAACTACACCCAAAATCCCTGTCGAACCTCCTTTCAAAAATTATTTTGAACCATAAAAGATTGCCTTTTCAACTAAAAACTTGGATAATAAAAGCCCCCACATTCATCTTCAAGAAAGTAAGTAGATCAAGAATTTTAACCTAACAATACCCCTTCTAAATTTATATATGAAAACTCAAAAAACTCATTGATCCTCACTTTCAACAACTAGCGTCAAGCAACATAAGGCAGATGCAACAACACCCAAATCACTCAATTAAGGAATTTTATTTTAAAATTATGAATTCAAACTATTGAGAGTGCATTCCAAAGAAATAAGCATCACAAATAATACAAATTTTGATAGAGAAGCTAAATTTTCATTATATTCAAGCTTACATTCTTTGCAATAACAAGCTACAAAGATAACTAGACACCTCCAAAAAAACTGTTATAGAAAATATTAACATTTAACCACTAAAATTGGACTCAAATTCCTTCAAACCAGCTAAAACTAGTATAGAATGAAGCTACAAATCTTGGTGCCTCAATTTTGAAGGTCCTTGTCAAGTCTCACCCACCATTCTACCTTCTAACTCCCAATTTTTCAAGATTTTCTTCTTTCTTTCATCTTCTCCAACCTGGGCATTGCCACACACTTGCAAAATCAGATACATTCCATCCTCTAACCCTTCTTGGGTGTGGGCATGTTCCTCTCATTAAGTTTGCTAGGCAGATTAGTTACAATTTTCCCAATTTTCACCTCCACTAGGTCGCTCCATTACCTCTTGCACCAAGTGTCCAGATTCTTCCACATTCAATTTGATTCAAAATTATAAATGCAATGTGAAGTTACAATATTCCATGAATGGCCCCCACTTTCTTCGGTGTGGAATTTGAGAAATTCCCAAAATTCAATAAACAAAATAAATTCCAACACCTCTATTTTCTATTTTGAACCAAATTCAAGTTTCATTAAAATGACTCCAACTTTGAGGGGTTGAGGGGAAAATGAATTAAAAAGAAAAATCGTGCCTGCACAACACAATTAAAATAAAAATCAAGAGAAAAATA